>CM064492.1:75895023-75948462 GCA_032716605.1 Paralithodes platypus | reverse complement strand
GTCGAGCGCCGCCACATAGTCCAGCTTTTTTTAACTCGACTTATGTTGCTCGCCGCTAAATAAGGGTTAAACCAACCCTCTAATGCTTTATTTCCTGTTACGTTTTTTCTTGTTGCCTTCTTTCCGTTACTTTTTTTCCTGATACTTTCTATCCTAGAATCCACTAGACTGTGTCTCTTTATTGTCTTTATTCATTGTACATGTGAGTCTATAGGCTATGTATCTAAATGTTACGTTACAAAGACAACGGCCAAATAATAGTCTAATTAAGAGACGCCAACCGGCGGACTTCTCTGTTATGGAGAAAAAATAGTACACTAAATAGCAATACCTACTAAAGGATCATATTGAACAAGATTTTTTTTTAGGTCAGGTCATATGTCACAGGAAGTCTGAAACGGAAAAGAAAATTATTGGGGAGAGATGATGGGTGGGATGCAGGACTTGGGCAGGTGCAACGATGTGACCCTGCATTCCGGCTCTAACCATCGCTTGGCTAGCCTTACCAGTTTATCATAAGAGTTGTTCCTGCATCCTGTTATATGTCCCCTTGTTCATTGCCTTAAAATCCCTTACTGGTAGCTAATTCCCGAGGTCTGGGCACCAATGTGGTAAACTATCAATGGAAGTTAAATATTACTAAGCCATAATGAATCAAATAAATAAATCTAAATGAAAACTACTCCATATCTAAATTGAATTAAATCTGAAACAAGCTAATTTATATCCAAAGGTCTCACATAATAAATGTATATATAGGGTAAGGTTATAAGGGTTAATATTAGCCAGGAATTAACTCACCAATAGTTCCACGTGGCAATGAGGCAAGGGAGAACGTTTACCCAATATGGCGGTGGACAATGGGGAACGAGACTTCGGTCCCGAGACTCAGTCAAGTTAAAGAAAGAATAAATGAATACATGGGAATGGACATGAATATTATGCTTATCTGTCAGTCAGTCATGGCGTCGATGAGAGCGTCGTGATGGTGTGTAGCTGAATGTATTGCTGTAGTGTATTGTGATTAGAGGCACAAAAGCAAGATCAACTGAGGGCGGAAAAATTAGATGTTAACTGGTTGGTGTTCGTGAAGGCTCTCGTGTTCCTCGAAGACACACCTTGCTGCCTTGGCAAAACGCCAGGAGCCCAAATTATCGTACCGCATCTAGGTTGCTCTATACGATAAATTATATTAATATATACGATAAATTCATATATACTACATAAGACCATGGCAATATTGCTTAATAGCATATTAGGCCTTTTATAACTTAACTTATTTACAATCTTATAATATACGATCTACTCGTCCTACGTCGTGCTGTAGGAGCGATCGTGACGTCACAGAGACATACGAGATCACAAAAGAGTCATATTATCTATCGTATTTATACGATAGATACATTATCTATCAAAGTAAAAGCAATAACACAAGTAAATAAGATACTCTAATAAGGAATAAATTGAGTATATATTATGCAAACTGTAGAAACTTATACAACACAATGAACTAGCTTCGAGCAATTATTGCTAAAGAGTATTTTAGCATAATTACGGTTACTGAAACATGGATAAATACTGGCTCCAGACACATCTGGTGCATAATTACATATAGCCTACTTGGATACATTTTATTTAAATGTTATAGAACAGGTCGGGGAGGTGGAGTAACAGTCTTTGTTACTGGTTCATTAAAAAAGCTGCATTAAACATTAAAGCAAATGGCTGCAATGGAAGTATTTGGGTAGAAATTGGTGATGGTAGTGAGACCATAGTTATTGGTGTTATTTATAGAGCACTTAATTTGAGATGAAATGAAAGAAAATTATTATATGAGTAACAATATATGTATTTTGGGTGATCATAATTATTCAGGTTTGGACTCGTTATAATTGAAGTAGCGACAGTGAATCTGAAGACTTATTAGACGTAGTACTTAATAGAGGATATTCATAGACTCTAGAACATTAGGTGTCCAAACGTGCATATTTCTATTAATTAATCAATTAATTCGCGTACAGGGCTACACTACTTTTCAATAGCATTTTCCAGACCCATTCTCATATTAACAGCTTGAGAATTAGGAGACATTTTGACAACATATTTTGGTTATCATTAGACAATCTTAGGGTGGAATCACACATTGGCGATTTTGCCTGGCGATGGGCTGCGACGCCCAAAAAGCACTGAACGCACTGCCGTCTCCATAAACGTCGCCCAGCATCCCCACACGTCGGTATAAAGTCGCCACGCACCGCCACAGCGTCTCGCGGCGCGGCTGGTGCGGCGACCATAGCCAACATGTTCCCTTTCGTCGCCACCACTGTCAAAAATCGCCACAGGATGGCGACCGTCGAACAACAGTTGAAGAAGCGTCGCCATAATGTGCGACGGCATTGCGGTGGTGTAGCGGCCGCCGCCATACATCGCCATACATCCCATGACGTGGCAACACCGCGCGAGTGTTTGGCGGGAAAGCTGCGGCCGCCGTGCTAGCATCCCTCCATAAAAGGAGCCCGCAGAGAGCGTCGCAGTCAGTCATGCTCTGGTCTCCACGCTCCATGTGGAGATGGGGAAATATACTTAAAGAAATGTAATTAAACATGAAACTTATTAATCAGAAGAAATAAACTTATAAGAAAATAGTAATATATGAAAAATAAATAAATCATTACGATGGGGAAATGTACTTATAAAAATAGTTAATGATGAAAAATATGACAGTTAGTATTATGGAGGAATATAATTATAAAAAATAATAAACATGACTGAAGTTATTATGATAAAAGATAAACTTATGAAAGTAATAAAGCATGAAAAATAGATAATTATTAATATTTTAGGAGCAACATATTTATAAAAAAACAAATTCAACATGAAAAATGAAGTTATTAAGATAAAATAACATAATATAGTGTGCTGTCGCCACGTCGGCACCCGGGTACACCGACGCCATGACGTTGTACGCCGTGGCATCTCCATACGCCGCTGGCCCACCGTAACACCGTAGCTACTACGTCGCTTACCGTCCTTGTGCTGTCGTGATATCACACCGATGGACACCTATGGACACCGTCTGTCGCCAATTTGCCACGATTTGGGCCACGATTTGGCGTCGCAGCCCATCGCCAATGTGTGATTCCACCCTTATACACCTTAGGAAGGCGATTGGCCCATCAAAATGAAAAATCTAACTCTATTAAATATGTTACATTTTAAAGCAGATGGATACAAACCATTTTATATCAACACTGATTGCATCTACACCTGTGGTGAGCTGGTAAAGAAGAGGAGCAGGTGGGTGTGGGGGCTGGGTGGTAGGGAGGGAGTCGGTAGGGTTGTTTGGTGATTTGCAATGCCATATGGAGACTCAGTTATTGTCAATAATTTAGTATCTCTATTTCATTACGAGGAAGCTTTACTTCATATGAAGTGAACTACAAGGGAATTGTTTTCAGCTTAGGAAGGATCTTTTTTAAGTCAATCAATATATTTATTCAAGCAGATCGTTCTTTAAGGTTCGCTGATCCAGAAGTAGGCACATATTCTGTGAGTGGGATTCCCAATCCCAACTTTCAGAGGCTGATCCTCCCTACCCTTTGTGTAAAGAAGTGCTGGCTACTAACTACTTACTGACGGACAGATCGTTCTTTAAGTCGAATACAATAGTCTGATATTAACATTAATGAAGTAGAAAACATGCTCTATGATATTAAGAAAGGGCTAACATCATATTGATAGGATATTCCGAATGTATTTTAGTATGATTAATGTTGTGAAATATAAAAACATCATATGAAGTCAGGGTAACGTAACATCATTCTCCATAACTGAAAATTGTCATTACATTACGTTACATTAACCCGTCCAGTACCGATGCTGTTTTTGGTATTTGGTTTCAACTATAAGTAGACGACAATCAGAAGATAAGACAAATATGTGGCAGCTACGGGGATCAATTTATATAATATATAACGTTCAATTTGGTAGACGGCCTTCCGAAACTGAATAGAATCGTCGTTATTAGAATATAATATACTAGACGTTACCGGTACTAGATGGGTTGCTAAGCTCTAGCGTCACGCGATACTGAACTAATATGTAAAACGTATTAAGAACAAGGATGTCCAAATATCACGAAGCAAGTGAATAAGATGAATGAATGATATGATGGGCCACAGTGGAAAGCATTAACCCTTCCAGTACCAGCGATGTATTCAAAACTTTATTTCAACAATAATGATCCTTTCACTACCAGGACCGTCTGTTTACCTTTCATTATGGCTGAAGTTAGACGGTTTTAGGCAGTTGAAGAAGGACCTACTTAATTCAGAGGGCATGTTGAGATCGTATATCCATCTGTGAGACCAATATTTGCATTAAACAATACAGGAAATCGTCTATCCCTTCTCCCTTTTCTTTCTTCTATCTATCTATCTATATGCTCAGGCCCAATCCCCATTTTGGGTGTAGCCGACTCAAGACAGAGCAAGAACAGGGAAAACACAAAAACAACATAAAACAAAAAATAAACACAGATAAAAAACACAAACTCTAACACATCCAGGTCACCCAGGAGAAGACCCAGAGACCAGGGTTACCAAGGACGCTCCAGCACTCCCCCGGCCCCTGACCACCCGAGAGGTTCCGATCTCGGCAGGCAGACATGCAGCGGAGCCAAAGCCACAAGCCCTCCCACCACACTTCCAGCCACACCCTTCATATTAATCGTCTCCCCGGGCCAGGCGCCTGATGGACTATTATCTAGTCCAACTTGCGCCCGACCCCTTACTCCAAATGACCACGTGTTCACTCAACTATTCACAAGCATTCTCCATTCACTCCTGTCCACCACCACTTCCCCTGCCTGATCTATAGTCATTCCTCTATCATCCAAAGCCTTTCTTACACAGTCTCTCCATCTCAATGGGGGTCTTCCTGCCCTTCTATCTCCCCTTGTACCTGACTCACATATTCTCTTTGTAAGCCTTTCATCTCCCATTCGTTCAACATGACCATACCAGCTCCGCACCCTTCTGTCCACTCTGGCTGACAAATGTTCCTGCTGCCCCACTCTCCTACGTATCTCTTCATTCCTCAATCTGTCTGTACGAGTAACTCCACACATACTCCTCAAGCAGCTCATCTCCATCACATCCAGCCCTCTTTTGTTTTTTCCTTTTTCTTCAGAGCCCATGTCTCAGCCCCATACATCACTGTTGGCACAACAATTCCTTGATACAGTGCACTTTTTACTTTCACTCCGAGATTTCTCGTCTTCCACATACTTCCCATTGCTCCGAAAACCTTCCTTCCTTCACACACTCTCTGTTTTACCTCCACTTCCATACCTCCACTCCTGCTTATTGTTCCTCCTAGATATTTAAAACACTCTACTTGTTCCAATATTTCCCCATCCAGCCTCACATCTAGATTCACCCTATGCTCTCCCCTATTACACACCATTACTTTACTTTTATTGACGTTCACCTTCAGTTTCCTCCTTCCACAAACCACACCAAACTCTTTGACTACCCACTGCAGTTTCTCATCAGAATCCGCCACCAATGCTGTGTCATCAGCGAACAGCAACTGATTCAACTCCCAATCTCTACCATTCTTTCCTACTAAACCCAATCCTCTTCCCATAGTTCTCCTTTTCACCTCCCTCACCACACCATCCATAAACATATTAAACAGCCATGGTGACATGGTGACAACCCTGTCGCAAACCTACCTTTACCTCAAACCATTCACTCAACTCACCATTTCCTACTCTCACACATGCTCTGCTCCCTTCATAAAAACTCTTAACTGCTTCTAACAAATTTCCTCCTATTTCATAAATCCTTAACACCTTCCACATTGCTTCACGGTCCACACGATCATACGCTTTTTCCAAGTCCATAAAAGCCCAAAATATCTCCTTATGCTTCTCTAAATACTTCTTGCATAACTGTCTTACTGCAAACATCTGATGCACGCACCCTCTTCCCCTCCTAAAACCGCACTGTTCTTTTTCTATTGCAACTTCCGTACACTTTATTATTATCCTCTCTATCAACACCCTGCCATACAGCTTTCCAACCACTGACAATAAACTAATACCTCGATAACTTGAACACTCCTGCCGATCTCCCTTCCCCTTGTACAACGGCACAATACATGCACTCTTCCAGTCTATTGGTACCATTGACACAACAAAGCACACATTGAAAAGTCTCACCAACCAATCTATAATCACATCTCCACCCTTCTTTATACACTCCACAGCAATACCATCCAAACCTTCTGCTTTTCCCGCTCTCATTTGTTTCACTGCTTCTTTCACCTCATTTTCCTCAATCCTTTCATTCATTCCCTGCCACCTGGGTGGCCTGGGTAACCTATCTCCATCCACCTCTGCTTCAATCACTGCTTCTCTTCCATCTCTTGTATTTAACAAAGATTCAAAATACTCGGCATATCTTTTCCTCACTTCAACTGGTTCCACTAGTAATTCTCCATTTTCATCTTTCACTGACTCTTCCCTCTTTTGTCCTCCTTTCCTTACTTTATGTACCTCCTTCCAGAACATCTTCTTTCGTTCTTCAAAATTCTCACTCAGCCTTTGGCCCCACCTTTCGTTTGCATCTTTTTTCGCTTCTCTAATTTTCCGTTTTGCCTCTCTCCTTTTCTCCTTGTACCTCTCCCATACCTCAACACTACCATCCTGTAAAACCCTCTCAAAACACTGTCTCTTCTCCTCAACTGCCTTTCTCACCGTATCATTCCACCACTCGCTTCCCTTCCTGATACCTCTGCCTCCTACTTTCCTTTTGCCGCATACTACCTCTGCACTTGCTTTCACTCCTTCCTTAACCCTTAAAAAGCGGCTCACCACATAAGTCGTATTTAATAAAGCTGGACTATGTGGCGGCGCTCGACATATTTCAGCACGTAATGTTCCTGAGAGAGAGAGACAAGTGGTGGCAGGAGACTAGCGAGCGTATGACTGCTCCAGACCACCGCGGCGAACCTACTGACACGAATCTCAGCTCCCTCCTCCCTCTCTCACTCGCTATATACGGAATTGTATCGGGAAAGTGTCTAATTACATGCTTTTTGCACTCGCGTTGCACGGTTATTGCAAGAAAACTAGCCATCATAAAAGGATCGTTATGGTGTCATTCGAAAGCTCTGTTTATGCCCTTTCAGGATAGATACTTGTTTTACGTTCTTATTTAGGCATGAAAATGATCACGTAAACAGCCCTATTTTGGCTAAAAACACCCCGCTGGGCGGAACATATAAATAAACCGCATAGGCCGCTAAAGAAGGGTTAAACTGTTGCCATTCAACCTCTACTTCTCTCACTTCCATCCACTTTTAATTTAGTCTTTCCTTGTACTCTCTCTCTTTTTCACTCTTCTCTAACTCACTAACTTTTATTACCTCTCTTACTTCACGCTTGTCTCTTTTCTCCTGTAACTCTTAACTCTTAGCTTTCCCTCCACCAGGTAATGATCTGACATACCCTCCGCCTCACCTCTCATCACATTCACATCCAGCAGTCTACACAATCTTTCCCTTGTCACCAGCACATAATCCATCAATGCCCTCTCTACAATCTCTCCCCTCACAAGTCTATGCCAGGTGTACTTGTGTATACGCCTTTTTTTGAAGAACGTATTACCTACACTCAATCTACACTCTTCACATAAATTTTTCAGTCTTTCTTGATAATTGTAATTTACCCCATTTGGTCGGAGTTTCAATCAGTTCACACCTCCCACCCTCTCTTTAATCTCCACCCGCCATTTCCTAATTAGCCAGCGGCTCACCACGCCTACCCGCCTTCCCCCTGGTATTTCTCAGGATTACTTGACTTTAAAAAAAAAAAATATATATATATATATATATATATATATACATAAGAAAATGGGAGTAGGCAGTAAGCCAATTAGCCAACACAAGGCAGATCCCGTCACACCCAACCCCAATTACAAGGCCTAATTATAGACCCAGCTCACTAATATCATGAGGACCGACCTCACCAAAGCGGTTAGAGGTCATATATACTATATAATATATAATAATATACAACCTTACGCAAAAGATAGCAGACTACAACTGCCTGAAATAATGTCGGGACAAGCACTCGTGAGACTCCACCTAGTCTAAATGACATACCCTAATGATGGGCTACCGACCACCCTGACCACCATATTGTGCCCCCGAGCGATGGACTAAAAGTGGGATCAGAGGACCTCCTTGGGTAAAGCCGTTCATGCCCCATGCTTACTTCGGCCCAAGGTATCTCTTAACCTTGCTTCGGTCAAGGCCCGAAATAAGCACGACGAAAGACAAAAAATACTTACATACTGTACATACATACATATATACATACATACATACATACATGTATACATACATACATACATACTGAACATACGTACATTCATTAAAACATACATACACACATGCATGCATATATACATACACACATACATACACAAACACACATACAAACACACATACAAACATACATACATACATACATAGCCAGAGTTGGGTCGATTAACTCATTAAATTAACTAGTTAAGTTAAGTTAATTTTAAAAGTTAATCGGTTAAGTTAATCAATTAACTCTGTCTTTCATTTTAGTTTTCAAGCTTCCTAAACTTGAATTTCTGCTTCTGTTATAGTTATTTGTAAAAGTTATTCAACTTGTGATTGCAAACATCTATTTGTATATGTATTAAGCAAAACTTTCTATAATATTATAATTAGCATTACTCAATTTCCTTACACAATTTAGTATCCCTGTGTCAGTTATCTCCTTAAGTCTTATCATTCCCCTCCAAATGTACTAATTTTGATGAATGCAAGCAAAAACTTTTATAAGTTCCTCCATTACAAAATATATATCTATATAATGTTTGTTATTCTTTCTTGGACTGTTTCAGGGGATTTACAATCAATCATATACTGTATATAGTAGATATTAGAACTCATCTCACTTGGCTAAATTACTCGTCTCGTCGATCAGGTCAGGTGAAGATATCGAGATATAATGGACACCCAGATCGATGGATATGATGCTAGCAAAAAAAAAAAAAAATCAATCATATACTGTATATACTGGATATTAGAACTCATCTCACTTGGCTAAATTACTCGTCTCGTCAATCAGGTCAGGTAAAGGTATCGAGAGATAATGGACACCCAGATCGATGGATATTATGCTAGCAAATGGATGGATTAGGTCATGGCTAATTGGTAGGAAGCAGAGAGTCAGCATAAATGGTACTAAGTCAGAATGGGGATCAGTCAAGAGTGGTACCCCCGAGGGATCTGTATTAGGTCCTCTGTTGTTTATTATATACATAAATGACCTTGATTTAGGTAGAACTAGTAGGATAAGTAAATTTGCAGACAATACCAAAATGGAGAGAAAAATTTATTCAGTTAGAGATAGAGTGTCTGCAAAGGGATCTATATACCTTACACGAATGGTCAGTAAAATGGCAGATGAAGTTTAACATTGACAAATGCAAGGTATTAACCCTTTCGCTGCGGGTGACGTTCTGGAATGTTTTGGCAAGTTACAGCAATTTCCAGGCTTTAAAAGCCTGTAAAAAACGTAAAAATAGTGTCAGTGGTGGGAGCGTGAGGGGCCCACCTCCGACCCTCAGAGCACCGAGCGGCTCACTGAGCTAGGCTGTGTCTCGGGCGAGTCTCTCTCTGTCTCTCTCATCAGTGTAGCCAAGCGAGCGAGTGTTTCATAATAGCGGTGTTCCCGCGTTTCACGTATACGTATACCACGTATCCGGTCCGTTCTGGTGTCATTTTGAAGATATTTTCGCCTAGTTTTCGGCAGAATACACTTGATTTAATGCAAATGCTTGATTTGTCTTTCAGGAGTGCCTGAATATGCCCTAAATAACCCAAACATAGCCGCAGATGTATATCAGTACTTTCCAACCCATATTGTTGTTATTTTCAGTCAACTTCAAATCGCTTAATAGTCAGACAAGTTTGAAGTTCGAGTTAGACGCATTGTATAAGAATGTGTACAGTACATTAAAGTTGTAAGGAAATAAGGCAATCCAGTAAATGTCTTTGATTATGAACAGGCTCTTAACACCTTACGAGCGGCCTATGCGGTTTATTTATGTGTACCGCACAGCGGGGTGTTTTTAGCCAAAATAGGGCTGTTTACGTGATCATTTTCATGCCTAAATAAGACCCAGAACGTAAAACAAGTACCTATCCCTGAAAGGGCATAAACAGAGCTTTCGAATGACACCATAACGATCCTTGTATGATGGATAGTTTTCTTGCAATAACCGTGCAACGCGAGTGCAAAAAGCAGGTAATTCGGTACTTTCAGTACATAATTGAGTATGTAGCGAGTGAGAGAGGGAGGAGGGAGCTGAGATTTGTGTCAGTAGGTTCGCCGCGGTGGTCTGGAGCATACTCGCTAGTCTCCACCAACTGTCTCTCTCTCTCAGCCACATTACGTGCTGAAATTGCCACTCGAGTTATGTCGAGCGCCGCCACATAGTCCAGCTTTATTTAACTCGACTTATGTTGCTCGCCGCTAAATAAGGGTTAAAGTAGTTTATTGGAGTTAAGCAAAAAACAAAATTTGGAGGTTAGGAGTTTAACGTGGACATACAGGCATGTAATACAACGAAAACCGATATTCAACATTATGTGAAATACATTTTTTTTTTTTTAGAACATAAGAAAATGGGAGTCTGCAAAAAGCCGATCGGCCCGTACAAGGCAGATCCCTGTCACACCCAACCCCAATTACAAGGCCCAATTATAGACCCATCTCACTAATACCTTGAGTACTGACCCCACCAAAACGGTCAGAGATTAACACAAGATTACGGGGTCTGCTGAGCGCCGATTGGCCCACACCTGGTAGATCCCCCTCACACCCAACCCATCTCGTCCATATGCCTATCTAATTTTATCTTAAAGCTCCCTATCGTTCTTGATCCCACTATATCACTTGGTAGCCTATTCCACCCATCTATAACTCTGTTACCAAACCAATATTTGCCTATATCTTTTCTGAAACGAAATTTATCTAATTTGAAACCATTGGTACGAGTCATTTCGCTATCACTGAGCTTTAGTACATTTTTCATGTCTCCTTTATTAATTCCACTAACCCACTTGAATACCTCTATCATGTCACCTCTAACTCTGCGTCTCTCTAACGAATGTAAGCCTAATTTCTTCAACCTTTCTTCATACGGAAGATTTCTAATATTATCTCATTTTTGTCATTCTACCTTGTACTCTCTCCAATGAATCTATGTCCATTCTGTAATAAGGACACCAAAATTGAACAGCATAATCCATATGGGGTCTCACTAATGACAAGTAAAGTTTTAAGATAACATCAGCAGTTCTGTTACTCACACTCCTAGAGATGAACCCGAGAATCCTGTTTGCCTTGTTACGAACGCTTATACATTGTTTTCTAGGCTTCAAATCATTGCTAACAACACACCTAGATCTTTCTCACAGTATGAGTTTTCTAATTCCATATTAGCTACTTTATATTTAAAATTTGTATGCATCTTCCCTATCTTTAATACCTTGCATTTGTCAATGTTAAACTTCATCTGCCAATTTACTGACCATTCGTGTAAGGTATCTAGATCCCTTTGGAGGAACTCTATATCTCTATCTGAATCAATTGTTCTCCCCATTTTGGTATCGTCTGCAAATTTACTTATCCTACTAGTTATACCTAAATCAAGGTAATTTATGTATATAACAAACAACAGAGGACCTAATACAGATCCCTGGGGGACACCACTTTTGACTGCTCCCCATTCTGACTTCGTACCATTTATGCTGACTCTCTGCTTCCTACCAATTAGCCATGACCTAATCCATCTCAACAACGCCCCACCTATTCCATGCTCCTCAACCTTTCTCATCAATCTCTCATGGGGGACTCTGTCGAAAGCTTTACTGAAATCTAAATATATTATATCATATGACTTGTCATTATCTACTGCTTCATATACCTCTGAGAAAAAACTAAGCAAATTAGTAAGGCAAGAACGTCCCTGAGTGAATCCATGCTGAGAAGAATTTATTAAATTAAATGTATCTAAGTGGTTTCTAATTTTAAGACAATAATTGACTCTAGTAGCTTTCCTATGATTGATGTAAGACTAATGGGACGGTAATTGGATGCTATTGATTTGTCACCTTTTTTTAAGATCGGAACTACGTTTGCAAGCTTCCAAGCTTCTGGAACTATACCTGTCTCCAATGACTTGTTAAATAAAAATGTTAATGGGTAACTTAACTCATCCCTACATTCTTTTAATACTCTAGCATATACCTCATCAGGACCAGGCGATTTATGAGGTTTCAGTCTGTCAATTTCCTTAAGCACATCATTTCTACTTATAGTAATCGTACTTAACCTATTTTCTATACTATCGCTATATACCTTACGGACTTCTGGAAACTGTGCCAAATTTTCATTAGTGAAAACGGAAAGAAATTGACTATTTAATGTACTGCACATTTCGAAATTATTTTCTGTCATCGAAGTTTTAAGGGGACCAATTACATCTCTAACCTTGGATTTATATAGTTGGTAAAAAGCTTTAGGATTATTTTTTGAGTCATTGGCAACCTTAATTTCATAATTTCTTTTTTCTTTCCTAATATCCTTTTTTACCTGTCTTGATAGATTCTGATAGTAAGCAAGTAGGTGAATTTCACCTTTCCTAATTTTTCTATATATTCCTCTTTTGTCCTAGAAGATCTAATAGTCTATTATTCATCCATTTGGGTTGGTTCTGTGTTGATCTAAATTTTCTTTTGGGGATGTATTTATTTTGTGCATTGAATACCGACTCGATAAAATTATCGTATGTATCTACCAAGGTTGATGTCTCTTCCTGACTTAAGATGACAGGTGCCTGAGAAGGGGTACACTCATTTGGACACCTGGATCGACTTAATTTTTTGACCATAGGGTCAGCTAATAGGGCTCTTCTTAATCCACCATAATTGGCTTTTCTGAAGTCAGGTATTAATGTTGTATTCTCTCTGGTATTACCTTTCCATTGTATATTAAAATACACAGAATTGTGGTCACTATTTCCTAGGTGGTCCCCTATCTCTACATTATTTACCATATGTTCATTGTTACTGAAAACTAAATCGAGAATATTATTACCTCTAGTCGGCGTATCTATGAATTGAAATAAAAAACTATCTTGTACTACCTCTATAAACTCCTCAGAATCAGAGTCTCCTATTTGATGCTGCCAATCTATATTCGGAAAATTAAAATCCCCCATAATGCACACATTGCTAAATCTTGATGCCATTTTAATTTCCTCCCATAATGACGTTCCGTCATTTCTACTCATATTTGGCGGTCTATACATAACTCCAATAACTATGGTCTCACTACCTTCGTTAACCTCTACCCAAACACTTTCATTATCGTTATTTAGTCTAATACCTGATTTAATACAGCTTTTTAATGTACTCCTGACAAACACTGCTATACCGCCACCCCTCTTACTTGTTTGGTCATATTTAAACAAACTATATCCTGGTATATCAAATTCTGCTAAAAAATGCCTGGTTTCTGTATTAATCCACGTTTCAGTTAGCGCTATTATGTCTATATTTTCTTTGCTAACAAGGGCTCTAAGTTCGTTCATTTTGTTACATAGACTCCTACAGTTTGTGTAATATACTCTCAATTTACTTCTTTTCTTTATATCTAATTTACCTTTATTTCTAACGACATTTCCATCTTCCGTTGCACCATCACTACTATCATTTGCAATATAGTCATCATTTTTAGCACGAGACTGAATATCCTTATCGCTTTCGCCTGACGCTAAAATTGTTCCATTTAACCTCTCATTTACACTCTCAATATTTCTGTTCAAAACCCCACAACCACTCTATCTAAAGAACTAGCTAATGTAGAAACCCCTAACCGTGAAAGATTTACCGCAAGAAACAGACAAAGGAAATATGGAAAAGGTCTACTATTCCGACAAGACGATCCTAGGATTAGACTATACATTATCACGGGAGTGTTGAATTTACCACCTCGCTCTGCTCTCCCAGACTCCGTTCACAGAGTAGAAATATGATTTAGAGGAAAATTAATCGGAAATTAATTGAAGTTAACGATTAATTTAAAGATATTTCGATTAAGTTAATTTTTTTTTTTTTTTTTTTTTTTTTTTTTTTTTCTATATTCCAACTTACTTCCTCTCGGGCATAGGCTGAGAGCCTTAACATTCACCGCTTTACAATGAACAGTGAAGCCCGTGAGGTCTTGTTCCAGTCTAGGGAGTGAGACATGTGAAGCACGTAGAGCACAACGAGCACCTGCCATCTTGCCTTCACATGAGGCACGGTGCTCACTCATGGCCCGAAACGACCCCATCCCTGAAGCCATCTCGTTCCCGTGCTTCACTGTCTCACCCACTACACTCGGACTCTCACACTTACACACACACAACGCCACCTGTTGAGCAGATAACTCACCATTAACCCATTTTTCAAAATAGTTGGTTAATCGGAAAAAGTTAAGTTAATTAACTTAACTGACCCAACTCTGAATTACATACATACATAAATACATACATACATACAAACTTACATACATACATACATGCATACATATATGCGCAAACATATGTAACATCATGAGGCAAATAAGTAGTGAGGCGAAGTGTTATGGAAGCTGAATCATGAGGCGAACTGGTGCTGAGGCGTCATTGACGCAAGGCGAAGTGGTAGTGAGGCGTAGTGGTGGCAAGGCGAACTGGTCGTGAGGCGTAATGGACATAGGCGAAGTGGTCATGAGGCGAAGTAGACGTGAGGCGGAGTGACTGGAAGCCGAAATATTCCCCCCCCCCCCACACACACACAATATAATATGAAACAATAAAAGAAACTTATGAAGACAATGTTAACGAGTATTTAATATTAATAATAATATATAACAAATAAAATTAAATCAATATTGAAAATAAAGAAAAACAAATATATAAACTAATATATATACCGGTATATATATATATATATATATATATATATATATATATATATATATACAGGTATATATATATATATATATATATATAACGAGAAGACTCTATACTATATTATTATTCCCTTACGACACCACCACTACTGGAAGCGAAGGGGGCATAGAGGGAAGAAAATGGAAGGAAACTATACACTGTTCATTAGAGGTAGGTCTGTAATCCCGACCCCAAACTCTCATAAATCTAAAAGAACTTCAGTTATTGAAAGCTTATTTATACCATTTGGGATGAGTCTACCAGTACATGGGTGTGGAATATGACACCCCGTTTGCTCCAGCCTTTCCTGAGTTACAAGATGTTGGAGTTAAGATTTCCGGCGTAATTATAATGAACAAACTATAGATAGCCTACAGTATACTACACTGTCGAAAATTATGGGCAAGAAAAAGGTAATAAACGTACATAATAGTATGTAAGGTATTTTGGTAGTAATGCACCCATATAATATAAATGCAGAAAGTTAAATATATATATAATCTTTCTTTACCCTCTATTTTTTGTGGTGTATGGAGCTTTCAACTGTATTCTTAATATATAGGAAGGATATTGCCAGCACTGTAAAATATAGTAAGGTAAAATAAAGGTATAGTAGATGATTGAGTAACGGTATATTGATAGTGATATACCTTTCTATCCATATATTAAACAGGTACCGGTATATTACTGGTAATATACATACCCAATAAGGGTAGATTATCGTGGACACTTTACATACCCTTTTCATACTCATATTTTTTAATAGTGTCTCAGTTACAACGAAAAATAAGGAGCTGAATATTAACGTTTTGAAGACATCTTGGTATCACTTACTTTTGTTTTAATAAAATTTACTTCTCCATATGTCATTAATCAAGGTGCGTAAACGAGGGATTTTTGCATCGGCAAGTACCACCATTTAGAACCATAGGCATTTGTTAGCCTCTCTACTTGCTACTCTCTATTATTATATTTTTACCACCCTCTAATCATGAAGATAATTGTATTTTCATTGTATGCCAGTAGTAGACAGTTACAAAGTGGTGTACAATCTATCTTATTCTAGTTACATTGTAGTTTATCTTATTGTACCAGTACCTCCCTATAATCAACCTAGTTGTTCCCCAATTCGTCCCTCCGCCACGACCATTTCAAAGTCCAAGTCTCTCACTCTTGTCCTCTGTAGCGGGGAGGACCTTGTACCCCTGAGACATAGGAGTGCAGACCTGAGAAGAGAGAAAGAGAGCCGGCATCTCATCCAAGTTATGACTTGGCTTCTATGCTGGCGCTTTTTCTCCGATATTTGTTCAGCTAATCTGGCATAGAAGACACTTGCAGAAGGTCCCATACCTCCCGACGATGAGAAGACCAGAGGAGTAAACCTTCCTTGATCCCTGTTCAAAATTCTTTCTTCATAAGCGCGTTTTTTCTCACTTTCGTTTCTCAAGTATGCCGCCTTGTGTCCTCGCTCACGATATGTTTGTGCTCTTGGGTTGAAGATTCTGATGTCGAAAAAAGCCCGTTGTCCCCTCGTCCAAAAACCTCGAGCACTTACGTCCACTCTTGCTTCATTTGAAGTATTTGCAGTATTGTGGGCCAAGCGCTGTCCGTCCATAGGCAGAAGTTCCGGTTCGATTCTGACATCATGGCACACCTCGTCCAGCATTTGTGCAGTGATGTCTCGTACTTCATCATGCCGGATACAGATGAATCCTCCTTTCTTACAGGTCATACAGTAGTCTGGGTTGTTTATTTCACCGCATGCACATTTCAGCGGCAGGTTCGAAACTGGCCACCCATACCTCAAGGCTACGGCATCATTGAATTCTTGTTTATTTAAGCTGAAGCCTTTCTCCTTTATTGGTAATGATGTGAGCCAATTTGAAGCCCCCGTGTCTTGTGCCATCTCAACTCTCATTTTCAGTTCTTCCCTACATCTGGTCTTAATTTGTTCTAGGCTATGTTTCTGTCTCTCTTCTCTGCTCTTTGTAATTTCCTGTCTTGCATTTCGTTGTTCCTCTTCGTCCACCTCATCATTTTCATTTTGCTCCCGTATTTTTTCTGTCAGAGACGTAGTAAGTTTAAGGGAATTTTGGTACTCATGTGGTGCCGCCTCCACTGGGTTTATGATCCCCATACCTCCGAACCTTGGCGGAAGAGCTAATAGATCTCTTAGCTCTTGCGTGACGCCTTCCATCTCTGTTAAGGCCGGTATGAATGTTCCTCTGATTGCTTCTTCCAGCGGTTGGAGCATCTGTCTAATGCCAGGCACTGTTCTCATAAGAAAGGTCCATCTGTGAAGGCAGTATATGCAGCATGTGGTTCAGATTTCGCAATGTCTGCCAGGGTTTTCACTTCCTTTACCCACTCCGCTACCTTTTTTCGCACATAGTCTTTCTTGCATTCTTCTGTGCCTATTACTGCTCCCAAATGGCGTTGACCCTCCTTTGTAATCTTCACTCCTGTCCCATCAAAAGTCTGCACCGCTTCCTCATACATGTTTTCTTTCACTATTAGTACAGATTTACTAGCATTCGGATGGTACCCAATGACTTCGCCTACCGATTGTACTCTCCGCCACCATTCATTGATATCCCCTATTTTTCCTGCACCTGTGAGGTCATCTGCATACGCCACTTGTTTCACTCGGGTTACCTCATGTTTTATTTTCTGCTGCAGAATTGATAGTGCCAGTGCGTACATTGCCATTGCCACTGGATCTCCTTGCGTTGTTCCTTCATTTGATTTGAGAATTTTCATTTCTTCCTTCTTTGTGCTTCCAACTATATACAGGTTAGCTGGCTCCTTATAAGTATTTTCTATGTACTTTGCGATGCTCGGGCATTTGATCTTGATGTTGTGAATAGCTGCCTCCCTATTAATGGTGTTAAAGGCATTTGTTGCATCCACTAGCAGGACCGCTTCACAATCTTCCTCATGATACACCTTCCCCATTGCATGTATTGCTGCTTCTCCTCCGGCTTGCTGTCCTGCACATACTTGTAAGTTGCCCACTGCTCTTTGTACATCTTTTCCAAATACGGACATGATTGCTTTTCCTATAATCCTTCTAAGAACTTCCCCAACGCCTACTGGTCTAAATCCTGGATTCTTATTTAAAGGTATCAGGCGACATGCTGTCAGAGCTTCTATGTTCACGCATGGTGATGATGCAAGTTTCTTTGCCAGCATTGCTATTGCTTCACAAAGGTCACCCGCAGCTGAACCAAACTTGTTTTGACTTAGGAAGATCCTCCAAGTCTTAGCATCTACTCCTGATGGAACCTGCTCCTCCCTGTGTTTTCAGCGCCTTTCTCCATATGAGGTCTCCAGTTATATTCTCATTTATCACCGGGTCTGGAGGAACATATTCCCCGTCTAGTTTGGCCTCATCACTTGCTGGTTTTGCTTCTTCTGGGTGTTTCTCCTTCAGCTGGTCCAAGATGCGTCGATTCACTTCGTGCACCCCACTTGAGGCTTCCCCAGTGACCATTCTGACTGCCTGTGCCACTTTACCAATCCTCATGCTATTTCCCACTGATCGTGCCATATCATCTGGCTTCCTCTTTCTTCGTTGTTTTGTTTTCAGTCTTTGCTGGATGGCTCGTACTTGGCTAAGAATTTTGTCTAACTCCCCATTTTTCCACCACTCCATTCTCTGTTTCAGCGCTTTAATGTTCTCATTCAGTTTTCCCTTTGGTCTTTTTCTTTGAAGGAACAACTGAGGAATGAAAGAAGCTATCTTGATTGCCACGTGCGCCGAAGGGGCATCCTGAACATACTTTAGGATCATACGTCTGAGTTCCCCCAGCATGTCTTTTGCGGCTTCACAAATCGGTAGTTCAAACTTATTATGTTGCCATTGTATCACTTCTGTATAGATTTCATTCACTAATGTTGTGAGTCCGTGACCAGAATGTCGCATCCATTCTCCACCATTCATGTTTACGTTACGAGGTCGTTCGTTCTGTTCACGATTTTCGATTATTTCTCTCTCATTATCTTCGTTTAGGCCTACACTATTTTCATTATTTTGTTCCACACCTCTGTTGTCTTGCGAATTATTGATTCCTGCGTTTTCTTCTGCGGGCTGCAGTTGTTGATTGTTATTTTCTGCATTTTCTCTAACAGGGTTTGCTTGTACATCTCCATTAACTACATTGTCTGTTTCACGGTTCATTTGTACTGCATCTCTCACTGCGTTTTGTCTGTCATCAGGATTATTCCTCGACTGGGACCGAGTTAATATCATCTTGTCTTATTATCATAATTTCCTACCTATTCCCTAATACTGAGTCTATCTATCATTTCTTCCTAAGGGACGAGCCTCTGCCCGATAAAGGTGAAAATGTAAACATCCTATGAGTAGCGTTAGAGATAGAAAGAGTAAGATAAGTTATTTAACTCACCTAGTATGATGCAAGGCTACAGAAGATCAGGCTATATTACAAGACGGTGAGTGCAAATGAAAATAGAAAAATAAAGTAAAATAAAAGTAGTGTTTAACACCTTATTGGCGGGCTAGGCGGTCTATTTATATGTACCGCCCAGCGGGGTGTTTTTAGCCAAAATAGGGCTGTTTATGTGATCATTTTCATGCCTAAATAAGACCCAGAGCGTAAAACAAGTATCTATCCCTGAAAGGGCATAAACAGAGCTTTCCAATGACACCACAACGATCCTTTTATGACCGTAGTTTTCTTGCAACAACCGCGCAACACGAGTGCAAAAAGCATGTAATTCGGTACTTTCCCCAAACAATTCAGTATGTAACGAGTGAGAGAGGGAGGGAGGAGGTGGGATTCGTGTCAGTAGGTTCGCCGCGGTGGTCTGGAGCAGTCATACGCTCGCTACTCTCCTGCCACCACTTGTCTCTCTCTCTCAGCAACATTACGTGCTGAAATTGCCACACGACCTATGTCGCGCGCCGCCAGATAGTCCAGATTTATTATACTCGGCTTACGTTGTGGGCCGCTAGTTAGGGGTTAAAAATACGCACAAAGAATAAACACGGGGGGGGGGGGAAAAAAAAAAAAAAAAAAAAAATATATATATATATAACACAAAACGATTATTGTAGTGAGAAAGGAAATACACTAATTAAGAGAGTAAAATGATTAAAAAGACAAGTGTCAAAATAGTGCTAAGGATTAAAGAAGGATGTTAGAAATCTACTATTAGTTTGAGAAAAAGGTCATGGTTATCAGTATGCACATAATATATCAGCGAATTATACCTTATTTTAAATAGTATACTTAGTTACTAGTTCGTTAGAGATAACTCTCACATGAAATATACATAAGAACATAAGAACATAAGAAAATGGGAGTCTGCAGAAAGCCGATTGGCCTAAGCAAGGCAGATCCCTGTCCCACACAACCCCAATTACAAAGCCCAATTATAGGCTCAACACTCTAATACCCTGAGGATCATCTTACCAAACCGGTTAGAGATTAACGCAGGATTACGGGGGTCTGCAGAGCGCTGATTGGCCCAACCCGGCTGATCCCCCTTCACACCCAACCCTTCTCGTCCATATGCTTATCCAATTTTTTTTGCCACTTCAATATACCACTTCAAGTCTGATTTCCTGACTCGGCCATAAATCATATATAACCCTACCTAATATAATCGGCCTGTTTCCTCAAAGCTAAATGACTATACAAAGCTAAAGAAACCTTGGCAATTTGAGCCGCTTTACATTCTAAATATGCCTAACTTTAAATGGAAACCAGCCAATTATGTCCTAAGATTTATTTATTTTCAAGACAAAAATATGTACAAAATATTACATCTTGTTACTCATGTAATAGTAGCATGAGGGACATTGAGGAAAGTGGAAGGAAGAGGGAAGGAGGGAAGAGGGAAGGAGAGGAGAGGGAAGTGAATGTGTGGGTAAGGATGGGGGGGGGGGGAGGGTTGAATACTTGTTGTCACTGTGTTTCTCTCTCTCTATTATACAGTAGCTACTACTACTCTTACACAAACACACATTTTTTTTAAGCTGCATTGTATAAAAAACTACCACTGACATTTTGTTTTCAATACAAATCTCCCCCATGGATTTAGATAAGAACCATACTTAAATACACTTTTGTTTTGCCTTTATACTGTCAGGTATCATATTACTTTAAGCGAGGGGAGGAGAGGTAGAGAGGGGGGGGGGGGGGAGTGTTGTGGTCAGCGAGGTTTATGGCTCCTTCCTCTATTCCCTTACTCCGCCTTTTCGCCTCTGCTGTACTTCGCTGTCTCTCTCCTGCATACTTCCCCCTGCTGCAGTCGTCCTCTCAGCATTAGCGCCATGCAGAATATTTCGGTCCACTTTCACACGACCAGCTTCTCCATGCACTGGCGCGATGACAGATGGGATGTGGGTGGGGAAGGGGGGGGGGGGCACACCCTAGGGTGAGTGGTGTTGGCTGGAGACAGTCAAGGAGGATAACAGGTTTTTCACTTTTTTTTTAGGAGGGAGGGTATTTTGCCTGGCATCGGCTTGCCCCTCGTCCGTACACCTCCCTCGCTGCCTGGCACAGCACTCTTCAATTTTCCGTCTCTTCTTTCACATGTTTGATTTTGGTTAGATAGAACTCCAGAGTTTCACCCACTATCAAATCACCGTAATTTCCCACTCACCCTGTTGTATATTTCACAATTCCATCACCACCCCTTCCCTCACTAACTTGCTGTTCACCACGGAGAGAAAAATCCATACGTCCTCTCCCTTCAAATACAACGTGACACACCTACAAATAACTACAGTAGGAACGTCAGTAAGATTAAGATAATAAAATGATGTAGTTTACACTAACCAGTTTTAATTAAGGTCAGAAAGGCCTCTCGCAGCCCAAGGGGTACAACACACACACGCACGCACGCACATACATCTCATGTTCATCCACTAAATTGTAAAATGTGTATTTTCAGCTCATGAGGCGGCCATTCTTTAATAAACCGTTTATTATTATTATTATTATTATTATTATTATACACATACACACGCATACACAGCACACTTCTACATATTCCAGCTGGGAAGCATCATCCTCAACATTACTACAGTCACGCTAGGCAGTTATTTCCCTTCTCCAATATTATAACCTTGGCTATCAGATTCTCTCTCTCCAATATAATTATAATTACTGGTAGCCTATATAAAGAAATACAAATTCCTTAAGGTGGTAGTGCTTGTTTTTGGTCTATATATTAATTCCTTAAGGTGGTAGTGCTTGTTTTTGGTCTATATATTAATTCCTTAAGGTGGTAGTGCTTGTTTTTGGTCTATATATTAATTCCTTAAGGTGGTAGTGCTTGTTTTTGGTCTATATATTAATTCCTTAAGGTGGTAGTGCTTGTTTTTGGTCTATATATTAATTCCTTAAGGTGGTAGTGCTTGTTTTTGGTCTATATATTAATTCCTTAAGGTGGTAGTGCTTGTTTTTGGTCTATATATTAATTCCTTAAGGTGGTAGTGCTTGTTTTTGGTCTATATATTAATTCCTTAAGGTGGTAGTGCTTGTTTTTGGTCTATATATTAATTCCTTAAGGTGGTAGTGCTTGTTTTTGGTCTATATATTAATTCCTTAAGGTGGTAGTGCTTGTTTTTGGTCTATATATTAATTCCTTAAGGTGGTAGTGCTTGTTTTTGGTCTATATATTAATTCCTTAAGGTGGTAGTGCTTGTTTTTGGTCTATATTAATTCCTTAAGGTGGTAGTGCTTGTTTTTGGTCTATATATTAATTCCTTAAGGTGGTAGTGCTTGTTTTTGGTCTATATATTAATTCCTTAAGGTGGTAGTGCTTGTTTTTGGTCTATATATTAATTCCTTAAGGTGGTAGTGCTTGTTTTTGGTCTATATATTAATTCCTTAAGGTGGTAGTGCTTGTTTTTGGTCTATATATTAATCAATTATTTTTTTAGTTTCCTCGCTAGACCTCCATCAAGCTTAAAAAAAACACCCCTAGACTCCCTTTTAAGATAAATTTGTATATTTTTCGGTAGAAAAATGTCCCGGCCAAAGGCCGCTTCCTTAAAAAATTACAGGCTCGCTATCGCTCGCCAGGAACAATAAACGACAGCTAAATGGCTCCGAAAGGTCTTAATGTTGACAAAGAAATGGGGCGAATTGTCTCAAAATCACCAAACTAACGGAAAGAACGTTTTAAAATGTCAAAACTAGTATGCTAAACATGAGGGAGAAGGGGGTCCATGAAAAGCGATCAGCTCCCCCTTGACGCACATCACCCGAGCCTTTAACCCTTTCAATTAATGCCACCCATGCACACGTGATCTTACCTACTCCAAGACGATATTATTAAGCTAGGGAATGATCTCTTAAGGGGAGACTGGCCGTTTGTTTGGTCTATCAATTCATATATTCATATATTTTTTTAGTTTCCTCCCTAGACCTCCATCAAGCTTATAAAAAACACCCCCTAGAGTACCAGGGGTGTCAAACATGCGGCCCGCGGGCCGCATGCGGCCCCCCTCCCTCTAGCATGTGGCCCGAACCAGTTCGGCCAAGTAGTGTCAAATATTGTATTTTTATTCTAGACATAATTATTATTTCTTAAATATATTATATGTTTGTACTATATTAAGTTAAATTTATATTCTAGAAAGTATTTGTGAGAGTAAGAAGCTTAAACTAGATTAAATACTCTTTCACCCTTAGACAATCAGGTTTTCTGCACTCGTGTTGCACGATCGTTGCAAGAGAACCAGCGGTCGTACAAGGATGGTTCGGGTGTCATTGGAAAGCTCTGTTTACGCCCTTTCAGGGATAGATACTTGTTTTATGCTCTGGGTCTTATTTAGGCATTAAAATGATCACGTAAACAACCGTATTTAGGGTAAAAAAAAAACGCTGGGCGCTACGGTCCCCTAGACCGCCTAGCCCGCCAATAAGGTGTTAAGCTTAATAAAATCGTCAACGGGTTTATGATATGCTCAATTTGGGGCCAGTGGGACGGTTATTGCAGTCATGCTCAGTATGTGGCTCAAGGCTACGGGGATAACACACAACTATACTCTATTTTTTTCCAGCTGAGAATAAATCGCCTTGTTACTATCTTGTTTACTCAGTTATAAGGTAGATTTTGTAGCGAAATATGATGTAATTATGAAAACTTGGCATTAATACGACACACAGACATAGTAGTTTCATATTTTTCTATAAAGTATTGAGAAATCGGCTACTAAGGGATTCAATTTATCATCAGATGGAAAAAATAGAGTATAGTGCGACAGGCGCCACAGTTGCCGTAAATACATATTTAAATACTATATTTGTTATGTGTTTTGAATATTTTCTGAAATAGTTAAATCTGGATAATATGAATCATTTATTTTAATTTATATTAGGACGGATGGAGGCATTACCGGTATTTTATATTTGGCCTGCTACATTAACCCCTTCTGTACCAGCCACGTCTTTTTAACTTTAATATTGCTACTATTTGACGATTTTATTCAGTTTCAAAAGGGCCACCAGCAATTGATAGGCTTCGAACGATCACACTTATTCCTGTTTACTACCACAGATCCTTCTTAAACTGCACAATATCCTGTAAACATAGTTAAAATAAAATATAAAAGACGTCGCCGGTACAGAAGGGGTTAATGCGGCCCTACAATATTGTACCATGTCAAATTTGGCCCGCCAGAGCAAATGAGTTTGACACCCCTGCCCTAGACCCCCCCTTCAAGATAAATTTTTACATTTTTCGGTTGAAAAATGTCCAGGCCGAAGGCCGGTTCCTCTTAAAATTGCAGGCTTGCTTTCGCTAGCCAGGAAATAATCGACACCTAAATGGCACGAAAGGTCTTAAAATTGACAACGAAATGGGGCGAAAGGTGTTAAAATCGCCAAACTAATGGGCGTTCGTCTTAGAATCTCAAAACTAGTGGGGCTAAACATAAGGGAGAAGGGGGTCCAGAAAAACAGTCTGCCTCCCCTTAAGGCTAAAAGGGTTGGAGTAAATAGTTTGTAACCCTTTGATTCCTATACATTGGTCCTAAGCTACTCTGTTATTATTTTATTAAACGTTATTTCCATATAGCGATGTTGATTAGTTATTTTGCCCTTATCTTGTGTGGTCCCAGTTTTAGTTTGTTTATTTCGCCAGTTGTACAATTGAATTAAAAAGTATCGAGTTGTTTTTACGGTCACAGGACAGGCAGTAATAATTGCCAACATAATACCGTAACTTTACCCGTCCCAAGCATACATAACTATCAACATTACTATATTCACGATCTTATTGCCGATATTTAGAGATATAATACAGATAAGAAACTGAAATGTTGAATACAGTTTTCAGACTTTATAATTGATGGTGTTTTATTGTTCACTTTATCTGGACCCCCTTCTCCCTCATATTTAGCATATTAGTTTTGAGATTTTAAGACGTTTGGCCCATTATTTTGGCGATTTAAACGCCTTTCGCCCCATTTCTTTGTCAATTTTAAGACCTTTCGTGCTATTTAGGTATTTAGGTGTCGATTCTTTCCTGGCGAGCGACAGCGACCCAGTAATTTTAAGAGGAACCGGGCTTCTGCCGGGACATTTTTCGTACAAATTTATGTTGAAATGGGGGCGGGGGGGGGGAGTTTTAATGCTTGATGGAGGTCTAGCGAGGAAACTAAAACCACAATATATGAATAACTGAATACATAGGCAAAAAAAAAAAAAATAAAAAAAAAAATAATAAATAATAAAAATAATAATACAACAAATAATAAACAATAAAACAATCAGCCACTAGCCCCTTAACGGATATAATTTAACAGTGACAAATACAGTAGGTAGATGGCACAGTTGCCCACAGTAATAATATGTATGCACTCTATGTTGATATGTAGGGCAGGATAATGTGTAGGATTGAATTACAAGTGTATTTGCTGATGCAATAGTCAAGGGGGTACTACTCGCTTTTTCTGGACCCCCTTCTCCCTCATGTTTAGGATATTTGTTTTGAGGTTTTAAGACGTTCATTCCGTTAGTTTGGCAATTTTAGCACCTTTCGCCCCATTTCGTTGTCAATTTTAAGACTTTCGTGTCACTTACTCCTATGGGTTTCAGAGGCCGTGTTACATCGTTTTTCGGGAATAACTTATTAACAAACAGTTGGAACAGTATGATATTTTGACACAGCTTTGTTCACACCGTGCCCTAATTTTCGTCAATATAGTGCATTACCAAAAGTGTAGAAATAAGCCACTTGTCCCTTAGTCATGAGGTTAAAGTCACACATTAATGACTACGAAACGGACAAGTCTGCCGTGGCTTACCTGTGAGAACCACCAAACCATTATTGATCCTCCATCAAACACGGTAGTTATCAGCCACCACCCAACCCTACTATCGCATTTAATATTATTTTTATTAATCTCACCACCACACCCCCAATGAAATTAATTAAAGTATATATGATCCACCGGGATTCGAACCCGGGTTATCACACACATATTTTTGCCACCTTAACCATTACACCACCAGGACGGTTAAAGGTTTATGCACACGCCTACGACTTATTATCCATTCTCGAATACTGGATATTAAATTCGAGTGATATGTCAATATCAAGTATAAATATACAAAAAGTATGTATTTTGTATATTTATACTTGATATTGACAGATAACTTGCATTTACATGCGATAGTAGGGTTGGGTGGTGGCTGATAACTACCGTGTTTGATGGAGGATCAATAATGGTTTGGTGGTTCTCACAGGTAAGCCACGGCAGACTTGTCCGTTTCGTAGTCATTAATGTGTGACTTTAACCTCATGACTAAGGGACAAGTGGCTTATTTCTACACTTTTGGTAATGCACTATATTGACGAAAATTAGGGCACGGTGTGAACAAAGCTGTGTCAAAATATCATACTGATCCAACTGTTTGTTAATAAGTTATTCCCGAAAAACGATGTAACACGGCCTCTGAAACCCATAGTAGGTGTCGATTTTTTCCTGGCGAACGAAAGCGAGCCTGTAATTTTAAGAGGAACCGGCCTTCGGCCGGGAAATTTTTCTACCGATAAATGTACACATTTATCTTGAATGGGGGGGGGGGGGGTCAATGGGGTGTGCTTCTAAGTTTGATGGAGGTCTAGCGAGGAAACTAAAAAAAATACATGAATACATAGGCCAAAACCCAAGCACTACCCCCTTAAATAATATGACCAATTAACGGTTATATGGCAAATTAGTCTTGTATGTCAATCTCCCTGTTGGCTGCCATTCATAAAATCATGGAGTGTTTACAAATATATGTGGCTAACTCTCCCAACGATAAAGTCTATAAATTGCCGTCTAGTCGAAGGAGTAAATAATAAAGTGCGAGAGTATGACATGAAATTTTCACCAAATTTCACACGAACATTTGTTGCGTGAATGCGAACGTCAGTCAAAAAATATGTTTTGAATTTATGCAATAGTTATGATTTTAGGTCCAAAATATGGATTTCCCCCCCCCCCCCCACTAAGACCGCATTCGTTCTGGGGGCGAAAACATCTCGCTCCGTATTTTCTAGGTTAAGTTAGTTTAATTGGCATTAGAAGTAATGGTAGTAATAGTGGGATTGACGGTGATAGTAGTGATGATGGTGATAATAGTAGTGATGATGGTTGTATTTGTATTGATTATGATGACAGTAGTAGATATGATGGTGACAGTGATAGATATGATGGTGACAGTAGTAGATATTATGGTGACAATACTAGTAGTAGTGATGATGGCCATAATAGTAGTGATGATGGTGATAAGTAATGATGGTAGTTGTAGTGATATTGATGACAGTAGTGACGATGGTGTTAGTATTAGTGATGATGGTGAGTAGTAGTGATGATGGTGAAATTTGTAGTGATGATGACAATAGTTGTGATGATGAAGATCATAGTAATGGTGATGATGGCAGTAGTAGTGATGATGGTTATAGTAGGATACATGATGGTAATACTTGTGACAGTAGTAATGATGATGGTTATAGTAGTAGTGATTATGTTAACTGTAGTAATGATAATTGCAAGATGGTGGTGATAATAGTAGTTATGATGGTTAATAGGTGTAGTGTCAATGATGATAGTAGTGATTATGATGGCAGTGACAATGGTAACAGTAGTAGTGATGATGGTGAGAGTAGTAGTGATGATTGTAATTGTAGTAGTGATGATCATAGTAATGGTGATGATGACTAGTCGTGATGATTGTGGCAAATGTAGTGATGATTGTGATTGATGATGGTATTAGTAGTGATGATGGCAACCCATCGCAGAGTTGGGTATGCCGTTTTGATTTTGGGCAAAACGGCACGTCTACTGTGACAAGTAATGATGATAGTTGTAGTGATAATAATGACAGTAGTGACGATGGTGTGAGTATTAGTGGTGATAGTGAGTAGTAGTGATGATGGTGAAAGTTGTAATGATGACATTAGTTGTGATGATGAAGATCATAGTAATGGTGATGATGGCAGTAGTAGTGATGATGGTGACAGTAGGATATATGATGGTAATACATGTGACAGTAGTAATGATGATGGTTATAGTAGTAGTGATGATGTTAACAGTAGTAATGATGATTGTAAGATGGTGATGATAGTAGTAATTATGGTTGATAGTTGTAGTATCAATGATGATAGTAGTGATTAAGATGGTAGTGACAATGGTGACAGTAGTAGTGATGATGGTGAGAGTATTATTATTATTATTATTATTATTATTTTGATTTTGTTGACGAGGCATCAGTATTTGCATAACGAAAAACAAAAGCTGCCAAGACTGATTATAAGTGACTGCATATGAGCGCAATAATAGCAGCAACTGGCCACTTCCTCGTTACATGTGGTAGAGGAGGAAGACCCACATTATCCAGAGTACAAGCGTTACGGGGAGGTAGACCGTTTTTCTGGACCCCCTCCCAAATGTTTAGTCCCACTAGTTTTGAGATTACAAGACCTTCGGCCCATTAGTTTGGCGATTTTAACACCTTTCACCCCATTTCGTTGTCAATTTTAAGACCTTTCGTGCCATTTTAGTGTCGATTATTTCCTGGTGAGCGATAGCGAGCCATCAATTTTAGTAGTAACCAGCCTTAGGCCAGAATATTTTTCTACTGAAAAATGTAAAAATTTATCTTGAGAGGGGGTCGAGGGGGCGTTTTTCTAAGCTTGATGGAGGTCTAGGGAGGAAACTAAAAAAATATATATGAATAAATGAATTAATAGACAAAACAAACGGTCTGCCTCCCCTTAATATCACACACAGACAGTAAATGCGTTAAAGTCGTTGCACACTGACACGAAATGGCAGGCGAGTTCCCGACTCGAAATTTCAGCTTGATATGTCGAATCGGCAACATAATCGTGGATATCGGGAATTAGCCGCGGGTGACTCTCACGGTCCAAGCGACGTATCGGGGTCGATACGAGATTTTAAGCTGTTCAAAAGTTTGTGGGAATCCCCCGGCAACTGTAAAAAATTGTCTGAGTCTGGTCTCCATCACGAACTCGCCGTATCACAATCGTGTGGTCCGTATCAAAGACATATGGTCCGTATCAAAGCCGTATGGCCCGAATGAACGTCGTCTGGTGCGTAAGCCTGCCGTGCGGACCGTATCTCTTCCGTGCGGAAAGTTGGCAACGGTCGAGTTGGAACCGCGCGTCTAGCCTCAATCCGGTTGCACGTCTCAAGGCGTCGATGATACAATTCTTCTGAGTTGTATCGCAGTCTTTTGGGTCGTATCTTTTCCGTGGACTAGTCGTGTACCCTTCGCACGACTTTTCCTATCTTCTTCGTAGCATTCGTTTCTCTGTTTCTCTACCGAATCGGCATCGCTAGAGTCTCCTCAAGTCGTGCGGAAGAGATACGGTAGAGATACAACTCTATAACGATGTCAGCCATTTTCGCCGCGATCTCTTGTAAATTCGGCAAGACACAGGATTTGTATGTGTCAGTGTTCGTGCCAGCCTTGAATGGGCTGTCGTGTCAGTGTGCAACGACCTTTACACGACTGTCTTGATGAGCTCAAGCAACCTGGGAGAACTGAACCCTCATACTTTCTCCCTCCGTTTCTGCACACAAGACACATTCCTCAAGGGGAAGTTGTTATTTTGTATTTCTATTTGTTAGTTATACATTTTGATTTTATCCCCTAGACCTCTATCAAAAAAACCCAAGAGCCCCCTTCATGATAAATTTGTACATCTTTACTAGATTATAGGCTCGCTATCGCTCGCCAGGAAATATCGACACCTAAATGGCATGACAGTTTTTAATAGAGAACAAATATAGCGAAAGGTCTTAAAATCGTCAAGCTAATGAGATGAACGTTTACAAATCTCATAACTAATGGGGCTAATGATGAGGGAGAAGGGGGTCCAGAAAATCCTAATACCTCTCCTTAAGTATGGATGGGTTCATATAGCGCAGTGGTCCAATGTGTACGCTATATCCATAAACATAAGATTCAAGTTAGAATAACACATTTAGTATTTGAATTTTTCTCAAGTACCGTTAATTTATATCCTAAATTGATACATTTAAATATACTGTTCACATACAACCTACTTATACGTACATTTATAGCATGTGTCTATTTTTTTACTATTTCGTTTTCAAAGTAGACCACCGAATATAAATTGTCTACTCTACCTGTCTTAAACTATGGTAATATGCCGTACACCTCCGCTAGTCCAACCACATGGTACCCAAATAGGAACGATTAACTATTCCCAAACTCCAATGGATATCTATCTATCTATTTATTACCAGATGCCTCGATTCCCAAGGAAGTGACCACGAATGAATCCCCTCCATATTTCGAGGCAATTCGTTCGATTCTTTAACTTGTTATCGGGTGATGTTTGCTAGCCCAACTGGCCATTGTTGTGTATAGTGTGTGAGGTTCATGTGAAATGTACTGTTGGAATGGTTGTGTATGTGCATAATGCATATATCTTGTAACCAGTGTAATTAGCGCTCCCATGCTGATCAAGTACTAGCATATACTTGTGTACACGAGACACTGGTTTACCGCACCTCTCATGTCCTCCACTGCAATGGGAAGTGCGAAGTCTGTGACCTCTGACCAATATATCTTGGAGAGTATCCCGCGCGTTATCCTCAGCCACGCGAGCTCCTCAATAATCCAGCCAAAATGCCCAGAAAAGATGTTTGGCTGATCTTTACGATATTTATTTTGAGACAGTCGTTACCTAAGGATTTTGCCAAAAATGTAATGATTGTATCCGTGCATTTTTTTTTTCCATGTGAGTGAGGGAGAAAAAAGGCAGAACTGCCTGTATCGAGTGCCTTCCCCAGAGATGAAAGAGTGACAGGGCCAAAAGCAAGGGACGTTCGAGCCAATATGGCTGGACACACGGAGTTTGAAGCATTCTAATTCATAGGAAGAGGGAAAGACTAATTCTGAGAGAGAGTTCCAGAGCTCAGCAATTGAATAGAAGAAAGACTGAGACTAATGTTTCACTCTTGGGTTGGAGAGTTGCACAGAGTAAGGGTGGGATTGTGTTGCAAGACTGGTACTACATACCCTACATAGAGGAGGTGGTATACACTGGAAATGCTCTAAGGAACATTGATTATTGTAGCAGCGATAAAATAGCGAGAGATGCAACATTGCAGCGAAGAGAGAGAGATTGCAGAGAGTTGGTGAGTGGACGGGAGTTAATGATACGAAAGGCCTTCCTTTCTACTTTGTCTAGGATTGCGGTGTGAGAGGATCCTCTCCCCACACATGTGAACAATACTCAATACAAGGACACACTGTGCCCCTGTACAGATCAAGAAGCTATGCAGGGGTAAAGCGCCTGTTGAGGCGGTCGAGTTCACCCAGCTTCTGGGAGGCTGCCTTAGCAAGACTGGTAATATGGTCCTTCCAAGTGAGAGCAGAAGAAAAAGAGAGACAGAGAATGTTGACAGAAGATGAAAGATTGATTTTTGTATTGTTGAAGTGTAAGGGATAGTCCTCTGGGAGTTCCAGATGGGTAGTAAGATGAAGAATTTGGGTTTTTTAAGCATTAAAGTCAACAAGGTTTTCTCTGTCCCAATTGGAAATAGTAGTTAGATCAGAAGATAAGTGCTGCATGGCTTCATTACGTTTGTTTTTGAGGGATTGCTGGCTGGGGTGTTCAGGAAAACAAATTGAGTAGTGTGTGGTATACTATCAATGGAAGTTAAATATCTATAAGCTATAATTCAAACAAAATCAATCTAAATCGAATTACTCCATATCTAAATTGAATTGGATCTGAAACAAGCTAATTTATATCCAAAGGTCTCGCATAATAAATTATATGTAGGGTAAGGTTATAAGGGTTAATATTATTCCAGGATTAACTCGCCAATAGTTCCACGTGGCAATGAGGCAAAGGAGAATGTTTACCCAAGATGGCGGACAATGGGGAGGTAAGACACCGGCCCGGCCCTGAGGCTCGAGTCAAGTGAAAGGAAACAAATTATTATATGGGAATGGACATGAATACTATGCTTATCTGTCAGTCAGTCATGGCGTCGATGAGAGCGTCATGATGGTGTAGCTGTATTTATTGCTGTCAGTGTATTGTGATTAGAGGCACAAAAGCTCGATCAACTGAGGGCGGAAATTAGATGTTAACTGGTTGGTGTTAGTGGATGCTCTGAACTTCGTCCAGACCTACATCTTGCTGCCTTGGCAAACGCCAGGAGCCCAAATTATCGTACCGCATCTAGGTTGCTCAATACGATAAATTATATTAATATATAGTATTATATACGATAAATTCATATATACTACATAAGACCATGTCAATATTGCTTAATAGCATGTTAGGCTTTTTATAATCTTAACTTACTTACAATCTTATAATATACGATCTACTCGTCCTACGCCGTGCAGCGGGAACGACCGTGATGTGAGACATACGGGATCACAAAAGAGTCATACCCTATCGTATTTATACGATACACTCCCCCCACAAAAAAATACCTGAACCCCACCTTAAACTTAAAGTTGCCCAGAGGTTATCTTCTGATGCCACATGTCGACGGCGCCAGCAGCAGCGCGTCTGGGACGCGTCCCGGTCTGAGATTGATCACCATCAGTAAGAGGCGAGTCGTTACCTCTCTAGGGGCTGGGCCTGAGTTGTATGCATTTATATGTATAGGGGAAAACCCATTTTTATATGGTAATATAGGTCCTAGGCTTAAACAAAAAATTGGCTTCTCGCTCGAAATCCCTATAGATTTTGCCCAGCTTGCCCCAAAAGTTGCCTGTCGGGCGAGAAACCATACCGGTCATATCTCGGCCATTTCTTGAGCGATTTTGACAAAAACAAAATTAAATATAGTTTTTTTGGGCTGGGGAACACGTTTAAAACAATAAAAATTCGATATGGAGTCTCTATCAAGTGATTCCAATGTCAATGCCGATGAGGTTTACAGTATAGCAAAAATGATACAGCTTCGGAGACCAGAGGAGTTCAAGTGCATCGCCTTGTGTTTAGGGACGTTCCACACTGCGAAAAACTTGCTGAAGTGCTGTGGCAGGAGCATCGAAGGAAGTGGTGCAGAGCATGTATGGCTTGAGACAGGTATCTACGGGCCATCTGTAATCCAGACCTCGATTCTTAATGCGGGCCATTACGCTCGGTCGCTTGATGCTCAAAAGATCCTGGCCGAAGCGATGCAACGCCTACTGTTGAAGGAACTCTTCAAGAGCACTGGAGTTGACAAGTATGTCAAGGAATTTAAGCTTTTGGCCAGCCTCCGCAGTGCAATGAAATCTGGAGCTCGAGAGCGCAGCAAGAAGTTGCTCGATCAGTTCAAAGCCTCTTCTACTCAGCTGATGAGTGACCTTGATGAGTTCATAGAGTCAAGAGTCAAGGAATACGAGAATTTCAAATTCTGGTGCCAGTACTTGTCTCGGTTCCAGGTGGTCCTAGATCTTCTTCGTGCAGACAGAGAGGGTTCTTGGGACCTCCATCTCGATGCCATGCAGCGAGCACTGTACGAATTTGCCACCTGGGACTGCACAAACTACCTTCGCTGGGGGACAGTCTACCTTGAAGACTGCAGAAACTTGCCTCAGGTGTATGAGAACTTTGCAGAACGTCACTCCTTCTCTGTGAAAGACAAGCCTGGTGTCTTTACAGCGGTGGGGGGTGACCAAAAGCTCGAGCAGACAATAAATCTTTCCTCAAAATGCAGTGACAGCATCATTGGGCATTGCAAGCGCAAACAATTTGTCGCCCAATGGGACCTGATCTTTCACGAGATGATGGGTGTGAACAACTTGCTTTGTGAAATTACAGGTGTTCATAAACACACATTCAGAAGCCTATGTACATCATGAATCATCCCAATCCTACACGAACAAGAGCGAAGAAAATATCCAGAACTGTGTCCGCTTTATTGAGGAAAGAGGGTCTCCTCTCTCACCTGATTGCCCAAAGAAGCTTCACAACTTTGTCACCAAACAAGGCATGCCTGAAGACTTAAGAAGTGATTTGCTGAATGCGTCAGCCATTGGGAAAGAGGCTTATGAGCATTTTAACCATGAGCGCTTCATCACGAGGAATGTACGACTAGACAGTCCGATCAGCCGTCGCAAGATCCAGACAATGATCAGCATAAGGAACAGCAAGCCGAAGCCGACTGTAAAGCAAACTGTGAGACAAGTCAACATCACAGACAAGTCTATTGACATTGCTCGACACAGACTCATTACCATGAGTGAGCTCCTCAAGTATGATGTTGTACCTAGTCCCATGATATTTGACGCCGACAGCTACATGACCCACCCAGAGAAAAGTCTGCTCATACGTGAGCTTGAGCTTGTCCTGACTGATGCTGCTATGCATTATAGGCATCGTGATAATTCTGCATTTATTATCGACGTCATGGCCCTGGTCCGCCGCCTACCACTTCAGGGGCTGAAAGTATTCGGTGACCTGCTCACACTCATGCAAAAGTCTTTATTGATCTACCACAAACATGGCCGCTGTGACTATGTCTTTGACATTTATACTGAAGAGCCTTCCATAAAAGACCAAGAACATGAGAGAAGGAGTACTGCACCTTCGATTGTGTTAACTGAAATCATCCCCGTCTCCACTCTCACAGATGGCTAACTTCTGGCCATCACAACAGAACAAGATGATGCTGGAACAGCTTATTTACAAACATGTCTCTGTTCTTGCCAAGGACTTACCGCACCCTACTGTCGTGGGTCAGCTATCAATGCAGGGCGACGACTGGCCATGTACTTCCTTGTAAAAAGACAATAGAACAGTACTTCCTGAATTGTACGCACAGCTAGACGAGGCAGACTTGCGGCTGGTTCTCCATGCCTTCGACTGTGCTAAGGCAGGCTACAAAACCTGTGTAGTTTTGTCCAACGACACTGACGTTGCTGTGGCCCTACTCTACCACTATCCTACCTTGAAAGAAGCAGGACTAAGCGAGCTCTGGATGCGAGGTGGACGCGGCAAAACTGTGCGATATATCCCACTGCACATTCTGCACGAACATCAAGGTCAAGACGTTTGCAATGTCCTTCCTGCCTTGCACTGCTTGACTGGATGTGATGCAACGAGCAAAGTAGGCACCAAGAAAGCTGCTCTCAAAGCCCAGCCCACCCAATTGCTTAGAAATTTCGGTAGAGAAATGACAATTACCCCCGAGACCAAGGCTGACGCCGAAAAATTCCTCGTGCTGGTGTTAAGTGAGACTAGCCAATTTTCGTCCTTCTCACACCTTCGTGCCAAAATATATCATCAGACCAAGGCCTCATCACATCAAAATTTGCCTCCAACATCAGAGGGTTTGCTTCCACACATAATGCGAGCCTTGTTCGGTTCATACTCGATTATCCACCTCTTCCAACCCAGCATCATAGATCCACTACATTTTGGGTATCAGCTAGAGAACGACTGCCTTGTTCCAGTCACAGGGTGCAAGACTCTGAATAAGCGGTGGACAGTGACCTGTAACTGTGGCAAGTGTGCTCGAGCCACATGTCCATGCCACATGGAGGAGGTGGGCTGCACCACTTTCTGCAAGTGCATGAAGTTGCAAGATGATGCCTGCACCAATCCATATAATTAGATCTGATATGGTGGAAGTTTACACAAATTCATTGTGATGTGGGTGTTAAACTTAATAAATTTGTGTGATATGGCAGTTGTGTAACAGTAAAACCTGTATTCCTTGTTTAGCAAAAACGTATCATCTAAAATAATAAAATTACCTAAGAGATATTGAGGATTACAAATTTCGGATCTGATTTGGTTTCTCCGGAAGAGCTTCAGAGCCGCTATCATGTAAACCAGTTCTCAAATAGACTAAATATTGCTTTTAGCATGTTCCCCAGCCCAAAAAACTTTTTTTTTTTTTTTTTTTTTTTCAAAATCGCTCAAGAAATGGCCGAGATATGACCGGTATGGTTTCTCGCCTGACGGACAACTTTTGGGGCAAGCTGGGCAAAATCTATAGGGATTTCGAGCGAGAACCCAATTTTGTTTTAAAGCCTAGGACCTATACTACCATATAAAAATGCGTTTTCCCCTATACATATAAATGCATACAACTCTGTCCCAGCCCCAGGGGTATTGAGAATCCTTGGACCCAGCAATAACAGGTGGAGCATCAGATTGCAATGCGGAATCGAGCTCCAAAGCGTACAAACGTGCGATAGGACGAACAGTAGTTCCAGTGGCCGTCCTCAATAGTGCCACCCGCTCTACAGTCTTTCCCCTTGTATACCTCCAACACGCGGCCCAATTTCCAGTATAAACGAGGACTATCTACTTCACCAACAGTAGGTGCCGTCGGTTTACCCAAGGGTCAACACTCCTTTCCCTCAATGCTAGCAGATATTCATTAATCCACCGTTTTCTAAAATCTTAGATTACCCTCGATATATACTGGTACCTCTTAGACACCGCTGCCTCAGAGTACAACGAAGAATCCTCTAACTCTATGGATTGGAAATCAGATGGAAACGCAGTCATGGTTTACCATATAGCAAGTGAGCTGGCGTTAATGGTAGTGGTTCTTGCAGGTCGGTGTACACATATGTAAGCGGACGATCATTCACGACTGCCTCTATCTCAGTGAGGACTGTCGTCAACTCACTCTTCTTTAATAGAGCACGTCCTACTACCGCTCTGAGTCCTGACTTTACTATGCCGACACACCGTTCCCACATTCCACCAAACCAAGGTGCCCTAACTGGGATGAACCTCCATTCGCACTTCCTCTCTCCCCAAAAAGTGATGATTGTAGGATCACTGCTCATATCCTTTAGATATTTTGATGCCTGAACATAACTGGGAGCATTGTCGCTAAGAATGAGTCGAGGGAATGAACGACGGGCACAAAACCGTCTAAACGCCAGCATAAATTCTTCGCTAGACATATTATCACATAGTTCTAGGTGTACCGCTCGAGACGTTGCACAGGTAAACAACAATATATAAACCTTCTCATGCTCTCTCGTCTTCAATGCCCCTGTGTAATCTAACCCTACAGCTTGGAAAGGCTCTATGTGCTTTACACAGCATTCAGGTAGAGGTGGAGCTGGTCCAGTTGCATATGGTTTACCCTCTAGTCTCTGGCATATTACACACTTTCTTACTACGCGTCAAGCTACTTGTCGAACTCTGGGTATCCACCATGTGAGAAGCAAATTTGATATAATATGACATACCCCGTAGTGCTTTACTTCCCTATGTGCACGTATGATCAATAGATCAGTAACGTGATGTCTTGTTGGCATAAGTATAGGACGGTTTGTGCCGTCCGTTACACCCGACCACTTCAGGCGACCCTCACACCTGATGAGGTCATTATCTAGGTGCAACCTTAGTTGACACACTAAATTAGGCATTATAGTCTTATTCGAGCTTTGCAAAGATTCTAATTCATTGGAAAAGGTTTCTGCTTGAACCCACTTGATCAAAGTTACTTCAGCTGCTTTATATTGACGAGCATCAATGTTGTGACCCCTGTTGCAGAGCTGGCCCGTTACTTTAAGCTTGATATTAGATATATATCTCAATACCCAAGCGACAACTCTGACTAGTTTATTATAGTCACCGAATCTTGCCCATTCCATTACTGGACCCGGTGGCTCATTTGGTTGGGCTGTAACTGCCACTGTTTCCAGTGGCAGAAGTCCCTCACCAACAGCATGCCAAATCGTCCATTCATTTTCATGGAGCAGCCACTTTGGACCATGCCACCACAATTCGGACTTCACTAACTGGCTAGCCGTTATACCCCTAGTTATGAGATCACTAGGGTTGTCTTTTGTATTTACATAATGATAAGCAACGTCTGGCAATAGGGCCCTAATCTCATCTACCCTATTTCTCACATAAACTGGCAGAGACTTCTTGCTATGTATCCAGTTGAGTGCAACCTGACTATCGCACCAAACGTGAACGATTTCAATGTTTAACTCGCTCTCGTATGCTGCGCATACATGTTGCACCAGACGTGCTAATAGCAGCATGGCAGTCAATTCCATATTAAGGATAGTTACCTTTTTAACCGGGGCTACTTTAGCCCTGGCGGTAACTAAATGTGCCCCAAATGAAGTAACGACATATATGGCTACCCCGTATGCCGTGGCGCTAGCATCGCAAAACGTGTGTAACGTAACGTCACCGAACGCCGCCACTTTACGAGGTAAAGGTTTAGTACATAGGATGTCATACTCATTCAACAACAATGTCCCTTGGTCATTCAGGTCCTCGGGCAAACTGTCATCCCATCCTATTTTACGTCTCCAAACTTCCTGCATCAGAATCCTAGCTCTTATGGTAACGGGTAATGCTAGACCCAAAGGATAAAAAAATTGCGCAACTTTGCTCTACAGACTTCTTTTTGTGTGCGCTCCCATCTGCTGAGCAAAAGACCTTGTTTGAAAAGTTAGTATGTCTTGTTTAGGTTGCCAGATCATCCCCAAATTTCTGGACTTTTCCTGGTTATGAGATGCCGTACCGTCCACCTGTATCAAACTCTGAAGATCTTCACTATTAGTAACCCACTCACGGAGAAATAAATGTGCTTCTGTAAACAATCTGCGTGCTTGCCAGTATGTATGTAACAAATCATCCTGACTATCGCTAGAACCCTGCAAATTGTCTATATACAACCTGCGAGATAGTTTACTTGTGTCCTCAAGAGTATCTGATAGATGTTTTTTTATTGTGGCATTTAACAAAAACTGTGAACATGTAGCCCCAAAGAGTACAACCCGAAAACGGTAGATTATGACCGGACTTTCAGAGTCGCTAATGTCGTTGAACCAAAGAAAGCGGGTAACATCTCTATCTTCCTCTTTTAGTTTGACCATCAAGAATACTTTCTCGATGTCTCTAGTAAATGCGTACTGCCCCAGCCTAAACCGCAGGTCGGACAGGTCCTACACCAGGGACGGACCTGTCAGCAGGCAGTCATTTAGACTGGGTTGTTGACCTTGGGTGGGCAGAGCAGTCATACACCACCCGTATTGGTGTGGTGACGCTGTCTTTCCTCACCCCATGATGGGCCAAATAGTGAACCCTTCCCTTCTTAATCGGTTCCTTTACATCGACTCTCTCAATGAAGCCCCTATCTTCATAACTCCGAAAAACATTGTCATACGCCTGGCGCGCGTTTGGTTCATTCGTCAATCTACGCTGTAATGCGCGCAAGCGACCTAATGCCAATCCATAGTTGGTTGGCAGGCTTATCTCACTATTCTTCCAGGGTAAACTAACCTTATATTGCTTGTCTGAGGCACAGTAGCTCACAGACTCTTCAAACTTCTTCAGTGCAATTTCCGAGTCATAATCGGTCTCCATAGGATTAATGCCTATGTGATCCAAGCTCCACAGTCGCTCCAGGTCGAACTCGGCAGTCATTTTAGGGTCACTAGGTTGGGAATCCTCCCTTCCCAACTCCTCTGCCTCGGCTACATTCACTCTTAATATCGAGACCGTGTCGACCAGGACATTTGACTGTGTAGTATGCACCTTTCCGCTCATGAAATAACCAAATTTAGTGGGGATTAAAATTACACCACACATTCTTTTAAATCCAGGGTATACTACATCATAATAATGATCCACACCAAGTAGAACATGCACCTCACTCTGATCTCCCATGGGATCTGACAAGTTAACCCCTTTGCTACGTAATGCGTGTTCCACCTTCTTCACTCCTACAGATACATATTCGGGTAGGGTGTCTACTATGATACATGTCATAAAGTACCTGTTTTTACGGTAGAAATATGAAATCTCCGCTATCTCGTAGACTTGTTTGTCAGTAAATCCTGTGAAGCCCTGCAATCGAAGAGTCTCAGCCCCTACGATTCGGTGCTTTAGCCCCATTAATACGGACCTTTTTATAAAGGATCGTTGAGACCCCTGATCAAGAAGTACCCGACAAACCTTGTTACTGTCAATACCTTCCATGGGAATCTGTATTGTGGGCAATATACAGTAGTGGTGTCTTGCGTGCTACCTAGTGTCAAAGTTGTAGTACCCTCTGGTTTGACATCTTTGACTTTATTTGCTGTAGGACACAACTTGTCAAAGTGATGTCCTTTACAGTGGCAACAGGGCCTTAAGTATGTAGCAGTACATTGTCCCTGCTTACCATGTTCCTTACTTAGACAACCTACACATAGCTTCAATCTTTTTGCCTGTGCTAGTTTTGTCTCATTTGTTGGGTATTTTACACAGAAACTCCATTTATGTTTGTTGTTACATAGCTTGCATAGAATCTGAGCAGGTTTCTTATATGTACCCTCTTTCTTTCCGTTAGTCCCCACCGTCATGCTTACAGTTCCCCTCATCTCCACATTCCCACTCCCTCCCGACACATTCATTCTCCCATTGTTCAACTGTAGATTACTAATTTCTTTACTGAACTGAGTTTTGAACTCTCCCAGATCAAATGATCTAACCTTGTCAAGTATTGCCATAGGAAGCTTCTGACGTAAGATAATGACAATCATTTCCTGTGTGGTGAGCCCTAGGGTGTCTAGCGTTCGAGTATGGCACTCCATATTTGCCCTAAAATTTGTTAACTCCTCAACCTTATACTGTGGTTCTGCGAGCTTTAGTAAGGCAACGACATGGGCCATCTTCAACTGCTCTTGATCCCCGTATGTGGACTTTAATAATTGTACTGCCTCAACATAACTATCACCCACTACCACAAAACCCTCTATCAAATGTAAGGCCTCTCCTTCCATTTGTCCCTTCAGGTAGTGAAACTTGCGGACATTATCCAAAGAGGATTCATGTACTGTAGACCGAAATACGTCCCAAAAAGCTAACCACTCAGTCAATTTGCCCCCAAATGTAGGAAGATTGAGCTTTGGGAGGTGCACAGTGTGTTTTGGGTCAACCCTTCTATGGGTCTCATTCTTCCCTCCCTTCTTACTTGCGACAGCACGCTGTAATATGTGCTTCGCTCTAAAGACAGGTTCATCATACAGGGCGCGATTATCACACTGTTCCTCCTCTGTCATGCCTGCCACAATCACCTCACTCAGAGCCATAATACGACCGTGGGTAGCCTGGACATTGTCTAATCTAGCTTCTAATTCCTCGAGGTCAGCAGTAGTGATGAAAGTGTTGACATATACAATTAGCCTATTTAATACTCCCCGAAGTCCCGCCCTCTGATTTTTAGGGGCTTTGCTCAGCACCCCACTAGACGGTGTCTCTTCCTGTTTATTCATTTTGCATGTAAGCCTATAGGCTATTTATCCAAAATGTTTCAAATACAAGGGCAAAATAGTAGCCTAGTTAAGAGACGCCGACCGGCAGACTTCTATGTTATGGAGAAACAATAGCACACAAAATAGCAACACCTACTAAAGGGTCATATTGAACAAGAAACAATGTTAGGTCACGTCATATGTCACAGGAAGTCTGAAATGAAAGAGAAAATTATTGGGGGAAGATGATGGGTGGGATGCAGGACTTAGGCAGGCACAACGATATCACCCCGGCGTCCCTCTCCAACCAACGCTTTGTTAGCCCTACAATTTTATTATATAGGACTTGCTTAGTATCCAAATCGAGGTGGATGCCATCCTGGTCGAGGTCCCGGGTGCTGAGGGTGATCGAGATAAAGCGGTGCCGCGTCTCTAACAGCCGACACCTCAGGGTGCAGTTGACCGAGTTTTTAATGGCGTGGTATTCCTCCGCTGACACGCCTCGGACCCTAGTCCGGCTCTCTATCGCTACAATCTTGCAGCTCCCCCCGGACTCACGCTCCAGATCCAGCGCCACCTCTTTGATGGCGTTGGCGGACTCTCGGGGTACGGTATCGGGGCGGATATCGTTGCCACCCAGGAACAGGAAAATCATATGTGGCCTAAGATGGACCACCTGCCCCCACTGTGGGGAGGCTCTCAGGCTGTCGACGGTGGCTCCAGGCACCCCGAAGTAGGACAGCTCGAATGTTCTATCCCCCTCCGACGCCCGATACCACACAGCTCCTTGGTCGGCTGCCCTTAGCCTAGTGGCATATAAATGCCCTACAATCGCGATTTTCTGAGGTACTGGCGCCGGAGGTACAGGAATATATCCAAGCCCCACTCCTCCGGGGTCCTTTCTCCTGCATCCCTGGGCTAATCCCTTGCTCATTGCCTAAAAATCCCTTACTGGTAGCTAATTCCCGAGGTCTGGGTACCAATGTGGTATACTATCAATGGAAGTTAAATATCTATAAGCTATAATCCAAACAAAATCAATCTAAATCGAATTACTCTATATCTAAATTGAATTGGATCTGAAACAAGCTGATTTATATCCAGTGGTCTCACATAATAAATTATATATAGGGTAAGGTTATAAGGGTTAATATTATTCCAGGAATTAACTCGCCAATAGTTCCACGTGGCAATGAGGCAAAGGAGAATGTTTACCCAAGATGGCGGACAATGGGGAGGCAAGACACCGGCCCGGCCCTGAGGCTCGAGTCAAGTGAAAGGAAACAAATTATTATATGGGAATGGACATGAATACTATGCTTATCTGTCAGTCAGTCATGGCGTCGATGAGAGCGTCGTGGGGGGTAACTGTATTTATTGCTGTCAGTGTATTGTGATTAGAGGCACAAAAGCTCGATCAACTGAGGGCGGAAATTAGATGTTAACTGGTCGGTGTTAGTGGAGGCTCTGAACTTCGTCCAGACCTACATCTTGCTGCCTTGGCAAACGCCAGGAGCCCAAATTATCGTACCGCATCTAGGTTGCTCAATACGATAAATTATATTAATATATACAATAAATTCATATAAACTACATAAGACCATGTCAATATTGCTTAATAGCATATTAGGCATTCTATAATCTTAACTTACTTACAATCTTATAATATACGATCTACTCGTCCTATGCCATGCAGCGGGAACGACCGTGATGTCACAGAGACATACGGGATCACAAAAGAGTCATACCCTATCGTATTTATACGATATAGTGTAAGTTATGAGTCGTCTGCATATGAATGGATGGGCAGTTGAGAAGATCATTTATGAAAAGTAGAAAGAGAATGGGATATTGGAGAGAGCCCTCAGGAACACCGGAGTTGATAGGAAGAGGAAGTGAGCGATGGCCGTCCACAACCGCAGCTATGGAACGGCCAGAAAGGAAATTAGAGACAAAGGCAGAGAACAGAATTGGGAACTGAGCGACTAAACTTCAACATTAGGAATGTGACGACCATGCCACATCTTTCCAATGTGAATAAGTTCATTCAATGCTAGCCATAATAAAATTAATATGGCTTCGTCGTATGAAAAGGGGTACGGCAAACACATGATCAATAATAACAACAGATATATACAAAAACATGCTGTAAAATTATTGTTTTGCTAAGCAGATATTTGCACATTAATCTTAAATCATCGTATCCATCTTGAACTGTGTGTGTGTTTGTGTGTGTGTGTTAGAAGGCTGAGTCACCAGATACAGGAGAAAAGCGCCGGAAGTGTACTGTAATTCAACAAAGTAACAAACACACCAACACCTAAAGTAAATACATGGTGGGCTTAACATGTATTTGATCTTTAAATTGTGCGTATTCCTGCAGCCGTAAATATGAAAGGCCATATTCTGGCATGCACTCAGAATAATGACAACATTATGACGGCAAATGACAAAGTAATGACGGTGGAAGACTGATTCTGTGACGTACATCATGACAGGCAGATTACGTGTGTTGATATTTACATAACTTCTGGGAGAGCGTGGCATATTGGATAGAAAATTCAGCTTCACAACCGATACAACTAGTGTTCAAATCCCGAACAGGACAAGACGGATGGGCAGTGCCTTTTGAACCGATACCTCTGTTCACCTAGCAGTAATAGGTAACTTGGAGTAGGTAGATATTTGTGACGTCCCATATGGGGATGTAAACTGTGATATTGTGCAGTAGCTCCTGTGTTCCAGGTTGGGTAACTCACCCATCACAAGCTCCACACACGGAGATGAGCATCCTACCGTTAGCTCACAATATATATATCTCAACTCCTTCACTTTGATGGAGTGAATTTGTCTAACACTAGCTATTTTTATTCAGCTTGGACATTTAGATAAATGTATTAAACTTAAGGTTATATGGTAGATAAAAGGATTAACTGAGATAAGTCTGTAGTCTTTTAATGGGTAGACGTCCTTCTTAAACTGAAAAAAAAATTGTTGCCAGAATGTAATGATAAGGACGTCACCAGTATTGAAAGGGTTAATACAGAATAATTGATAGTGTGGGACTCACCTGTTTCGCCCCATTAGTTTGGAGATTTTAAGACATTTCAGACAATTAGTTTGGCAATAATATGACATTCTTCTACTGAAAAAGTAAGCTTTGGAACTCTCTCCCTCAATCTGTCTTTCCCAAATCCTATGGCTTAAACTGCTTCAACCTCCGTGTGTCCAGACATTTTGACTCTAATGTACTTTAGGAGAGACACTTGTTACTGGCAGATTTACCTTGTCTCCTTCACTCGCATAGAAAAAAAAACCCATCAGGTGTAGATTGTTTCTGGGCGAGCGATAGTGTCCATGTAACTTGGAAGAAATCACCATTCGGCCGCGACATTTTTCTAAAGAAACATGTACACATTTAGTTTGAAGGGGAACTGGATGGGCCTCTTTATATTTTAAAGGAAGTCTAGGAAGGCGTTCTTGTTAGCCTAGGAGCCTAAATAACATTTATTTCTCGAAAATGGCAAAAGTGATCAAAATCCTCAATGATAATTACACACAATATAACTCCCAAGACATCGGAACAAGATAGCATTAAGGGGAGATAGGCCGTTTTTCTGGTCCCCTTTCTTCCTCATACTTATCTCCATTAGTTTTGAAACTTAATTTTTTTTGACTCGTTAGTTTGTGGATTTTGAGACCTTTCGCCCCATTTCTTTATCAATATTAAAACATTTCGTGCCCTCTAAGTGTTGATTTTTTTTCATGGCGAGCGATAGCGAGCCTGTAATTGTAGAGGAACCGGCCTTCGGGCGCGACATTTGTCTACCTAAAAATGCACAACTTAATCTCGTAGGGGGATCTAATTATTATTATTATTATTTTTTTTTTTTTTTGTATGTTTGATGGAGGTCTAGGGAAGAAACAAACAAAACTAAATGAATATATAAATAATTAGACCCCAAAATAACCACTGTCCCCTTAAAGTGCAATGAGTGTCATCTGGTGGCATTGGTTAAGGGGGGGTCACCGGTTTTTGTTTCATCTTTCTCTCCCTCTCTCTTTGGTTTGAATCTATTCGGCCCCATTCAGCCTACTGTTTTAAGACGCTTACCCCCTCCAGGTGTCAATATTTTCCCGCGATCCAGCATATATATACTTTTGTTTTGACAGCAAGCTAAATTTGTAAATTTTTCGAAAGAAAAATGTCTCCGGCGAAGCCGAATTTCTCCATATACAATGCTGGTTTGCTATCGCTCGCCAGGATGAAATTGACACCTGGGTGGGAATAAAAGTCTTAAAACAGTTGGCTGAATAGGACCGAATGGATACAAGCCAGAGAAAGAGAGAAAGGAGAGAAAGCTAAAAAAAGCCGGTGACTCCCCTTAACTGCATCTGGATACTTTATGTACTGTATAACCACCTTGTAGTATTCTGCCCCTTTATACTGCTTCACACCATTTGACGGATTTCAGTAGTTTTTGGTTCAGATATAATTAGGATACTTATAATAATAACGCATAATAAAGTTGCATTGTTATGTATATTCGAGGTATTATTTTCATATTCATATGGTGCATACCAATATTTAGAAATTATTGAAGATCAAATTATCACCTGGTTATACAGAGAATAATGTTGGCGAAATACACCTATGGGCGAGTGGACCTATTATAATGATAAATTAATTTACTTCATATAGTTTCCTTTGTTTTGACATTATTAATAGTTAGTAGCAGTAGTATTTCATTTATGTACATTTGTTTGGGCATAAGTATACAAGGATAAGAAAATCGTAAGATATTACTTGTCAAGCAATAACGCATATATTAGTATATCTCTCTCTCTCTCTCTCTGTCTTTTTTTTTTTTTTTTTTTTACACTGAATTAATTTTCTTGGTAACTTATACTCAGCTTCTTGGGCAGAAGCTAATATAAATATTGTTTTTTTAAGCTAAAGGAGAATGATGTGTCCATATTTCCTATTTCAAAGCTTAACCAAGTTTAATAATAGTTTTAGAACATTATTTATTTTGTTTCTTATATATATATATATATATATATATATATATATATATATATATATATATATATATATATATATATGCTTTATTATATGTATTTTATTATTATTTTTGTTTGTACTATTTATTTTTATTATTATTATTATTATATACACACATATATATATACATATATATATATATACACATACATACACATATATATATATATATATATATATATATATATTTTTTTTTTTTTTTTAATTACCCATTGTCTATGACCTTAAGCCAAGAATTGACACTACTTTTGAATCCCTGCAGTGTGTACTCATGTGGGTTTAAACCAAATCTTAATAATCTATTCTCTCTCTCTCTCTCTCTCTCTCTCTCTCTCTCTCTCTCTCTCTCTGTGTTGAGTTTGTAATTGTGTTTCCCATTTTTCTCTCTACATTAAATTTTCTAAAAGTAATATTCTCCACACTGCGGGGGTCCTTTTTTCTATGTTTCTTGTCGACCCAAAAGTTGGAAGTGGTGTAGCATCTACTGTTTGTATTTAATCGACTAACTAATGGGGCGAACATCTTAAAATCTCAAAACTGGGGCTAAGCATGAGGTAGATGTGGGCCTCTTAAACAAAAAACTCTCCTTAACTCTACATAACTCTCACATTCGTTTGGTTTGCCTTCTTGTTCTCTTGCTCCCCATGTTCGTCTAGCTTTCTCTAATTTCCCATCGTTTTGAGTGCAGTGCGTCTTTTAGGAGTTCATTGGGTTTGCTGTGTTTATTGGAGCAGTTGGAATTTCGGTTTTATATATTTTGAGCTTGTTCAGTCCTGTTTCTAAGTGTGTCTTAGCGAATATTTGTATCACTGAGATGTAACATCCTGTTAGAAATAAGTAGGCCAAAACTCTTGCACATTAAACTCTATAACTCACAAACGACCAGAGTAATCGAGCTAATATGTCTACCATTTGGGAAGGGTCAGCCAGGGAATAGGTGTGCAGATTTACATTCCATTTGCTCTAGCCCTTTCTGAGCTATAGAGGTTAGGGTTCACGATTGTTGGCCTACCTATTTGGAACAGGGTATAGTGTAAGGTTATTGTTGTTGTTGTTGTTGTTGTTGTTCCCCAAGCTGCCTGGCCGAACAGCCCCAAGGCCCCGAGCAATTCCAAGGCCACAACCGAGCGCCCCCACAGAACCCTCCCTGCCGACCACAATAAAGCCTGGGTGACCAAAGCCACTCCATGGCGGGGAGCTGAGGAGGGCGCTGTAAGGTTATTGTTTAGCGTGCTTGTGCTTGTTTGTGTATCTTCAAGCTTCCATTTGTTCATGTGTTGGTACGTGCGTGTCTGTCCTTGTAGGCTACTTACAGTATGTTTGTAATTTGCTATTTAGACTTTGCCTGTGTACTTGTTTCTGCTTCTGTGTGAGTATAGAGTTCAGATTCTGCAGGGTTATTTATTCTTATATTACTTAGCATTTGTAATGTACAGTATGTGTATTTTATCCGAGTTTGTTTGGACGCGCTATATAATTATTAATTTGTGTACATAGTGTGTATGCCCGTTTACTATTACACTGGACTGCCTTTGAGCTGGAGTGATGATTATTATTATTATTATTATTATTATTATTATTATTATTATAAATACTTGTATTATTATTTATTCTATTTGTGTTTGTGCATTCTGCATTATAGAAACAAATAATGCGCAGTGAAGGTCATGCCCACGGGTAGCTTATTACTGCTTACCAATAGACACCTTTAAACTTAAGGGAGAAATATCATAATTCCAATTACATGATTATTATTTAATATAGCAAGTCTTATTGCATCACATTGAACAACTCTGGAGTAACGTAATACTGATCTACCGGTATATAGGGTAGAGGGCCCTCAGTAATATCGGGAATACACACACAACTAACAATACACTCCTAGGAAATGTAATGGAGACCGGATATTTGTATTGCACCGGCCTTGTCTATACAGGCAGGACCACACCCCAATAGAGACCCTAGCGTAACAGAGATCGGTCAACCTCAGCCATTTTGGTGCTAATATATACACATATTTTGAAATGTTTATGAAGGAGACAAAGGGGAAAGCTGTCTGTAACAAGAGTCTCCACCAAAGTTGAAAGAATGATAGAGAGCCAAATTCAAGGCACGACAGAGTCAACAAATCTGGACACCTGGAGTTTGAACCATTTTAAGGGGAGGCAGACCGTTTTTCTGGACCCCCTTCTCCCTAATGTTTAGCCCCACTAGTTTTGAAATTATAAGACGTTCGGCCCATTAGTTTGGCGATTTTAACACATTTCGCCCCATTTCGTTGCCAATTTTAAGACCTTTCGTGTCATTTAAGTGTCAATTTTTTCCTAGCGAGCGATAGCAGGTCTGCAATTTTAAGAGGAATCGGCCTTCGGCCGGGACATTTTTTCTACCGAAAAATTTACAAAATTTATCTTGAAAGGGGGTCTAGGGGGTGTTTTTTCTAAGCTTGATGGAGGTCTAGGGAGGAAACTAAAAAAAATATATATTAATAAATAAATGAACGGCCAGTCTCCCCTTAAGTCATAGGAAGAGGGAAAAACATATTGAGCTTACTTGCTGAGTAGAAGAAAGACTGCTGCACTTAACACTCAAATATATCCATACCCAATATAAACATTCGGCAACAATGGTATAGGATAGATTACTTGCCCCTTGGATCCAATCTATATAGGGTTTAAAAAAAAAAAAAAAAAAAAAAATATATATACCGTTCTTTGATAAATATGGCACAAAATGGCGTCCAAATAAAAAGATGACCCCTCTCTCTAAATACAGGCCTTCTACACCAAACGGAAACCAAGCTGGTGACAGTCATGTGGTGGCGACAAAGTAGAGTCCAGTCTACGGAAGTTGTCTTGAGGGGGTATTGCTTGGCTTTTGGTCTATATATTTATTTATATACATATTTGTTTAGTTTCCTCGCTAGACCTCGATCAAGCTTAAAAAAAAACACCCCCTAGACCCCCATTCAAGATTTATTCTACATTTTTCAGTAAAAAAATATGTCCCAGCCAAAGGCCGATTCCTTCTAAAATTATAGGCTCGCTATCGCTCGCTAGGAAAAAATCGTCACCTAAATGGCACGAAAGGTCTTGATATTGAAAAAGAAGTGGGGTGAAAGGTTTCAAAATCCCCAAAGTAATGGAACGAACGTCTTAAAATATCAAAACTAATATACTAAACATGAGGGAGAAGGGGGTCCAGAAAAAACGAGTACCTCCCCCTTAACTCTATTTGGGCCGAGGAGCATATTTTTTGACCACCGTGTTTCGTTCCATTAGTTGGGAGATATTAAGACGGTTCACCCTATTAGTTAAGCGATAATAAGACGCTTAACTCCATTCGGGTGTCTTTCTTTTTCTGGGGCAAGTGATAATGAATCATGTTTCTTCCAAAAATGTACTAATATAATTTAAAGGTGGTCTGGGTGTGTTACTTAGACCTCCATCAAGCTTAAAATTACATCCCCTAGACCCCTTTACAAGACAAATATGTACATGTTTCGGTAGAAAAATGTCCCGGCCGAAGGCCGATTCCTCTTAAGTTACAGGCTCGCTATCGCTCGCCAGGAAAAAATCGACACCTAAATGGCACGAAAGGTCTTAAAATTGACAGAAATAGGGCGAAAGTTATTAAAATCGCCAAACTAATGGGGTAAACGTCTTACAATCTCAAAACCAATGGGGCTAAACATGAGGGAGAAAGAAGTTCGAAAAAAAAAATCCCTCGAGTGGAAACCTCCCCTTAATTTAAAGGTGGTCTGGGTGGGCATTTCTTTCAATATGAAGAGAGTCTGTGAAGGCGTTTTTTGTTAGCCTAGGGAACAAACTGAAATCCATTGCTCGATAATAGCAAAAGTAAGCAAAATCTTCAATAATAATTAAACCAAATATCATACTAACCCCCAACACGTCGGCTCGGATAGTGTTAACGTATAATTATGTATGGGAGGGTTAGGGGGTCGTATTTGATCGAAACTCTGTAGGGGATCGTTCAGCCTGGAAAGTGGCCATCAGGTGACAAATCATACACGGTCAAAGTTATTAGGCATGCACAGGGTAATTGAGGTGTCCACAATAATCTACCCATTTAAAGGTATAGTGACGGCGATAAACTCCTCTAATACAAGGATAAAAAGGTAAATCACTCAATATTCCCGATGATTATATATACCCTTTTCATACTTTCTTCCTCTTCCTCAATCAGTCTTTTCTTCATCCTATGACTTAAACTGCTTTGAACTTTGTGTGTCCAGGCATTTTGACCCCAACATTCCTTGAATCTGACTCCGCCACTCTTTTGGCTTTGGGGGAGACACTCGTTACAGTCAACCTGTCTTTTGTTTCCTTCATACACATACAGATAATCCTGGTGCCATTATAAAGATGATATTTTAGTGTGTTTCCTGCAGTAGAGAACAGGCTGTCACTCACGCTTTGAATCACTGTCATGGCTCTCCCTTTATAAATAGTCTCCTTATTTCTCATCACTCGCCCTTCTTTGTGCGAGAGACACTATAGTAACAGAGATCGGCCAACCTACGCCATATTGGTGCCACTGGTGTCATTAGCCTCTCTTTACACTCAAATAGGTCTATACACTCAATACGCATTCGGCAATACTAGTACATAATATACAGTTTATTTTTCTGTAAATAGGTCTATGGCCATGATAAGCATTCTGCAATACTAGTGCATGATTCACTGTTTGTTGTTCTCTTCTGAATTCTATGCTATATAAATAAAAAAACAATTAAAAGTGGGGATTGGGCATGAGCATATAGATAGATAAATAAATAAAATATATCTTAGTGTGATAATTACGGCCCCAAAATGGCGTCCACAGCTAAAGATGGCCGATCACTCTTACACCAGGATCTCTAGTTTGGAGTTTCTCACCCCCTTCCCATGACTTCATCTGTTTGGACTAGCTGGTGCTTTTGCTTTGCTTTTGTTTAAACGTTCTGACCATTCATTTAATTCAAGGGGAGGCATAGGGTTTTTTCTAGACCCCCTTCTCCTTCATGTTTTGCCGCATTAGGTTTGATATTTTATGACGTTCGGCCCATTACTTTGGATATTATACCACATTTCGCCCCACTTCCTCGTCAATTTAAAGACCTTTCGTGCCATTTAGGTATAGATTTTGTCCTGGCGAGCGAAAGCAAGCCTATAATTTAGGAGGAAACGGCCATCGGCCGTGACATTTTTATACCGAAAAATGTACAAATAAATCTTGAAGAGGGGTCTAGGGAATGTTTTAGTTTTGTTTTAAGCTTGATGGAGGGCTAGCGAGGAAACTAAAGAAATATATGAATGAATAAATGTATAGGCCAAAAAGTAACCACTACCCCTCTTAATCCTTCTTACTTTATCGTGAGCCCTTTGTTTGCAAGTTATCAGGAGATGAGCACCTCGGCAAAGTGTAGCTCAGTGTAAGGCCCATAACTCTACCTTTACCCTACCTCAAAATCAACTGCATCTAATAACCCATTCAGTACGCAGACACGCATCTTAATATTATCCTAGCTAACATTAGACGATTTTACTCTACCTAGTAAGGATCAAGAGACTCAAAGGGGTAAACAAATCTCAACTTACCCTATTACTCTCACAGGTTCTTCATTAACTGAATACAATAGTTTAATTTTAGCCACAATATAATTAATAAAGGCGTCATGATATTGAAGGGGTGAAATGTCGAGAAGCAGTGAATATAGTGACCTAGCAGAGCCCTGAAGGAAATTTAAAAGAAAGTTACACATCTCGCTACTTGACCACTTCGCTACACAGTAGCCTATACTTACATTCATTGCAAAAAAAGAAGAAACAAAGTAAATAAATCAATAAAAACAAATACAAATAATCATGCATACCTAACATATCTTCTTAAAAAAGGTATTTTAACCTAGATTTGGATAGGTGTGGACATTTGAGTTCTCTAATGGTCCTTAAGTAATATATACGGGTGATAATGAACGAAAACAGAAAAGGTCAGTCGAAATAGTCGGTATATGACTTCCATGGGTATTAGAGCAACTCTCTAACCTTACCTAACCTCCTTCCACACAACAAGTAAGCTCTGGAACTCTCCCTCGATCTATCTTTCCCTCATCCTACCTCACCTATATTGTTATCTTGTAAGGTTAAAAACACATGTGCAGATATGGTCCCAGGTTTATTCAACGTTTCGCCTTCTACGGCTTCTTAAGGAATACAACATATATGGAAGTACAGTCAACTTATATATAGTCCAAGCTCTTAGAAAACAACTAAACAAAATGAAATAATTGGTGTAGCAATATGACATGAAATTAAATATAATACCGCATGAACAAGGCGAAACGTTGAATAAACCTGGGACCATATCTGCACATGTGTTTTTAACCATAAATGTTGCAGCCTACCCTGATTCTTTAACCATAAATGTTGCAGCCTACCCTGATTCTTTAACCATAAATGTAGCCGCCTACCCTGCAGCTTTAACCATAAATGTTGCAGCCTACCCTGATTCTTTAACCATAAATGTTGCCAGCCTACCCTGATTCTTTAACCATAAA
>CM064492.1:75887523-75892523 GCA_032716605.1 Paralithodes platypus | reverse complement strand
TGTGTTTTATGTATTATATTTGTACTTTTCTCTCTAGACCTTCATCAAGCCTAAACATAAATATATAATAATATCCCTAAGACCTTCATTAGAGCTAAATTTGTGCAGATTTCGGTAGAAAATTTTCTCATAAATTGAAGATTCGCCAGGAAGAAATCGACACCTAAATTTCACGAAAAGTCTTTGAATCGCTAAAATAATGGAGCGAATTTCTTAATGGGGCTAAACATAAGGAAACAAGGGGTCCACAACACCTCCACCCCTCAACAAGATTACATTTTGGTTTTATTTTGGCTAGCATTGGAAGATTTTATGTATCTTAAGAAGGTTCAATGAAATTTAGATGTTACCTTTGAGTCCGAGCTGAAGAAAATTGGCTAATGATAACCAGAAAAAGATGAAAATTACGTCATCGTATAATTGAAACGGTTAATTTCTTCAATTAAATTACTACTGTTTCTGTAATCTGTGTTACCATCAGACGATTTTACTTCTGTTAGGATGGATCAATAACCATAACCATAAAATCGTGATGGTACTGAAGGGGTTAACAAACCAGTAAATGTACACATGTGGTGGGAACAGTTAACCTCCAAGATATTTATAGCCGGCCTTCCGTTTCCACATCCTGACTGTCTGGCGTAGAGACCAGTAGGAGGGTGCGTCTGGGCGTCACATACGTCAAAATGCGTCACACGCACGCACGCACGCGCGCACGCGCACGCACACACACAAAGGAGTACAAAGGAAATCAAGCAACAACAGATCTAGTGACCCTTCTAGGTTGCTTGTCCTCCAAAACACTGAGGATCAAGTGTCCAAACAGTGGTTTAGAGTGGGTAAGGGAACATTGGAAAGGGAACTACTGCAAGGGGACATATGGGTTAGTAACTGAGGGGAGGATAAAGTTATTCATTTACAAACGCAGTCAGTCGCGGGTTTGATGCGAGATATTTGTCTAGGCGGAATTTAAATGAATCAACGGTGCTGCAGTCTATAACGTCTCGGGGAAGCCCATTCCACAAGTTGACAACTCGATTGAAGAAGAAATTCTTAGATTCGTGCGAGTTAAAAGATTTACCAATAATTTTGCAACCGTTTCCCGCGTGTAATTAGATTGGTCGATAGTGAAGTACTTACTACAGTTCATATTGTCGATGCCTTTGATGATTTTGAACACTTGAATTAAGTCGCCTCTTAATCTGCGCTGGGTTAAAGGAAATAGATTTAATTCTCTAAGACGCTCTTCGTATGGTTTGTTCTTTAGGCTAGGTATCATTTTGGTAACTCTACGTTGAACTCGTTCTAGCTTGTTTATATCTTTTTGGTAATAAGGGCACCAGGATTGAACGCAGTATTCCAGAAGAGGGCGGACTAAGGAATTGTAAAGGGTTAGGATAACTTTTTTGGATTTATGCTCAAATGACCTGCCTATAAAGCCAATTATTTTGTTTGCCTTCTTAACAACTTCTGAACATTGTTGACTCGGTTTTAGGTTACTCGATATTGTTACTCCCAGATCAGTTTCTCTGTTTACATTCTTAAGCTGAGTGCCATTCATCGAATAGTTTGCTTTCTCATTTAGGTATCCGACATGTAGTACTTCACACACACACACACACACACACACACACACACACACACACACACACACACACACACACACACACACACACACACACACACACACACACACACACACACACACACACACACACACACACACACACACACACACACACACACACACACACACACACACACACACACACACACACACACACACACACACACACACACACACACACACACACACACACACACACACACACACACACACACACACACACACACACACACACACACACGATTCACTTGGAACCTGGAGTTTTTGGAGATTTAAGAGGTCCTAGGGCGTGAGTTAAGGGGGCCCACCACGTGTTTTGTTTATCTCTCTGGTTTGTATCCATTCGGCCCCATTCAGGCTACTGTTTTAAGACATTTATCCCCATCAAGGTGTCGATTTTTACCTGGCGAACGGTAGTGAGCCAGCACATTTAAAAAACAAATTTGACAGCAGGCTAAATTTGTACATTTTTCGATAGAAAAATTTCTCCGGCTAAGCCGGATTACTCTTTACAATGCTGGCTCGCTATCACTCGCCAGGAAGAAATCGACACCTGGATGCGGATAAACAGTTGGCTGAATGGGACCGAATGGATACAAGCCAGAGAAAGACAGAAAAGGAGATAACAAAAGCAGGTCACCCCCCTTAAAATGACGCAACCTAGATACTATTGAGTAAACCCACCTATATACCAGCCAGGCTGGGTAACTCATCTATCTCAGGCTCCAAAGGGCAAACACACACAGATCAGCTCTCCAACTTTCTTTTTTACCTCTAGCCACACTGGAGACTTATAATATGAGTCTGTGTCCAGCTCACAGCTACGTCATATATGTGTCACTCATACTACACATTGTCCTTACATCATTCTAACCATAATTGAGCCGATATATGAATAAGTCTCTGCGTCACTGTTATATCACACATGAGTTACACAATAATATTATGTTTTCGGTATATAGCTCCTAGACACACTGGAGTTGATGTAATGAGTGATCGGCTCCTCGTCACACCCAAGAGAACACAATCCAACCTCAGTGGTTATGAAATTGCGTCTCTGCAATACAACTACGCGATAGATGCATCACACCAAACCATTTACTGTACTTTAGAACTTTAGCTATAGATCATCAACTTAGTTCTACGGTAATTTAGAAAATGAAGCGGACAGCCATGTTTATTCGAATTGGAAAAGGTATGGAAAGTGTCCGTAATAATCTACCCATGTAAAGTAATATTGGTAATAAACCCATAGTATGCCAATTAGAAAGGTAAATCACCAATATAAACAACGATATTATATACATATTTAATACCTTTTTATATACCCTATTTTCGTGCCGAAAAAAAAAAATTGCGATCGAAAGTTGAAAAGGTTGAAGCTAGAAAAGTTTCCAATTTCAACCTTTTTAACTCGTTTTTCTGACTTTCATTTAACGATGTTAAGTTTATGAATGTCTTGCGAGAGTAAAAAGTGTATACGTGATAGTTTGTAACAATCTGACTTCCAGAAGCCATTTGTAAGCTTAATACAAATATTATACTAGTAGCCAAAAAATAGTTAAAATGGTACAAAAGGTTAAGTAAATATCAAAGCCCGTAGGCGAGGTCTTATTATGTTTGTCATCATACAAGTCACAGAATCATTCATCCTTAAGTCATTTCATACTCATACCTTCTTCACCCTCCACTTAGCTCCCCCCATCCTATATCCTGACCCCCCATCCTCCACCCTAATACCCTTATATGTGTGATATGCGCAAGTCCAGCGCCCTACACATTATCAATCGAGATCGAGATCGAGATCGTTCTTGTCATTCCTTCGTCATCTATTTGTTATACATTAATCACACCTTCATTATCCCTTCTTTATATTTCATCATACCTTCATCGTAAGTTGTCACACCTTCATCGTAAATTCGTTATATTCATCGTACCTTCGTCATACCTTCATCATACTGGCCTGAGGTCTTTGTCTGGGAATGTTGCTCCCAACACTTTGTCTGTGACAGAGATTGATAGGACTTCATCTGTGACTGGTTGTTGTGTAGAACAAGCAACAGCAATCTGTCAGCGCAAAGAGCCTACAATACTACTACAATAGCTACCATCCCGCCTGGTCACGCAGACTCTACCTACCTTGGACTACAAACCAGATGAAGAATTCAACTGGACCCTCCATGCTAAGCCTCCTTTGCCTCACTAACGACGGAGCCAGGTATGGGGCCATCTTGGCCTTTCTCCTGAAGCATGGGGTACCAATAAGTCAACTAACCGGGGGGGGGGGGGGGGGGGGGGGGGGGGGAATCTGTAATTTTACCATATATATATATATATTCTGACATACGGAGCCCTGTATGTGTTTATTTAAGAGTTATAGTTAAGAGTTGAAGGAGTGCCGAATTACCCGGGTGGCGAAGCAGACCAGCGAGCGAACCAGCGAGTGGGAACCAGCTCGCCTGCATACCAGCAAACAAGCCTTCACACCTGCGTGCGTCATATGGGACCCTGCAAACTACTTCGATGACCCGACGCAATGACGATGATCGATGCCATTGGACCACGCATCTGCTACGCAACTAGAGGAGCTGTGATTGGGGCGCGCACCATCCCCGCCTCCTGATTCGTTCCTACACCATCATTGCATAGTATATAAGACCCGAGTAGTGGGCATTCAAATCAGTCACATTTGGAGTTGGGAAGGTGAACATAGCAGCTGGAGGAAGACCGGGGTGAAGTATTATAATGGGATTGTGACTGTCAGTCAGATTATATAAGTGTGTGTTAAGTGTGTTCGGTGTAAACACTTACAGTATGTTGGTTAGTGAGATATGTTTTATATTAATACTTGCGAGTTCTTTCATTTTCTTTTAATTAAGCTTACATTGCTGGTAAGAACAAGAACGGTGATACTATTGTCTCATATTAGTAATATCGCCTTAGACTAACATGGCTGTTTTAATGTTACTTCTAGTGATTTCCTAAGCTGAAGAAAATTCTTTTAGCTTCAAAATATTATTTTTGCTTTTCATATTATTTGAGTGAGACCTGAATCGAATCTATGAAGCGATCCTGTAACTTAATTTACTCATAATCAAACCTCAATGTTACGTGGTTAAGAAAATACATTTATCTAATTATTAAATATATATCTAACTTTTTATGTGACTTTGATATTAATCCTGATAATAATAATATAATACTATTAACGTAAGACAAGAACCAAGAATAATAACATTAAATATAAATAAAAGGACTGATGATATAAGAAAACTATCTATTCATTTCAAAAAGGGTAAGAGACAGAAATATTCTTACCTTAATATTTATCTTTCAAGACTTTATATATAATTAATAGTCCTTCTTTAGATAT
>CM064492.1:75812446-75887423 GCA_032716605.1 Paralithodes platypus | reverse complement strand
AGTGGGTAAGGGAACATTGGAAAGGGAACTGCTAACCTGGAACTAATGTCCGTGGCAGGATGGGAAGTTAGTAGGGGACAGATGGGTTAGTAACTGAGGGGAGGATAAATAAAGTTATTCATTTACAAACGCAGTCAGTCGCGGGTTTGATGCGAGATATTTGTCTAGGCGAAGTTTAAATGAATCAACGGTGCTGCAGTCTATAACGTCTCGGGGAAGAGAGAGAGAGAGAGAGAGAGAGAGAGAGAGAGAGAGAGAGAGAGAGAGAGAGAGAGAGAGAGAGAGAGAGAGAGAGAGAGAGAGAGAGAGAGAGAGAGAACGAACTAAGGCCTGAAAGACGGATAAAAAAGCGAAGATTACGATGATAAGAAAATAGGAAGAAAGAAAGGAATAAGACAAACATAACTTAGCAAAACAAGTATATGAGCAAGACAAAAAAACCTAGAGGTAAATAAAAGAAAATATGGAAGATAAGGATAAAGAAGTCAAAAGAAGAATAAAGAATAGACAAGAAGGATAAAGAATACAAAAGAAGGATACAGAATACAAATGGATAAAGAATACAAAGAGTATAAAGAATACAAAAGGGTAAATAATTAAAATAAGGATAAAGCATACAAAAGAGGATAAATAATACAAAAGGATAAAAAATGCAAAATATGGATAACAAATACAAAAGGATAAGGAATGCAAAATAAGGATACAAAATAGAAAATAAGGATAAAGAAGACTCCAGAAGGATAAATAATAAAAAACAGGATAATTAATACAAAAGGCTAAAGAATACAAAAGAAGGATATAGAATACAAATGGATAACGAATACAAAAGGATAATACAAAAAAGGATAAGGAAAACAGAAGGCTAAAGAATACAAAAGAAGGCTAAAGAATAAAAAAAACACGAATACCCAACACTGTAATCCCAAGCAGAGGAATTGAGGGACTGTTTATAGTTAACAACACCAACCACACTTTATTTTCGCGATATTTGGCCCTGCAGGTCATTCAAACAGATAGATAGTTTCCTGAAGAGATATCCCTTAACCCTATTTTCTTTTCTATGTGGATGAGGGAGACAAAAGGAAAAACTGCCTATGACGAGTGTCTCCCCCAGATTTGAAAGAGTGACTGAGCCAAAATCAAGAAGTGTTCAGGCCAAAATGCCTGGACACACAGACTTTGAAGCAATTTTAGTCATAGGATGGGGGAAAGATGCATTCAGGGAGAGTTCCAGAGCTCAGCTGTTGAATATAAGAAAGATTAGGAATATCGTTTCACTCTTGGGTTGGAGAGTTGCACAGAGTAGGGGTGGGATTGTGTTGCAAGACGGGTGCTACATACGCTACGTAGAGGTGGTATACTCTGAGAGAGCTCTGAAGAACACTGATGATTGTAATAGCGGTAGAATAGTGAGAGAGATGCAACATTGCGGTGAAGAGAGAGATTACAGAGAGTCGGTGAGTGGACGTGAGCTAATGAGACGAAAGACTTTCTTTTCTACTTTGTCAAGAAGTGCTGTGTGTAAAGATCCACCACACACATGCTAAAAATACTCAATACATTAACGCACTGGGCCCCTGTACAGAGCAAGAATCTGTATAGGAATAAAGAACCCCCGGAGGCAATTGAGCACACCCAGCTTCTGGGAAGCTGTTTTTGCAAGAGAGATCCAAAGAATACTGAGAGAAGATGAAGGGCTGATTTGTGTATTGTTGAAGTATGATGGATAGACCTGTGGGAGTTCTTGATGGGTAGATAAATGGAGAAATTGGGTTTTAGAAGTATTGAAAGCAACAAGATTTTCTCTGTTCCAATTGGAGATGGTTGATAGATCAGAAGATAAGCGTCCTATGGCTTAATCACATGCGTTTTTGAGTGATTGCTTGGTGGGGGGTTCTGAAAAACTAGTTGAATAGTGTAAGGTAGAGTCATCAGCGCCATATGAATGGATAGGTCTGGAGGTACAGTTGAGAAGCTCATCAATGAATATTAGAAAGATAACTGGTGATGGGACAGAACCCTGAGGAACACCGGAGTTGATAGGTTGAGAAAGTGAACAATGGCCATCCACAACCGCAGCTATGGAATGGCCAGGAAGGAATTTAGAGATAAAGGCACAGATGGAGGGATAAAAACCGAAGGAGGGTAGTTTAGAAATTAGAGATTTGTGCCGGACTCTATCGAAGGCCTTCAATATGTGTAGAGCAATAGAAAAGGTCTCACCGAAGTCCCGAAAGGAGGATGACCAAGAGTTAGTAAGATATGAAAGATCACCAGTAGAGTGACCCCTAAGGAAGCCATACTGGTGATCTGAGAGTAGATTGTGAGAAGAGAGATGCTTCAGAAATTTTGATTTAAGAAGAGTTTCAAAAACTTTGGATTTAGTCCGATGGGGTCTTTTTGGATCTCATCAGTTTCGCTCCATTAGTTTGGAGAATCTTAAGGCGTTCACTCAAATAGTTTGGCAAAAATAAGACACTTCAACCCATTCAGTCTAAGAACCTACATGCAAATATATAATTTCATGAATATCATCACACGTTATTCAGGGCATAACTTTGATTCACAATTCAAGCACGTATCTATTTGAGCCTCAAGTCAAGCAAACCTGAAATTATTCCTTGTTATTATATTCTGTGTTTTAACTCATTTAATTTGATGATAGCTTGAAGCCTCGTTGTGTGAGACATACCGGTAATTATTTGTGTGTATATATAGTGTTGTTTTGTACCTATTGTATAACTCACCTTGTGTTTCTATTGTATTTTTATACAGACCTCTTAGTTACTCCCCGTTAGAACTCGCTAATGCCTGTGTTGTCTAAACATAACAAAAACTAACCTATATATATATCGATACAAATTAAAAAAAAATCAGAAGCTATTACTAGAATATATCGTTTAGTTTAGGAGAGGCTCTTAAAGTTAACAAAATATGATAAGAGATAGTTTTAACTCTGGTTCCCATGGGGAAACAGCAAACATAGTAGGAAAGGAGAGTTGAAGAGCGACGAAATAATTTATAGCGAGTTACTTTAAATACAGTACTGTATATAATATGTGTGTGTGAGAGAGAGAGAGAGAGAGAGAGAGAGAGAGAGAGAGAGAGAGAGAGAGAGAGAGAGAGAGAGAGAGAGAGAGAGAGAGAGAGAGAGAGAGAGAGAGAGAGAGAGAGAGAGAGGAGAAAAAAAATTAAGATTACAAGATAATAACCAAAAAATAAAAACAAACAAGAGAAAACTATGTGAAATATAAAGATCAGAATATAATAAGACAAAGGTATGAATAAATAAGAAGCAAACCTACTGTAGATTAACGATGACTAAGTTAGCAGTATATTCTCACCGTATGTTGTCCCTTCAACTTTCCCGAATAGATTCCCCGGAAGTCATGAATATATTACTCACTTCCCCAACCTTTCCCCGATTAACCCCTTCAGGTCTATGACACGTTTTGACAGTTTATTCTGGCTATTAGTAGACGATTTTATTCAGTTTAGGAAGGGAATATGGAAATCAGAGGGTTAATTAAGATAGAAATTACCCTTATGATGCCCGCAGATCCTTCCTATGTTGCATACAATTGTCTAAAGAAATAGCTTGAATAAACTGTCAAAATGCGTCATAATCCTCACGGGTTTAATACCCGATTTCAATTAAATTATGACATCTATATTTATTGTTCTACCTCGGCGGGTTTGTTTGTTTGTATATATATATATATATATATATATATATATATATATATATATATATATATATATATATATATATATACCTGTATATATAGATTTTTTTTTTTTCAGTTTTGGATTGATGACTCACAGTTGGGGTGACATGCTGGTTAGCGCGTTCGGTTTATTACTAAAAGCTCTTGTTCGATTCCTGAACAAGACGAGTCGGATCGGTATTTCTCGCACACCGACGTTGTACCCATTAAAAGGCTATACAGACTATCTCCATTTATCCCTTTAGCTACCACATATCCTTCCCAAGCTTCATAACATCGTCTGAATGTAACTGAAATCCGATAAAGATGTCACCGGTACAGAAAGGGTTAATGCTATGTTATTACTGTATTATCCACTCTTTCTATCACTCTTTATATTTGTTTCCTCCTCCTCCTTCATACGGCTTATCTGATGTATTTAGTTTTACCATAATTATCATCTTTTTTGTCCTATTCACACTGTTTTTCTTCACCTCCCTACTTCCCTCCCTGTTTGTAATGGGGAGATTTTTATGTATTTATTTATTCATTATTATTAATATCTTTAGTTTCCTTCCTAGACCTCTATCTAACTTAAAAATACCCCCAAGTCTCCCCCCCCCCCCCTTCGAGATAAATATGTGCGCCGAATAATGCGCCAGTTCCACGTAAATTGCAGGTTCGTTAGGAAAAATAGACACCTAAATAGCACGAAAGGTCATAAAATGGACAAACTAATGGGGTGAGTATCTTAAAATCTCAAAAAAACGAATGGGGCTAAACAGGAGGGAGAAGGGGGTCCACAACACCCCAACCCACCCCCCACCACCACCTCCTAACCAGTCTCTTTAGATCATATTTATCATATTATCCATTTTCTTCTTCACTTCCTTCACCTCCCACATTCTTTTATCTTGTACTCTTTATTGGCCTCTGCCTTTACTCCCTCTCTCACTTCCCACTCCCCTTCTCCACCCCCTCCCTTCTGGCTAACCGTAATCCCTCCCTTTTTGTCACTAATCCCCTTCCGTAATCCCTCTTGTGCTTCTGGGAGGGGGTACTCTCTCTCTCTCTCTCTCTCTCTCTCTCTCTCTCTCTCTCTCTCTCTCTCTCTCTCTCTCTCTCTCTCTCTCTCTCTCTCTCTCTCTCTTTCTCTCTCTCTCCCTTGCTTTGTTTCGGCGAGAGGGAAACCCGAAATCAATCAGTCTCTCTCTCTCTCTCTCTCACTCTCACATACACACACACACACACACACACACACACACATACACTTATTCTCACTTTCCAGTTCATGGTTATGGGGATCGGAGGTTCGTTGTACTATTACTAGATTCATGTTCAGACAGCCTCACAGGGACGGCAGGGTTGGCGCGATCCTTGGCTTAGCCGGCTACTAAAGTCATCAGATTTACCATTCACATCAGCTTTACCATTCCCATCATCTTTACCGTTCCCATCAGCTATCACCCACAATAATATCATCAAGTATATAATCACAATGGTTAAGGAATTTAAAGGTAGATTTTATGGTTAACGTACTCATCAGCCACAATAATAACATGGTAGGGCAGTGTTAAGGCAGGACATTATTACAACTGATAAAAGGCAACCTTGTCCGAGTCATTACAATGCAATTATAAGATATTTACAACATTGTGTGTATATACCTATACTCAGTTTAACATTTACAACATTGTGTGTATATACCTATATTCAGTTTAACATTTACAACATTGTGTGTATATACCTATATTCAGTTTAACATTTACAACATTGTGTGTATATACCTATACTCAGTTTAACATTTACAACATTGTGTGTATATACCTATACTCAGTTTAACATTTACAACATTGTGTGTATATACCTATATTCAGTTTAACATTTACAACATTGTGTGTATATACCTATATTCAGTTTAACATTTACAACATTGTGTGTATATACCTATATTCAGTTTAACATTTACAACATTGTGTGTATATATACCTATATTCAGTTTAACATTTACAACATTGTGTGTATATACCTATATTCAGTTTAATTCCATCTGACGGTAAATTGCATCCCTTAGCAGCTAATTTCTCGATATGTAATGGAAAATATGAAACCACTATGTCTCTGCATCTTATTAAGATCAAGTTTATATAATTAGCACCATATTTCACTACAAAATCTTCAAAATAACGGATATATCTTGATGGGAACTTTGCAATTTACCGTCAGTTGAAAATAAACAGGGTATATGTATTTATATATGTCCTATAATAGTCGGTGCATAATCATTAACAATTAAGTATATATTTATTGAGTTACCATGGACTTTATTAACTGATATTGTGGTGAATGCATTAAAGACTCCAATCCCGGAACTGTAACAGCATACAACCCTCTGAACACATGCCACCCATTAACATCTTTTCTGTCACTCACACCTTCCGGAAATTACAGCACGAGTCAACCCTTCCCTCCCCCCTCCCTCTCTCTCTCTCATTCAACCCTTCTCTCTCTCCACACACACACACACACACACACACCGACTCTCTCTCTCTCCGTGTTGTCCTTCCCAGTATATGTTTGGTTGCTTCATTCATAATTATGCCAGTCACACATAGTCACATTTTCACATTTTGCTTTACAGTCGCTTCTTATTTTATTTCTTCTTTTTCTTCTTCTTCTTATTATTATTATTATTATTATTATTATTATTATCATGATTATTATTATACAATTTTTTCTCTCATTTTAACACCTTATTGACAGCCTAGGCGGTCTATTTGACCGTACCGTACCGCACAGCGTTTTTGTTTTTTTACCCTAAATAGGTTTGTTTACGTGATCATTTTCATGCCTAAATAAGACCCAGAGCGTAAAAAAAGTATCTATCCCTTAAAGGGCGTAAACAGAGCTTTCCAATGACACCCAAATCATCCTTGTACGACCATTGGTTCTCTTGCAACGATCGTGCAACACTAGTGCAAAAACCCTATAATTAGGTAATTTCCTTACATAATTCCCTGTGTAGCGAGTGAGAGAGGGGGGAAGAAGGTGGGATACAGTTCAGTTGGTCCACTGTGGTCGTGCGGAGCGGTCATAGGGTTACTACGCTCGTCCCACCGCTCAGCTCTCTCTCTCAGCAACATTACGTGCTGAAAATGGCAGTCGACAGATGTCGTGCACCGCCAATAAGGGGTTAATACTGGAGCCATATCCTGCCTATGCGAGGTGACCAGCTTGTGTAGTGTATCAAGTGCACGTTGCATGTTTACGGTACTACCGGCACTGTAGTGCTGGTTATGAGTGTTGTCTGTAACTTCTGACTTGCCGGGGGTGGGCGTGGCAGTAAAAACTAATCATGATCCCAAAGACCTGCCCTGGGGCTTAACTTTCGGAGGAGTCTTCGGGTTGGTGCCAGGAATATATTGACCCTCTCAGATGACGAATGACTACCTCCATTATCTGGGGAGCTGCGGCGGCCGGGAATCGATATAGTGGCCCTATCTGAGGCAAGCTGTCCTGGCAACAGTGTGATCAGTTGCAGTGGTTACACATACTACTGGTCTGGCTGTGGCAATGGTGCTCACCAAAAGGGGTTTGCTGTTGCGATCTCTTCCGCCCTGATCCCCACAGTTGTGGGAGTTACACCTGTTGATGAGCGTCTACTGCTGGTGAGGATGAAGCACACGATGGGCTTAATTTCTCTTGTTGCAGTGTATGCTCCTACCGAGATGAGTCTTTTATAAGAGAAAGAATTATTCTACGCCAAGCTCGTAGTTTATCGTTGAAGTGCTACCCACGGCACACACTCGTTTTCCTTGGGGACTTCAATGCAGTTACTGGCACAGATAGGGCTGGCTACGAGTTATATGTCGGTCCTTTACCAGGAATGTCAACAGTTCTCCTGAACTTCACAAGGTCCAGGATGCTGAGGATTGTGAAGTCCTGGTGACAGAGTACAGATCTACTCTGCTGGACTTGGTACTCCAATGCTGGTGGTGTGGCCAAGGAGATCGATCACATATTCGCAAGCACTCGTTGGAGGACCCTCCAGAACTGCAGGGTCTTTAGGAGTGCTGATATCTTTGCTACCGACCACAGGCTTCTTGTTGCTACACTGAAGCTACGACTCAAAACCAGAAAAATCTCAAAATGTTGTCCCCCAGGGTTTTATCTTGAGAGGCTCAAGGATGAGGAGTGTGGAAGAGAGTAAGCAGTAAGCAATGAATGCATTGGTGTCAAACCGGGGTGAAGAAGAGGTTTCCTATCGGGCGAGAGGCTAGGCATAAGAGAAGAGAGTCGTGCTGCCAAATAGGATAGACATCTGGGTCAGCAAAGGGCCCTGGCTTGTAAAGTAAGAACTTCCCTGAGGAGAGACAAAGAGAGGTATGTCAGGGGAATCGCTGAAGAGGTCGAGGGACATTTCTCTGCAAATGACTTTCGGCCTGCTTAACGAGCCCTGAAGAGACTCCGGTCTAAGAGTACCCTCCAAGCTATTACAGTTTGGATGGCGGATGGCCAACTCGGATCGAGTGATGACGAGTGCAGAACATACTGGGCTGAGTACTTTGAGCAGTTTTACATGGCCAGTGCTCCCAACAGACAGCTGATCTGCTTCCAGTAGATGTCCAACCACCAATGCCTGATTCACCAGGTAATGAAGACCCTCCCTCTCTTGCCGAGGTAAGGGAGGCTGTTGCTAAGCTCAAGGGTGGGAAGGCTCCTGGTATTTGTGGTATTCCTGGAGAACTGCTGAAAACTGGGGGTGAGTGCATGGTTCATGGGTTACATGCAAACCTGACTGCTGTATGGCAGACAAGTACCATTTCCCTTGACTGGAGAAGGGGTCTGGTCACCCCTATCTGGAAAGTGAAAGGGGACAGATAGGACTGCAATAAATAACTACCGTGGTATTACACTGCTCAGTGTGCCAGGCAAGGTCTTTGCCCATATATTTCTGGTGCGAATCCGAGGCCACCTGCTAAAGGAGCAGAGACTTGAGTAATCTGGATTTACAACCAAGAAGACAACAATTCTCGCTACCAAGAATACACTTGAGACCTCTGGTGGACGCTTCTGTACTAGCGCCAGAGCTACGACTGTCGACATCAACAATACTTAACACCTAGGACATGCACAGTTTATCATGATTTCTTGTGATTATACTTTCTTTTATTATACAGTATACGACTATAGTCCAGCCAATCTTAACTGGCAGTTTTACCCGCGGTCAATTCCTTTACATTGGTGCTACATGTATAATTCCTAACAACGAAAATATATTATTTTCTGTATTAAGTACTTAATACAGAAAATAATATATTTTTGTACTTAATACAGAAAATAATATATTTTCGTTGTTAGGAATTATACATGTAGCACCAATGTAAAGGAATTGACCGTGGGTAAAACTGCCAGTTAAGATTGGCTGGACTATACACTAAATCCTTATAAAGTATAGTAGTCATGGGAATGTCCATATGCAGCTGATAATGACTACAAACATAATTATAAACTGATTATAATCATAACAAAAAGGCGCGAAAATGCTTGGTGACTTTGTATTGTAAATATACGTTATATATGGGTGTGGGTGACTTTAAATATAATAAACAACATTATGCATAGGCTATAATATGTGTCAGCTACAGACATTTCGACAGACCGCTTATAATAAAGAACTTTTGAAAGAGAGAGAGGGTGCAGAGTTCCGCGATGTGTACAGTTTCCCATGATGCCCCGCGGTAAAAATTGCGTTCAGCGCCTCTGTCGGCCACTTTTGGCATTTGTTGGTAGGGAGAATTGGCCGGATTCTGGTGCTCCGGGTGCTTGTGGAACACCAACTTGAGTTTCAAAAAGAGCTTGTTGATGTCAAGAAGGCATTTGACTTGGTGCACTGAGATAAGTTCTGGGAGCTACTATGGTTACGCAGGACTTCCGCGGATATTATTGACCTGCTGTCTAGATTCTATACAAGAACAGAGAGTGCTGTCAAGTGTGGCGGGGGAACATCCTTCTCCTTCCCTGTTAATTCAGGTGTGAGACAAGGGCGTGTTCTTACACCTACACTTTTCAATACTTGTATGGACTGGTTACTGGGCCGAACAGTCAGGCGGAGTTACTGCAGAGCAGACATCGGCAAGTTCAGAATCATAGATCTTGACTTTGCAGATGATGCAGTGTTCCTAGCAGATATGTTAGATGTTCTCAGATTGGCCCTTGAGGCACTACACAAGAAGTTGGAGCCGCTGGGTTTAAAGGTCTCTCACCAAAGTCCAAGGGTTATATTCAACGACACTAGTGCAGCGTTATGAGAAACAATTTATTAGGGAAAATAGGCACCAATAGATTCGCCATATTTTTCTCCATATAGTCCGCATGGAGGATTTTCGTTATCAACAAATTGAAAAATACCCACTTCACAGACAAGTACACCAACAATCTAAGTCAAAGCGGGGGTGTGGGGGCGGCAGCCCCCACCTATAATACTAGGATAGGTTAGGTAAGGTTGTTAGGTTAGGCTAATGTCCTTTCAAAAGGGTATAGGCTAGTAAACACTAGGATAGCCTATACCCAGTCAGAAGTAAGAAGAAGAAGAAGAAGAAGGAGTCCTGCAATAGTCTCCTTGAATGCTACCAGTCCAAGCATTTGGTTACTTATTGGTTGATGCAGTGCAATCTGTTCATGCATGTGGTCAGGATTTAGAGACCTTGGATAAATTTACTTATCTTAGTAGCATAATCCATAATATTGGGGAGATTGTAGGCACCAATGGAGCAGGGCAGTACCCAGAGGATGCCACAAAGGCTTATCATAAGGAGTTGCTGGAACAACTGTTTCATTTGCCTGGCTTATACCACTGTTTCTGTTGTGCCTCACCTACACAGAGAGTAATCCAGCTAACCCTCACAAACACCTCCTCCTCCTATTAATTTCACTACACTTTACAAGCACACCACACTTCTTTCCCACACACCTAAATTACCTCTAATGTACCTTGATTTTGGCTCTCTACCTCTTTTTCAAACTTGAGGTGGATACTAGTTATAGGCAGCTTTGCCTTTTGTCGCCTTCACACACATAAAAAAAACAAAAAAACATTGGTGAGTCGGGCTACGATGTTAATCGTAGCCTCGGCTTAGCATATGGAGTTATGGATTCACTCAATAAAAGTATATGGCATTGTCAATACCTGTGCAGAAGGATGAAGTTGCGGATCTCCAAAGTCGCTGGTGCTCCCTGTCTTATTATATGGATGTGAGACATGGACACTTAATAGCGAGTTGAAGAGACGCATCAACTCCTTTGGTACTAAATGTCTTAGCAAGATCATGGGCTATCATGAGTAAGTCTAAAACCAGCGACTAATCTTTGAAATTGATTCAAGATAAATTAGTTGCATGGTCCGTGAACGCCAACTTCGGTTATATGGCCATGTATTTCGCCTCCCTGAAGCAGACCCTGCTCACCAGGTGTCTCTACAGAAGACAACCCTGTGTGGAGGAGGCCTAGGGGAAGGCCACGGAACTCGTGGCAGAGGCAAGTCAGCCAATCATTCGATAGAATCCTTGATATGGGCCAGGCAGATGCCTGGAGTCTTGCCCTGGAGGATCTCCGGAGTGGAGTCAGAGGGTGAGTGCGGCTATGCGCTGTCGTGGCGTATTGATTGTATGGGGTCCCCGTTTACCCCCAGGAGGGCGGTGAGTGCTGATTGCAGAGGTCCTAGGATCCCTTGGTGCTTTTGGTAGAAGCTATATGATATGCAACTGCTGTTGGCCAGTGTTTCCAGGGTGGGAAGGGGGTAGGAGAGGATTAGACTATTATGAATTGCTCCCAGGCCTTCTCGTGCCTGGGTAACTGTTAAAAATCCTGTGGGCTGGGGCACTGATGGTTTATGTGCCCCCGTTCCTCGCAGTTGGATCACTGTATTGCTTCACCGTATGAAGTTTCGTAGGCCAGCCATCATTTTTGTGGTTTTCTGAGGGTCCTCAGTCATGTTCTTGGCAGCCTGGGGTTTTTGTTGGGATTATGTGATGGGTGGTGTTGGGAGTAGGAGCTCAATGGTGTGTTTCCAAGGGTGGATGGGGGTGCTTGGGATATCCTGTTTGTACCAGGGCGACCCGGCGGATATAGGCAATGTCAGACGTAGATGCATATGGGTACGTCTCCATTTTTTCATAGGATGTATCCATGTGTCGGCCACAAAGATTGAGTTAAGGAACCCATACTGGCGAGCTGAAAGTAGATTATGGAAAGACAATTGCTTAAGAAATTTGAAATTAAGAGACACAAGATAAGAAGAAATTGGACGATTAGAGGATTGAGAGCGGTCACCCTTCTTCGGGACATGAAAGAAAACAAGATGTTAGAGGAAAGACAAAGACTGAAAAGGTTGTCAAAGGCAAGGAGTCAGCACGGATGAACATAATGGGCATAATGATCACAATCTTATTATATCAATTAATTTCCTTGCCTTCCCATTGTAGTCCTGTTCTCCTTGGCCCTCCGGCCACTACCTTTTCTATCACATTCCCGCAGCAGTCATTCTTAACCCCACCCTTTTTCTTGCGTCACTCCCTTTCCTTCCCATGACTACCCACTTCCCAATTACTCTCTGTGGTCGTCATTCTTCACTCAATCCTTGGCTTCCCGTCACTCCCTTTCCTTCCCATAACCACCCCTTCCCAATTACTCTCCGTGGTAATTATTCTTGACCCCATCCTTGGTTTGGCAGCACTCTCCTTCCTTCGTTTTGTTTTACAGCGAGGCTAGAAAGTGTTCGCTATGAAACTTTTCGGTACGAGGGTGTCATTGGGATTCTGTTCAACATTAGACGATTTTACCTAGCTAAGGATGGACCGTTAAACATCAAAGGAGTACAAACTATCTCAATGGACTCTCTGATTCCCACAGGACTTCTTTGGAGTGTATAAAATCGTCCATTGATAATCATACTAAAGCAATATGAATGGATATACATGCACACTGACGTAATAGTAGGAAGGACAAATATATATGTGCTATCAAAACATATATAAGCATTTGAAATCACAGGCTTAACACATGACCTCTTAATTTGCGTCTAATATGCTCGGTAGCTAGAATAATTATATATATATATATATATATATATATATATATATATATATATATATATATATATATATATATATATCATTATACAAATTGCCATCGAATTGAAGGGACAAACTGAACATTATTAGGACTGCTTTATCCTAAGGTAAATTAAATAACTTATGTTGGTTGAATAAATAGAACACCTAATCGTACTGAAAAACTTAAAGGAAGATCCAAACATGTATTCTTTCAGGGACTTGTAATCGATAATATTATTCTGACAACATATAGTAACTATGCAATATAGTCTATTCATTATAATTATGCCAGACATTTTAACCACTAACCTCTCTATCTCAAAGACATACTAGAGTAATCGAGCTAACATTTCTACCATTTGGGAAGAGTCAGCCAGGGAATAGGTGTGTATGTGTATAGCCCATTACCTTTTGCCGTTTTTTTTTAAGTCACAGAGGATATAGGTCAAGATTTATATCCTATTTATAATGAATAGACCATATTATCGGCGACTAGACTGACGATTCAGTAGTTAGAGACAGAACCCTTATAAAACGTGAATTCAGAAGCTACCAAACCAAAGCTACCGGAATAAGCGCCCTTGGGAATACACCTTAACCCTTTGTCTGTGATGGCCTTCCTAAAAGAAGCAGAATCTTCTAATGATATCTAGAAGAAGTGAGAAAAATGGTATTATGGCACACTCACGTCCAAAGTCATTGTCCGCCTCAATATTTTCAATTTTGGATACGTCCTGTAAAAAGAAAAAGAAAGTCATTAACACACATTAATACATCATTAGTATTCACGCTGGGTTTTTTTTCTTTGTTTTTCCTTTTATAAATATAAAACCCACTCTCCTTTGGTAAAGTAAATCAGTTTCAGGCTTGACTCAATGACGGGAATGCATTATTTGCCAGTGGCATTTCTGGAGAAAGTCTGTAAACCGGGGTGAGGCCAATGTCAACTAATTACATGCAGCACGCCAATGTCAACTGATTACATGCAGCACTGACTGCTGTTGTTGTTGTTGTTCCCCAGGCTCTCTGGCCGAACAGCCCCAATGTCTCGAGCAAAGCCAAGGCCATAAACGAGCGCCCCCACAAAACCCTCCCTGCTTACCACTAACAAAGCCCGGGTGACCGAAGCCACTCCAAGGCAGGGAGCTGAGGAGGGTGCGGAAACGCCCGGGAAACCAAAGCCCCACCCAAGGCCCAGTGCCACTCAGCAATTATGAAGGGAAAGTTGAGGGGCAAGGGAAAAATGTGACGCTTTGGCTCCCAATCTTGGCAGTAGGGAGGTCAATCCACGGAAAAGACGCCATCACTTGAGATCTAGAAGATATATAAGTAAAAGGAACAGTCAGAGTAAGCTATGGGTATGGCAGAGATCGCTCAGCTCTCAATCTGATAGACCAGCCATCGCCACATGACTAGAACCCAATCCTCTCACCATCAGCTAGGAAAGGCCCTAGAAAGCCGCCTTTGGCGGGGGGATAGCTCCCCTATTTCAACTCCTTTCGGGGTTGGGCACCCGCATGCTGGGCACTGACTGCTGTACAGTATAGTGCACTGGTACCATTTTATTTGGGTGGTAAAGGTTTGGCCATCCCTATATCTGTGACACATTCAACTCTGCTACCTGTTAATAGGTGAGAAACTTATGTAATATGGTCCTGCATCAAAGAGGTCTAGCAGACAGGGTCCTTGTTGAATGCTGGCTGACTGTTTACAGGATTATTAACCGTTTGTGCCGCTGCCAAAACGGCATTTGATTCAATACATCGCGAGCCACTTGAAAACCGCTGTTTTTCTGTAGGATACCTGCGGTGATTATTGATCTGTTACCCGGTAACTGAACTGCATACTGGAACAGAGATTGCTGTGCCACCCCTGTGGTGCATTGGTTAGCGCACTCGGCTCACAGTCTAGATCACTGATATTTGATTCCCGAGCAGGACGAGACAGATGTAAATCCCCCTTACACCCAATACATACTTACATGAAGTGGATATTTGTGACATCCTACTAGGGAAGGTTAACTGTGTTAACATGTATAAAATGTAGCAGCTGCTGTAAGCCACAGCCTAGCGTAATGCCCCAAATTTACCTTTTGTTTTATATTTAAGCCACCACGGATAAATTAATAACATATTTGAATTCCCAGAGCCCAAAGAATGAAACAATTGATTTGTTTTACTATGAATATAATAGCTCCAACTAGGATCTGATCCCAAACGGGCTAAGCCACAACGGAGGTTGATAAGTGAAAGCAGATAATTTTCTTGGTATTACCCGCCAATCTCAACTTGCGTTGGCGGTGACCTCAATATAATGTTAAGTGCTTGAAGCATTTCAAAACTATATGAACAAGGGATCTCAGGGAAACATTACACCAAAATAAGGTATATCAGGGAAAATTACAAAATAGCACAGCTTGTGAAAAAACAAAATTGTAGAGGTCTGGATGAGGTGAAAGCCTATAAAGGAGAGAGAGTTGTGAAGGAATGGGAGGGCAGTGGTGGGAAAGGAAGGCCAAGGATATACAGTTTTTATATAGTAGGGTAGGACATGTTTGTATAAAGCCCTATAGCAAAACTGTATCTTCTATAATAGACGCTCTACACATGGTATACAAAGCACCATTTCTTAGTCTACTATTACTAGTCATTTGTAGATATGGAATAGGTTTGAGTATATATATAGGTTGGGGTACATAGGCTATCATATATGTTTATTAATTAACAAGCAAACAAGATGTGCATATAGCTATATAAAATGTTTGCTTTGATTAACTACCTCAACAAATACGTAAGCCATCCCTATTGCATGCATAATTTAATTCAGTAAAGAGAGACAAGTCACCAAATGTACCCCAGATATGGTATTTCACAACAGTCCACTTGCACCAAGTCCTTATTTACTACTATAGTCTATTTGTGTCCAGCTGATGGTAAATTAGATCCCTTAGCAGCTGACTTTTCGATACTTGATGGAAAATATGAAACTACTATGTCTCCATATCGTATTAGTCAATAATACTTAGTACAGCGACGGAGCCGGTGATAATGAAAGCAAACAGAAGAGAATCGTAGAAATATATAACTATTATTATGAGTCAAAAAGCGAGTCGATAATTTAATTTGTATGTTTGCATTATGTCTCTGAAATATATGCTTCTTAATTTATTTTTTAAGAAAATTACTCTCAACCAAATGGTAAAGATCATGAAAAACTGGTATTGGATAGTATTAATGAAAAAACAAAATGGTTAAAACAAATAAAATAAAATAAAAATATTAAAAGGCCTTTATAAGAATAGCATATTTCATCTCATTATCTCAACAATTTCGGATTTTTTTTATATTTGTTATATTTGTGCACTTTAGCGAAGTTGGCCATGTACTTTGGTTATCCATAAACAATCGTAAGAAAACCTTTCTATTGGTGATTAATATAGTGTTAACAAATCTCAGATCAGCATCTCCATAAATATATACAGTAAACAATCAGTTAAACAATATATATTTAAAGTAACATGGATTTCCCAGGGTTGAGGGTGCAGCTTTGGTGCTAAATGAAGCGGAGCTTTCTATGAATCATATCAATAAGCATGCCATATTGCAGTTACATAGTTGAACAAGTACCATGACAAAGTAAAATTATTACTAGATTGCAGTTCAGTAGCCAAACAAAAGAAAAACGACAAATAAAACTTGTATCATTACCAGGTCGACTCTGATCACCAAGAAAAAATACAATAATCCCCTAGAATTGATACAATAAATATAGTGGCCCATTGATAGAGACGTGACTGGAATGGCAGTGAGAGCGGAGATGGGGCTCAAAAAAAAAAAAAAAAAGGGTAAGGTAGAACAAGATAGGTTAAACAAAGAGGGAACAACCTCAAGGCATAGCTAGAATAGTGGAACACGAGAGTAACATTAATGGTAGAAATATGATAGGTATAAAAACTTTGAAAAAAGAAAGTAGAGCGAAATATGTAATACTCCCAGACGGACTCAAACCTCCGACAGTCAGGACGAATGTCCAAGCTTTAATCCACTACACCATCCTAGATATAAACAGGAAAAATTTAAGTTTCCTTTATCACGCCGTGGTGTAGTGGATTAAAGCTTGGACATTCGTCCTGACTGTCTGATGTTCGAGTCCGGCTGGGATTATATAAACATTTAGTAGCTCACGTGTATTTGTGAGATATAGTTGATATTAATGAATCTCGTGTTTGGCTGGGCGAGAATTGAAAAAAATCTCTATAACCCGGTTTGCGTGGGGAAACTTGTAAGAATCCCTGTATAATATCCTGGAATATGGATCCTACGACTTGTGTATGAATTGAAATATATTCTCCAAGTAGGATTTCCCTTCTCCTTAATATAAACATGTAAAGGTTAACTTTCCTATATCATATGCAGTATATACAGTGTATACAGTATATATATATGGTGACAGGTCAGTTGAACCAGTGCAACTTCAACCAGTGCCACCTTAACCAGTGTCAACTCAGCACTGGTTAAGGTGGCACTGGTTGAAGTTGCACTGGTTCAACTGACATGGAACCTATATATATATATATATATATATATATATATATATATATATATATATATATATATATATATATATATATATATATATATATATCAAGTACATCTCACAAATACACGTGAACTAATAAATGTTTAAATACTCCCAGCCGGGATCGGACCTCCGACATTCATAACGAGTGTCCAAGCTTTTAATCCACTACAACACGCCGGTGTAGTGGATTAAAGGCTTGGACACTCTTTATGAATGTCGGAGGTTCGATCCCTGCTGGGAGTATTTAAACACATATACAGTATATATATATATATATATATATATATATATATATATATATATATATATATATATATATATATATATTATTAAATCAGTTCGTGTGTCTGTTTGTCTGGGTGTTCTTAATAGGCGGCCGCAGTTTTGGACCTGGGGAGCTGAAACTTTGCATGTGGGTGTCAATTGATCTGGGGCAGGTCATAGAGGGGGCGAGGCCACGATCAGAGGTCGTTTCGAGTCCGAAATAAAAAATAAAAAAATAAAAAATGGCCGTTTGGGGCAGAAGGAGACCTCCGATCGAAAAGGTGTATGGAACGAAATTTGTTCGCAGCCCCCCAACATGGGGTACGGATGAGGTCAGATCCAAATCGGAGGTCATTCAGCGGCCGAAATCAAGGTCGCCGTTTAATGAGGCACAGGGAGGTCGAGGCCGGTGATTATGGTAGTAGTAGTATTGTGATGATTGTGGTAGTAGTGATTGATGATGGTGATAATGGTAGTAGTAGTGGTGGTAGTAGTGATGGTGATTATGGTGGTACAGTATAACCCGGGCAACGCCGGGTACCCCTGCTAGTATATGTATATATATATATATATATATATATATATATATATATATATATATATATTCCATTGGTGTGGCGGAGTGGTCTTGCCACTGGACTGGTAATCCAATGGACCCGGGTTCGAATCCCAATATGTCAATGGGAAGATATTATTGGGATGAAATTTGTGCTGTACCTAGTATCAGTGCATTACCACAGCACACCGAAATTCCATAAAAATACCCTCATTGTTCCCTGATTATAATTGCATAGTATGAATATTCCCATATTCAAAAATATGCTACAGGGGGGCAATGCCTAGTGAGTTAATTGTTCAATAGGTGGCGTTCTGAGAGTGGGGGTCCGAGTGTGGGAGGTGAGACTGTGAAGCGCAGAAGCGAGGCGGCTTCAGAGATGGGATTGCTTGAGCCGGGGTGCTTCGCATGTCTCACTCCCTAGACTGGAACAAGACCTCACGGGCCTCACCGTGTTCAGCGGTAGAGTGTAAAGGCTATCAGCCTATGTCCGAGAGGGAGTAGTTGGAATATATACCGGTATATTAAAAAAAAAAAAAAAAAAAACACACAAACAAAAAAATTGTTCCATGTCATCTCAACCAGTAGACTATTTCAACCAGTAGCTCTCAACCAGTGCCAAATCAACCAAGATCAACCAAACCAGTGCCAAAATATAGTACTAACCTAACCTAACCTAACCGTATTGGTTGATTTGGTACTGGTTGAGAGCTACTGGTTGAAATGGTCTACTGGTTGAGTTGACCGGTCACAAAAAAAAATAATATATATACCGGTATATACTGTAAATATATATACTTTTTTTTTTGGGGGGGGGGGGAATTCCCTAGTTCCAGCACATTTTGGAGCCTGCATGGATCAGGGACACCGTTTTAAACTTGTAAGCGGGAGGCCCGGGACCAAGGCAAAACTGGATGTGTGCATAGTCGTCACTCATCCTCATGGCCTCTAATCCCTATCTGCAATGACAGACATCAGGGGTGCGGTAGACCAGTGTCATATTTACAATGTGAATGCTTGCCCCTGATCAGCACATGAAGCTGATGCTATTGGTTACAGACAACACTCACAACCGCAACCATTCCAATCCAACAGTACAACATCTTTTAACTGCACTTTATACATTTAATTTAACAAGCTGGCCCTCTCGCCTATGGTTGTCCTATGGAAGAGAGCGAGAGCGAGCGAGCGAGAGAGAGAGAGAGAGAGAGAGAGAGAGAGAGAGAGAGAGAGAGAGAGAGAGAGAGAGAGAGAGAGAGAGAGAGAGAGAGAGAGAGAGAGAGAGAGAGAGAGAGAGAGAGAGAGAGAGAGAGAGAGAGAGACCTATGTGAACTCTGGGAGGGGCAGGAAATCCTAGATCAGTTAAAAGGAAAACATGAAGGAAATCCTCATAATCATATTATAATAATTGTAAGTCACTTTGCGTCATAATAGACTCATCCTCCAAACACCAGAGTATTTGATGGACAGATATCCCCCCCCCCCCCACACATTAATTACACAGTATATATATATATTTTACATAAATCCAAAGTTGAAGTTATTTGGGTGGCCAGCTACATAGGACCCCCCACCCACCCAACACACACAGACCCTTGTTAATAAGCACACACATGGTATTTTACAAAATCATTGCACTATTTAAATGAACCTAAACGGATAGTTTAATATATATTATTCGTAAACTCTAATTTAGTTCTTACAAAATAACTGCATGGAATCGAATATTAGTAAATACGCATATATCCAAACTTGATAACCGTAAATATGTTGAAGTGAGTTCCGTCAGACCTTTACAAAAACAAAAAAAAACACGGCGTTTCATTGCATATTATTCTTGCTATTACTGGATGAAGCGATGATATGCTCCTTAGGAAAGACCTGTAGCAGTCGAAGGGGTAAACTCTATATCAACACTTTGCGTCATTGTTAACTGAAAGGGTTAAAGAGGGTCTATAAATTGTGTTAAAACTTTCTATGAGACGTTAAAATTCTTGAATGTGTGATTCCTAGAGGTGTTTCCTAAGCTGATTAATATAGTATTTCAGTAGCCTTTCAATGTGATGAAAGGGTTAAGAAAAGGAACATTCATCCGATTTATGGTGAAACATTATGAAATGGTGATCAAGACGAACATGTAACTGAGCTGTATTAAGGAGGGATGGGCCGTTTTTTGGGACCACTTTCTCCCTCATGTTTAGCCCCATTACTTTTCAGATGTTAAGATGTTTGCCCCATTAGTTAGTTGATTTTAAGACCTTTCGCCCCATTTCGTCGTCAATATTTAGACCTTTCGTGCTATTTAGGTGTCAAATTTTTCTCTGGCGAACGATAGTGAGCCTGTAATGTTGAAAGAACCGGCCTTTGGCCGGGAAAATTTTCTACCGAAAAATGTACAAATTAATCTAGAAGGGGGATCTAATGGATGTTTTTTTAAATTTGATGGAAGTCTAGGGAGGAAACTAGAAAAATAACGAAGAGCCTACATGCAACAATCGCCCAAAAAGTGAACCATCCCCCCTTAAAGATGACTACATTATGATGTTCTCTCCACCAACCAACTTTACTTAACCGAGTGGTGTTAAATAGGCCAGGTGTTCGTATATAACCGAGTGGTGTTAAATAGGCCAGGTGTTCGTATATAACCGAGTGGTGTTAAATAGGCCAGGTGTTCGTATATAACCGAGTGGTGTTAAATAGGCCAGGTGTTCGTATATAACCGAGTGGTGTTAAATAGGCCAGGTGTTCGTATATAACCGAGTGGTGTTAAATAGGCCAGGTGTTCGTATATAATCCATTTGTTAACCTGGAGAATTTGTATTTGGTCTCTTTGATCTAGATAATTAGCTTTGGAGGACATTGGCTGGTAGTACTGTGTAATATGTAGCTTGTGATTAAGGGGAGGCAGACCGTTTTTCTGGTCCCCCTTCTCCCTAATGTTTAGCCCCACTAGTTTTGAGATTATAAGACATTCGGCCCATTAGTTTGGCGATTTTAACACCTTTCGCCCCATTTCGTTGTCAATTTTAAGACCTTTCGTGCCATTTAGGTGTCGATTTTTTCTTGGCGAACGATAGCGAGCCTGCAATTTTAAGAGGAATCGGCCTTCGGCCGGGAAATTTTTCTACCGAAAAATGTATAAATTTATCTTGAAGTGGGGTCTAGGGGGGGTTTTTCTAAGCTTGATGGAGGACTAGGGAGGAAACTAAAATAAATATATGAATGAATTAATTAATAGAACAAACAAACGGCCTGCCTCCCCTTAATGTTGCAACTGGAATATGTTACTCGCACACAGTACCATCAACCAATCAGCTCGAGTTTGAGTTATCTAGCTCAAAATGTATAGGTTAAACAACATGAACTATAGTGAGAGAAACCATTGCCAAACATCGAAAAGTGCAATAAAGGTATATACAATAGTTGGGTATACTGATAATGATATACCTCTGTACTGTTATATTACTGCCAATATACCCATGGAGACTTAAATAGTAAATACCTTGATGTTGTAGGTGGTGATAATGCCATCTATTCCGGTTACCCCCGTACATATAGCCAGTCCAAACCTGCCAGATGAAACAAATACAAAATAAATACATACGGTACATATTATATAATATATACAGTAGCCTATATATATATATATATATATATATATATATATATATATATATATATATATATATATATATATATATTCCACATACATAGGCAAATAATGTCAGGTTTTGGCGTTGGTAAAACGAGCAAACGCACTGCTAAAAATATTCCATTATGTTTACAGTGACAAGACAGGCAGCCGTATTGCCAACATAATACCGTAATGTTAACGGTGACAAACGTACTTAACCACTAATAATACTGGCATTATACTGTCTTATTACCCTATGTTTTAGAGGCATAATACAATTAAGGGGGGTGACCGGCTCTTGTTATCCTTTTCTCTCTGTCTCTGGCTTGTATCCATTCGGTCCCATTCAGCCTACTGTTTCAAGACGTTTATCCCCATCAAGGTGTCGATTTCTTCCTGGCGAGCGATAGCGAGCCAGCATTGTATGGAGAAATCCGGCTTCGAAGCTGGAGACAAAATGTACAAATTAAGCCTGCTGTTAAAAGCATATTTAAAAATATGCTGGCTCGCTACCGCTCGCCACGAAAATATCGACACCTAGATGGGGATAAACGCCTTAAACCAGTAGGCTGAATGGGACCGCATGGGACCGAATGGATACGACCCAGAGAGGGAGAGGAAGAAAGAAAAAGCGAGGTGGGGCCCCATAAGAAGCCATAATATTGAATACGCAACTGAGTTACTATTTTAGGCTTCATTCCACATAACCTACTACTATATTGTCTTAAAATAGTTATTAATTGTATCCTCTTACTTTTTTCAACTAATTGGGCTATAATTACTGGCATGGTTACTTGCTTTGCTGGCATGTTTTAATTCCGTATTGGCGTAACGTTTGCAGCTTTCCAATCACGTGCCACGATACCCAGTAGGAGAGAGAGAGAGAGAGGTGTGTGTGTGTGGGTGTGGTGTGTGGGGTGTGTGTGTGTGGGTGTGGTGTGGTGGTGTGTGTGTGTGTGTGTGTGTGTGTGAGATATGAAGCAACAAGAGTCACCCACCCCTCCTTGACTGTTGCGGCGCCACGTCTGATCTGTCACCCACACCACTCTCATACCGGCACTGTACATACATAATATTATCTCCATACCAACTTTTTCCTCCTTCTGATTCACCTCGCGTGTGTTTCCTTTTAACATTAGTAATGCAAACATGTGGGTGGCTTCTACTTAAACTGTACTCGTCATTAAGGGATGGTTAACTTTTTGGGCGATTTTGGCTTGTATTAATTATTTTTTCTAGTTTCCTTCCTAGACCTCCATCAAATAAAAAAATAAAAAAACATCCATTAGATCCATTCTAGATTAGTTTGTAAATTTTTCGGTAGAAAAATGTCCCGGCCGAAGGCAGTTTCTTCCAACATTACAGGCTCACTGTCGTTCGCCAGGGAAAAATCGACACCTAAATAGCATGAAAGGTCTAAATATTGACAAAGAAATGGGGCGAAAGGTCTTAAAATTGACTAACTAATGGGGCAAACATCTTAACATCTGAAAAGTAATGGGGCTAAACATGAGGGAGAAAGTGGTCCAGAAAACCGGCCCATTAATAGCTTTCATGTGTAATTATATAAACATAAAAGTCCTCCGTAACAATTTTTGTGTAGTCCATGGGCCAGAAATATCCAGATCCCGAAATTTCACGGATCAGTTACAAGGAGCAAAATTTAATCATAGGCTCCAAAATATAATGATTTAATTATCTCGATCTTTAGTTTAATAATATTACCAACTGGAAATAATATATCTGCAATTGTGATTGTGTTCTTTTATTTATAAATTATTGTTTTACTTAAGCGTTGTTTCCACATAACGATGTTGATTAGTTGTTTTGTCGTTTTACTGTGTTCGTTTAAGTTTTGGTTTGTTTATTTTGCAAGTTTTACATTATAATACTATACCCAAGGTGGTGTATATCATAATTTTAAGTAATGCCCTTCTTGGATGGTACCGTTCCCATTCCTTCAATAAGTTATTAAAGTATATTTGAATAGCTCCCTTATTTATCCACCAGTGAATGTCGGGACAGTACGCAATGTTATATATAATTTATACTGTATATTAGATAATAGTAAAATACCTTGTTCCCGTCTTGAATATTCAATGATCAAGGGTAGGTTACATTGAAACATGTTGCAAATTATGAAACTTAGTAGTAATATGACACAGACACATGGTAGTTGCATATTTTACCAACACGTATCGGCCATATGGAACGTATGGAAAGCGAGAGAATGACTAAGAGTGTGTACGAGAGCGAGGTGGAGGGACAGAGAGGGAGAAGTAGACCGAAAGAGAGGTGGAAGGATGGAGTGAGGAAGTATAGGAACGAAGGCGGTGCTGGTTGGGGGGAGGGGCGTCGACTGACTGGGGAATGAGGTGCATGGGGGCGGTTCGTTCGTGGCCACCCCTTCGGGGATCACGGAGTCAGGCAATAGATAGATAGATCAATAAATCAGCAGCTAAGGGATTACATTTTCCGTCTGGTGAACAATATTTGCTTATATAGCGGTTAGCACGTCCGCCTGTTTGCATTGTGTTGGGAATTTCACGAGTGATAACAGTTCTTGAATATTATCAGAATTTGGGATATACAAATCGATAATCTGTTGTATATAGAAGTAGAACCATACAAGGAGTATCTCGGGATTGAGAATACGACGAACTATATGTTAAGTTTTACTTAGGTATGTTAACCCTTATTGGGTTCGAGGGGGGTCTTTTGGACCTACCTTGTTTCGCTCCATTAGTTTGGAGATTTTAAGAAGTTTCACCCCATTAGTTTGACAATAATAAGACGCTTCACCCTATTCAGGTGTTGATCTTTTTCTGGGCACGGGAAAGCGAGCCTGTAACTAAATAGATACGGCCTTCGGGCATTATATGGTTTGAAGTATGACTGGGAAGGTGTTTTTCTTTAGCCTAGGGGACAAACTTAAATGCATTGCTTGAAAATGACAAAAGCAAACTAAATCCTCAATATTAATTAAACAAAATATCATAACCCGCAGGACGTCGGACCAATAGCGTTAAGAAGAAATATCTCAAAAATGAAAACTCATGTTATGGAGTTACGAGACGACTGTAATACATAATTAAAGATCTTACTATACCATATGTTCTGAAAGCTATAATTATGTACTTGAAAATCTGATCACAATCCTCTACGTATACCGGCAAATGATTTTAATTGATTAGTGATTAAAAATTATAAATGATTAAGTTAAAAAAATAATATAATAATAAATACATACATACCGGTACCTAGCTAGCGATAGTCTAGTCCGTCTGGGGGAGAAATATGGTGCTTAAGGGGAGATGGGTCGTTTTTGTGGTCCCCCTTCATCCTCATATTTAGACACATTAGTTTTCAGATTTTAAGACGTTCGCCCCATTAGTTTTATTAGGTTACCTCCACCAACCGACTTTACTCCTAAACTCAATTAATGAAATCAACAAATACATGTGGCAGTCCAGGGATTCGAACCTAGGATGCTCACACCGAAATTCAGTGCATTTATTTTCAGATTTGTAAACCTTTCGTCCCGTTTCTATATAAATATCAAGACCTTTCGTGCCATTTAGGTGTCGATTTTGTTCTGGCGAGCGATAGCGAGCCTGTAATATCAAGAGAAACCGGTCGAAACATTTTTATATCGAAAAATGTACACATTTATCTTGAAGGGGGTCTAAAAAGTGTTTTTTAATGCTTGATCAAAGTCTAGCGAGGAAACAAAAAACATAAATGAATATATAAATAAATACACCCCCCAAAAACAGATCATTTCCCCTTAACCCTTTCTGTACCGGTGCTATCCTTTTGAATTTTTTTGGTGGTTACTATTAGACGATTGTATTCAGTATAAAAAGGACCTCCAGCAATTAACAGGCTTCAAACTATCTCACTGAAACCTTTTTACTACCACAGATCCTTCTTAAACTACAAATAATCGTCTAAATATAGCTAGATACAAATGAAAAAAGACGTCACCGGTAAAGAAGGGGTTAATAAAAGACCTTAGATTATTATTATTATTATTATTATTGGTATCATTATTATTATTTGTAATATTTTATTATAATTATTATTATTATTATTATGAATATAATATCAAAGCACTAGATAAATGTTAATCAAGTCAACGTTCAAAATAATTAAATCACATTAACAAGTTGCAACCATAGAACATTCTCCAAGCCACTCATCGGTACAACACACATCTTTAAACATGCGGAACTTTCATATCAAAATTAGTTACACTCATTGTCAACCCATGGAAAACATTTTGTATTTTCTTATTACACTGTACCTAATCGATTTAGGAAAGAAAATTAGGGATGTATGGATTTTTTTTTAACCCTTTCAAGATCCGATGACGCCTTTCTTTTCTGGGTGCTGGCTAGTATTAGACGATTGTGTATAGATTAGGAAGGGTATATGAAAGTTAAAGGGTTAAGTGAGATAGTCTACGTTTTTAATTTCCACATATCGTTTCTAAGCTGTATAAAATCGTCTAATGATAGCCAGAATAAACTGTCAAAATGCGTCCAAATCTTCAAGGACTTAGGGGGAGATGGGCCGTTTTTTCTGGTCCCCTTCCTCCTTATGTTTAACCCCATTAGTTTTCGGATTATAAGACGTTGGGACCATTAGTTTGGCGATTTTAAGACCTTTTGCCCCATTTCTTTGCCAATATTAAGACTTTTCGTTTCATTTAGGTGTCGATTTTTTCCTGGCGAGCGATAGCGAGCCTGTAATATTAAGAGTAATCGGCCTTCGGCCGGGACATTTTTCTACCGAAAAATGTACACATCTATCTTGAAGGGGGGTCTAGATTTTTTTTTTTTTTTACAGTATGATTGAGGTCTAGGGAGTAAACTAAATAATACAAAAATAAACAATAATCAAATAAATAAGCCCATCTCCCCTTAAGGCCTATATCTTGTGTTCCTTTTCCCTAGAGAGATAACCATATATGGATAAATAATAAGAGTGCCACCAAGCCTTATATGAGCGTGACTGTCCAAACCCTCATACCGGACTTTCCCACTTCCGATGCCACATACACACCTCTTTTAACCTCTACTGTATCGGTGACTATAGTTTTCATTATATTCTGGTAACTATTAGACGATAGTATTCAGCTGAGAAAGGATGTCTACCAATTAAATGGCTACAGACTATCTACTGGCAAGGCAACTATTAGACGATTGTATTCAGCTGAGAAAGGCTGTCTACCAATTAAATGGCTACAGACTATCTCAATTTAGTCTTCTAGCTACCATATATCCTTCCTTAGCTTCATAAAACCGTCTAAATATAGCTAGAGTAAAATAAAAATTACGTCGCCGGTACAGAGGGGGTTAACAGGGCTCTTTCAAACTTTGAAGAACACCTCCAAGATCCCCCTTCGAGATTAATTTAGTTGGTTTCTTCTAAATTACAGGCTCGCTATCGCTCGCCAGACAAAATATCGACACCTAAATGACACGAATTAAGGGTCTTTGTATTGACAAAGAACGTCTTGATATCTCAATATTAAAGGGGCTAAACATGAGGGAGAAGGGGGAGCTAGAAAACCCCCAGACCTGCCTTTCAAGACCCCCTTGCCCCTTGTATGTCTTCAGTCTCACACACACACACACACACAGACACACACACTCACATCTAGTTAACCCCTTTAATAAACTGGATTTAGTTATATCAGCCTTCAGACTACTTCCTTAATCATAGCAAGAACCTGTTAAGGGAGATTTTTCTGGACTCCTTTCTTTCTCATGTTTAGCCCCATATGTTTTATGATTTTAAGACAATCGTCCCATTAGTTTGGCGATTTTAAGACCTTCCCTGCCATCTAGGTGTCGATTATATCCTGGCGAGAGACAGCGAGCCAGCAATTTAGGCGAAACCAGCCTTCGGTCTTTCATTTTTCTACCGAAAAAGAAAAAGAAAAACAGTTCAAAGGAGGGTCCTGGAGGTATTTTTAAAAGTCTGCTGGAGGTATAGGAATCAAACTCCGCCCCCCCCCCCCCAATCTTAGCAAGAAATTGTTTAATGCCAAAGGGTTCCTTAAGATATAATTTCCCCTTGCTTCCTATTGGTCCTCACAAAGCATAATACAGTTATAATCTTTTAGCTCAAAAAGAACTTGTGCAAGAAATGGTAGAAACATCATCTCCATTGCGTTAGATCTTTAAGAGTTACAAGTGATAATGTTAAACATTACTAGCCTAGTTATAATGGACAGTTGGACACACTATATCAAACAAACTATAGTAAAGAAAATCGTCGGTTGATTGAAAGGGTAAAGACACACCTGCATAGCCTTAGTCACACCAACGTCGTTCCCACACACACACACACACACTCATTGACTCACACACTATCACAACTTTACCCACGCATCTCCTCCTCTTTTTCTTCTTTGGGTCGGCCGGATATTCCCACCTCAGTCACGCCTTGAAAACGGCTTCCTTCCTTTAGGGAAAGTTTGGAAAATATAGGAAAGAAAGACATCAAGTAGAAAGAAAGAAAGAGACAAAGGAGAAGATTAGATTCGAAGGAGAAAAGCTTAGGAGGAAACTACTTTCATCCTTTACTCTCTCCTTTTTCTCACTCGTCTGTTTTCCATCCTCACTCTCCATAATTATGCTCTTCAGATACTCCTTAGTAAATTCCACCCTCTTTCTTATGCCACCTTCCTCCACACCATCCAGACCCAAGATGTACGCCACTCCCATGTCCTCATTTGTCTTAAGGGAGGTCACCGGATTTTTTTTTGTTATCTTTCCCTCCTTTTCTCTCTTTCCCTGGCTTGTATCCATTCGGCCCCATTCAGCCAACTGTTTTAAGACTTGTATCCCCCTACAGGTGTCGATTTCTTCCTGGCGAGCAATAGCGAGCCAGCATTGTATGGAGAAATCCGGCTTCGCCGGAGAAATTTTTCTATTGAAAAATGTAGAAATTTAGCTTGCTGCCAAAACAAAAATATATATATGCTGGCTCGCTACCGCTCGCCAGGAAAATATTGACACCTGGATGGGGGTAAACGTCTTAAAACAGTAGGTTGAATGGGGCCGAATGGATACAAGCTAAAGAGAGGGAGAGAAAGAGAAAAAAAAGCTAGGTGGGCTCCCTTAGCTTTCTGCCACTCCTCATCTTCTATACTCTCACACATCTGTTTTTCCACAAGCTCTCTCTCCCTCTCAGACGCCTCACAATATCAGCAAATGCTCTATCTTTTCTTGAACTCTTCCACCCCCCACCCAACATTCTTCACATTTGTTCACTCCTCCATTCCACCTCCACGTTCTGGCATTCACTTCTACTGCTCCTGCTCTACACTGAAACAACAATTGAGAACCCCAATCCCCCTCATAAAAGAACTCTCTCCTTGGTCTCTCTTTATTCCTATACCTCTACAGCGTCTATTTCTTTTCCATCCCCCTCTTCCAATCTTCCTGTCCCATTTGCTCCACTCTTCCCACTAACATTAGACTTTTACCTCTCGCATCGACCCGTTACCCGGTTTTATGCAATAATTTGAAATATCTGCCTTTCTTCATTCCAATCCTCTTCATTTTGTTCCTACATTCCCTTCATCATCTACTTTTCTCCCCTATCCACTCGTATACCCCTTACCCACGTATCTTCTTCTAAAACACATGTACTCTCTCTCTCGCTCTCTCTCTCTCGTAATCATTCACACACCCACAACTTTACCCAGGCCTATCCTTAAACACATGTCCATTGGTTCTCACACAGTACTTCACACCCATATCTTCACACTACAAAATAACTTTAATAAAGGAAAATATATATATATATATATATATATATATATATATATATATATATATATATATATATATACAGTATATATACAGTATATTCTCCTTTTTTCTCCTTTATTAAAGTTATTATTCTAGAGCTCCCGTTTTCGTTTCGTTGTCGAAATTTCCTTTACGAATGTTCTATAGTCTATTGAAGTGTTCCCGACCATTAAAAGTGATTTTTCGAATTAAATCAAATTAAGCCGATTTTGATGCTAAGCGAGTCCTCTGCCATTATTTCGACCAAGTGAAAATATTTCAGAGTCCACAATCGACTCTGTAACACGAAGAAAATATTTCAAAGTCCATCCTCATTCGACTTCGAGCTTGCTCTCATACCAGTGCGCACGGTACATAACTCAAGATATATAGTGAAATAACTAACTCTCATTCATCACCACCATCGCAAGTCTACTTCGCTACAAGTACAGTGAAATTAAATAGCTGATGATATTACTTGTATCAACCCTCGATAGTAATTAGTGTATCTGATTCCAGACAAAAGGAATACAGTTAAGCTGTGCTAACATACCTGAACTCCACCCAGATCCGCGACTGTGCTCGAAGATTAAGTGTTTTTCTAAGAGCTATCCATTGTGTTATGTTTCTAAACTCACACTCATACTCTATTCGTGTATTTAGAGATTAAGGAAATAAAGCTGCAATCTAAACTATATTTTGGTGATATATATATCCTCTGTTGTCTTTTTTATATGTATTTGTATGAACTCGGAAGTCCCAGTCTAGTAGAACTCACCTGTATCAATCGTTAATCCTGTATAAAATCAGGGCATAACACACCATATACAGTATACACCACCATACACACCATATATACACCACCATACACCCCATAAATACACCCATACACCCTCTTTATAAACCCCATACATACATACATACATACACCCCACACCAACATCTGAACAAGGGAGTAATCCAACCTATCCTCTAAAACCATTATAACCTTTTTTTTCCCATATTTTTTTCCTACACTCGTCTTAGTTCACAGTTTTTCCCTGTAGACTTTAATTTAATTTTAGGCTCAAGTGTCAGAGAGGCTCACTTTCTCAGAGAAGTTATTTTTTATCCTTGCTCTCACTGATGTTGCTTCATCTGCCCGTGACTACCACTCTCTTTACTCTCTCCCATCTCTCTCTCTCTCTTCACTATCTCTCTCTCTCTCTCTCTCCAGTCTCCATTTATCTGCTGATCCAAATCTCTCTCTCTCTTTCTATCGTTTTTGCTCTCTCTTTCTTTCTCTCTCTCTCTCTCTCTCTCTCTCTCTCTCTCTCTCTCTCTCTCTCTCTCTCTCTCTCTCTCTCTCTCTCTCTCTCTCTCTCTCTCTCTCTCTCTCTCTCTCTCTCTCTCGTGTTAGTCTAAATGCTGTAAATCGAGGCATTTTGTACTGACTAAATTACTCGAGGTACCGGTATTTTAAGGGGAGCGGGTTTCTGGACCACCTTCTCCCTCATTTTAGCCCAATTTGTTTTGAAATTTCAAGACGTTCGCCCCATTTGTTTGGCTATTTTTAGACCATTTGATCCCTTTCTTTATCAATTTTAAGACGTTTTGTGTCATGTACGTCACAGTACGTGTCGATATTTTCCTGGCAAGTGATAACGAGCCTGCAATTTACGAGGAACCGGCCTTTGGCCGGTGCATTTTTGTACCGAAAAATGCACAAATTTATATCGAAGGGGGTCTTGGGGGTATTTTTAAAAAGCTTGGTAGAGGCATAGGCAGGAAAATAATTATACTAAAAACCTTATCCCCTTAAGCCCGTGATTGTGCAACATATTTACTAACCTGAATAAAATCGCCTAATGTTAGCCACAACATAATAAACGCACAAATAATAGTTAAAACGTTACTCTTCTTTCTCCATTGAAACTCATAAATCACATTCAGTATTTAAGTGTTATCTCTCTTAACCCTTTCTGTACCGGCAACGTCTTTTTAACTTTATTCTGGCTACTATTAGACAATTTTATTCAGTTTTAAAAGGGCCTCCAGCAATTAACAGGCTTCGAAATATCGGACACTTTTTACTACTACAGATCCTTCTTAAACTGAGCAAAATACTCTGAATATAGCTAAAATAAAATAAAATAGACGTCGCCGGTACAGAAGGGGTTAATTCATTCGGCGTATTCATCTACTAACTTTCACACTCATTCAATATCCAAGTGTCATCCTTCTTCATTCACTGTACTATTCATTCATATTAATTCAACCCATTCCATTCTCAAGCCTCTCTCCAACACTATTTATTCATGTACTGGTAAGCCCTATTCACATTCATTACGACAATCCAACACTCGATTTATTCATGTACTGGTATTCACATTCATTACCACAATCCAACACTCGATTTATTCATGTACTGGTATTCACATTCAATACCACAATCCAACACTCGATTTATTCATGTACTGGTATTCACATTCAATACCACAATCCAACACTCGATTTATTCATGTAAGGGTATAAGTGCTATTCACATTCATTACAATCTAATACTCGATTTATTCATGTACTGGTATTCACATTCATTACGACAATCCAACACTCGATATATGCATGTACTATAAGTCTATTCAAAATAAGATGACCAGAAATCGTATTCCTTAACCTCTGTAACTGAAAACGGGCTAGAGTAAATGGGCTGTAAATTTCAACACCAATTCCCTGACTGACCCTTCCCAAATGGTAGAAATATTAGCTCAATTACTCTAGTCGTGTTTGAGTTATAGGGGTTAGTGGACAAGATTTTCGCCTAATTATAATGGATTAACTATAGTAAGCCCTATTCACTTTCATTACGACAATCAAACACTCGATTTATTCATGTACCGGTAGGCCTTTTTAACATTCATTACGCCAGTCGCATACGGCACCCCTCTCCACTCCAGTTCTTAAGCTACTGACTTTCACGCATTCTTTAAAACACATTCAATATTATATCATCCCTATCCATATATATACTAAACGCATTCATAAATAAATCATAACCCTCTCCATTGCAACAATAAACATTCAATATTTAATCATCCCTATCCATTCAAACACTAAACACATTCATAACTATTGTAAATCATCCCACTCTCCATTCAAACAATAAACACATTCATAACTACATCACCACCCTCTCCATTCAAACAATAAACACATTCATAACTACATCACCACCCTCTCCATTCAAACACTAAACACATTCATAACTACATCACTACCCTCTCCATTCAAACACTAAACACATTCATAACTACATCACCACCCTCTCCATTCAAACACTAAACACATTCATAACTACATCACCACCCTCTCCATTCAAACACTAAACACATCCATAACTACATCACCACCCTCTCCATTCAAACACTAAACACATTCATAACTACATCACCACCCTCTCCATTCAAACACTAAACACATTCATAACTACATCACCACCCTCTCCATTCAAACACTAAACACATTCATAACAACATCACCACCCTCTCCATTCAAACACTAAACACATCCATAACTACATCACCACCCTCTCCATTCAAACACTAAACACATTCAAAACTACATCACCACCCTCTCCATTCAAACACTAAACACATTCATAACTACATCACCACCCTCTCCATTCAAACACTAAACACATTCATAACAACATCACCACCCTCTCCATTCAAACACTAAACACATTCATTACTACATCACCCCCCTCTCCATTCAAATACTAAACACATTTATAACTACATCACCACCCTCTCCATTCAAACACTAAACACATTCATAACTACATCACCACCCTCTCCATTCAAATACTAAACACATTCATAACTACATCACCACCCTCTCTATTCAAACACTAAACACATTCATAACTACATCACCACCCTCTCCATTCAAACACTAAACACGTTCATAACTACATCACCACCCTCTCCATTCAAATACTAAACACATTCATAACTACATCACCCTCTCCATTCAAATACTAAACACATTCATAACTACATCACCACCCTCTCCATTCAAATACTAAACACATTCATAACTACATCACCACCCTCTCTATTCAAACACTAAACACATTCATAACTACATCACCACCCTCTCTATTCAAACACTAAACACATTCATAACTACATCACCACCCTCTCTATTCAAACACTAAACACATTCATAACTACATCACCACCCTCTCTATTCAAACACTAAACACATTCATAACTATATCACCACCCTCTCCATTCAAACACTAAACACATTCATAACTACATCACCACCCTCTCTATTCAAACACTAAACACATTCATAACTACATCACCACCCTCTCCATTCAAATACTAAACACATTCATAACTACATCACCACCCTCTCTATTCAAACACTAAACACATTCATAACTACATCACCACCCTCTCTATTCAAACACTAAACACATTCATAACTACATCACCACCCTCTCCATTCAAATAATAAACACATTCATAACTATATCACCACCCTCTCCATTCAAACAGTAAACCCATTCATAACTACATCACCACCCACGCCATTCAAATATTAAACCCATTCATAACTAATGCATCACCCTCTCCATTCAAACACTAATCACGTTCACTCACCAATTCTCTGCAATCTCTTTCTCTTCGCCGCAATGTTGCATCTCGCTCACTATTCTATCGATACTACAATAATCAGTGTTCCTCGGAGCTCTCCCAGTGTATACCACCTCCTCTACGTAGGGTACGTAGTACCCGCCTAGCAACACAATCCCACCCCTACTCTGTGCAACTCTCCAACCCAAGAGTGAAACGCTATTCATAGACTTTCTTCTATTCAACTGCGGAGCTCTGGAACTCTCTCTCAGAATCAGTCTTTCCCTCTTCCTATGACTTAAATTGCTTCAAACTCCGTGTGTCCAGGCATTTTAGCTCGAACGTCCCTTGATTTCGGCCCTGTCACTCTTTGAAATCTGGGGGAGGCACTAGCTGCAGGCAGTTATGCCTTTTGTCTCCCTCATTCACATAGAAAAAAAAACAAATACTCAAGCGTCATCCGTCTCCATTCACACTCATTCATTCTGACAACTCCATGCGTCACACCAGCCAATGCTCTGACTCATTCACTCACTCACTCACTCACGTATGTGGCCATGGGATTTAAGACCTCACTTAAGACTATTTAGGAGGATTTCATTGAAGGCTTCATTTGCTGTACACCTTTTACAACCCCTTTAGAAAATTTAAGCCAGGCTTTTTATTTTCCCCCTTTTCTCTCTTTCTCTGCCTTGTATCATTCCATTCGGCCCCCTTCAGCCTACTGTTTTAAGACGTTTACCCCATCCATGTGTCAATAGTTTCCTGGCGAACGGTAGCGAGCTAGCATATATATATAATATATATATTATACGGTATATATATATATATACCGGTATATATATATATATATATATATATATATATATATATATATATATATATATCGGTATATATATATATTTTTTTTTTTACAGCAAGCTAAATTTGTACATTTTTCGATAGAAAAATTTCTCCGGTGATGCCGGATATCTCCATACAATGGTGGCTCGCTACCGCTCGCCAAGAAAACATCTACACCTGGATGGGGAAAATCGTTTTAACACCTTATTGGCGGGCTAGGCGGTCTAGCGGACCGTAGCACCCAGCGGGGTGTTTTTACCCTAAATAGGGTTGATTACATGATCATTTTCATGCCTAAATAAGACCCAGAGCGTAAAACAAGTATCTATCCCTGAAAGGGCATAAACAGAGCTTTCCAATGACACCCGAACCATCCTTGTACGACCGCTGGTTCTCTTGCAACGATCGTGCAACACGAGTGCAAAAATCCTGTAATTAGGTAATTTCCCTATATAATTCCCTGTGTAGCGAGTGAGAGAGGGGAGGGAAGGGTGAGAGTCACCTCAGTTGGTCCACCGCGGTGGTCGTGAGCGGTCATACAGTTGCTAGGCTCCTCACACCGCTCAGCTCTCTCTCAGCAACATTACGTGCTGAAAATGGCGCACGACATAAGTTGTGAATCGCCACTTAGTCCAAATTTATTTCACACGACATAAGTTGCGCGCCGCCAATTAAGGGTTAAAACAGTTGGCTGAATGGATACAAGCCAGGCAAAGAGAGAAAGGGAGAGAAAGATAAGAAAAGCCGGTGACCCCCCTTAAGGCTCCCATTAAATGCCTCTCCTTATTGATACAGACTATCATGGATCATATGCAATCTTATTAGAATCTCTTTTTTTTTCAATTAAGACCCCATTTAAGAATTAATTTAGACAATAGTTAAGAAACCATATTATGATCCATTAATTTAAGGCACCTTTATTTTACTCGCTTATGATTCCACTTCAGACATCACTAATTGACCACTTGCGAGTTTCAGGCTCTAAGGAAGTTGGAGCTGTAGACATCGATAATTAACAGAATTATCACCTAAATTGCGGTTGTAGTGCTTATATAAAGACATAAAACCCAATTCAACATACTTTTCATCCATTAGAAACCTACATTATTATTGTATTTCTGTTTAACATCGATGTTTATGGCTCCAACTTCCTTATAGACTGAAAATCGCAAGTGGTCAATTAAACCCTTCACCACCATTCCGTAATTTTCATCATATTCTGGTTACCATTAGACGATATTTGTTAGTAGTTCGTAATCTACCAATACGACTCAAATGGGTAAATACGATCTCAAGAAACCCTCTTAGTAACATACATCCTTCTTAAACTGCACAAAATCATCACATTTTAGCCAGAATCAAAGGTAAAAAGGCGTCATGGTACTGAAGGGGTTAAGTCCCTATTTACAACACTTAACGGGAGATGGCCGTTTGTTTGGTCTATTAATTCATTTATTCATATATTTTTTTAGTTTCCTCCCTAGACGTCCATCAAGCTTAAAAAAACACACCCTAAACCCCCCTTCAAGATAAATGTGTAAATTTTTCGGTAGAAAAATGTCCCGGCCGAAGGTCGGTTCCTCTTAAAATTGCAGGCTCGCTATCGATCGCCAGGAAAAAGCGACACCTAAATGGCACGAAAGGTCTTAAAATTGACAACGAAATGGGGCGAAAGGTGCTAAAATCGCCAAACTAATGGGCCGAACGTCTTATAATCTCAAAACTAGTGGGGCTAAACATTAGGGAGAAAGGGGTCCAGGAAAACGGTCTTCCTTCCCTTAAGAACCCAAATAAGATCCCATTAAAGATATATAAGACCTCAATTGAGATCCCATATATAATCTCCTTAAATATACAATTTAAGGAGAGGCAGTTGGTTTTTCGAGTCCTCCTCTTCCCTCAAGTTTAGCCCTAATAGTTATGAAATTTCAAACCATTCTCCCCATTAGTTTGGCGATTTTCAGACCTTTTGCTCCATTTATTTGCCAATATTAGGACCTTTCGTGCCATTTAGGTGTCGATATTTTTAATGGCGAGCGATAGCGAGCCTGTATTTGAAGAGGAATCGGCCTTTGGCCGGGACATGTTTCTACCGAAAAATTTACAAATTTATATCGAAGGGGATATTGTGGGTGTTTTTTAAGCTTTTTAGAGGCTTAGAGAGCAAAGTAAACCCCTTCCTTAAACCATTGAGCCGAACCAGTAAATTATGCTGCACAATACCGTCTGAACTCCCTTAAGACCACATTTAAGACCCCATAATTATGAGCCTACAATTACACGATTTCACTTGAAACCCCTTCTATAACCTCATTTATGGGGAGGTACCGGTATATTTTTATCGAACCCATTCTCCCTAATGTTTAACCCCATTCGTTAGGAGATTACAAGACGTTCGCAATATTAGTTTAGCGATTTTAAGACCTCTTGTGCAATTTAGGTGTCGATTTTTTTCCTGACGAACGATAGCGATCCTGTACTTTTCGATGAACCAACCTTCGGCTGGGACATTTTTCTACCGAAAAATGCTCAAATTTATGACGATGGGGTTTCTTAGGGGTATTTCTTAAGCTTGATGGAAGTCTTGGGAGGAAACTAAAGAAACAAAAGTACAAATTTCCCCTTTACCCCCACTTATGACTTTAATATACAAATAATTTAAGGGGAGATGGTTCACTTTTTGGGCGATTTTTGCATGTATTCATTATTTGTTCTAGTTTCCTCCCTAGACCTTCATCAAATTTAAAAAAAAAATCCATTAGATCCCCCTACTAGATTAATTTGTAAAATTTTCGGTAGAAAAATGTCCCGGCCGAAGGCCGGTTCTTCCAACATTGCAGGCTCACTATCGTTCGCCAGGGAAAATATCGACACCTAAATAGCACGAAAGGTCGACATATTGACGAAGAAATGGGGCGAAAGGTCGAAATATTGACGAAGAAATGGGGCGAAAGGTCTTAAAATCGACTAACTAATGGGGCAAGCATCTTAACATCTGAAAACTAATGGGGCTAGACATGAGGGAGAAAGTGGTCCAGAAAACCGGCCCATCCCTCCTTAAAACTCCAAATGCACAATTAAGGAATTAATGAGATTATGTAATTCACACCGGTGTCAAAGGTATTATTATCATTATTACACAACTATATTTGTTGCAGCTGTTTCTTTCTTAACCCTTTGAGTACCAGCGACGTGTGTTCTAATATGTTATAGCTATTTTTAGACGATATTGTGCAGCTTAGGAGGGATCTGTGGTAGTTAAAAGGGTTGGCGGAGATAGTTTGAAGCCAGGTTAATGCTATAGTTCCTTCCTAAGCTGAATAAAATAGTTTAATAGTTGCCAGAAAATAATGAAAAGAACGTCCCTGGTATTGAACGGGTTAAGGGGAGATTTTTAGTTTGTTTCATAGACATCCATCTAGCATTTAAAAACATACCCCCAATACCCCCTTCGATATCAATTTGTATATTTTTCGGTAGAAAAATGTCACGGCCGAAGGCCAGTTCCCCCTATATTACAGGCTCGCTATCGCTCGCCAGGAAAAAATAGACACCTAAATGGCACGAACAGCCTTCTTCAAATTGACAGAAATTGAGCGAAATTTCTTAAAATCTCCAAACTAACGGGGCGAACGTATAAAATCTCAAAACTAATGGGGCTTAAAATGAAAAATATTCCCTTAAATTAAAATCTCCCCTTAAGGGGAGATAGGCTGGTTTTTCTGGAGCCCCTTTCTCCCTCATGTTTAGCCCCAATAGTTTTCAGATTCTAAGACGTTTGTTCCATTAGGTTTGCTAATATTTAGACCTTTCACCCCGATTTTTTGTCAAAATTAAGACCATTCGTGCTATTTGGGTGTCTATTGGGGTAGAGAAAACCTTTGCATTTTAATGCTTCCAAAACTCAATTTATCCATCTTACTACCCGTCAGGAACCTCCAGAGGACTATCCCTTATTCTTCAACAATACAAAAATCAACCCTTCATCTTCTCTCAATGTTCTCAGTGTCTCTTTTTCTTCTTCTCTCACTTGGAAAGACCATATTACCAGTCTCGCTAAGGCAGCCTCCCAGAAGCTGGGTGTGCTCAACCGCCTCAAGGAGTTCTTTACCCCTGTGCAGCTTCTTGCTCTGTACAGGGGCACAGTGCATCCTTGTATTGAGTATTGTTCAAATGTGTGGGGAGGATCCTCTCACACTGCACTCCTAGATAAAGTAGAAAGGAAAGCCTTTCGTATCATTAACTCCCGTCCACTCACCAACTCTCTGCAATCTCTCTCTCTTCGCCGCAATGCTGCATCTCTCTCGCTATTCTATCACTACTACAATAATCAGTGTTCCTCGGAGTTTTCCCAGTGTATACCACCTCCTCTACGTAGGGTGCGTAGTGCCCGCCTTGCAACACAGTCCCACCCCTACTCTGTGCAACTCTCCAACCCACGAGTGAAACGCTATTCTCAGACTTTCTTCTATTCAACTGCTGAGCTCTGGAACTCTCTCAGAATCAGTATTTCCCTCTTCCTATGACTTAAATTACTTCAAACTCCATGTGTCCAGGCATTATAGCTCGAACGTCCCTGTCACTCTTTGAAATCTGGGGGAGGCACTTGCTGTAGGCAGTTATGCCTTTTGTCTCCCTCATTCACATAGAAAAAATAAATGTGTTCCTGGCAAACGATAGAGCCTGTAATTTTGTAAGAACCGGTCTTTGGCCGGGACTTTTTTGTACCGAAAAATTTACAAATTACTCTACAAGAGGGATCTAATGGATGTTTATTTTAAGTTTGATGGTGGTCAAGGGAGGAAACTAGAACATTTTTGAATACATGAAAAAAATCGACCAAAAAGTGAACCATCTCCTCTTAATGTTAGTCTAGTACTGAAACTGCCATGTCTCTATAACATATAAACTGCCATGTCTCTATAACATATAAAGTGCCATGTCTCTATAACATATAAACTGCCATGTCTCTATAACATATAAATAGCAAGTTTTCAAAATCAACAACTTATTTCGCTAAACAATCTCCGCTATTATAATGTCAATGTTATCTACTAAGTCGTCATTGGGTTTGTTCACTTATTACGGCCACTTATATATTGTGTTATTGAATACAGTATTACACGAGCAATATGAATCAATGTACTGCACCAAGTATGTTTTGATAAATAATTGGTATCAGCAATATCTAAGCTTCATTTCTGCATATCGAGAGAAATATACAAATATGATCCTACACTTACCCACCATATTCAACATCTGACAGACATTAATACAGCACACAGAGAGCTAAACGAAATGATAGCTGGGACATTACTTATTAGCGCGACTGTACTACCACAATAATGCACATAACACTAAAGCTGGTATTACACGAGATCGTTTATAGTCATCATTCGAGGATCAAAAATGTTCTGGCAACATTTCTGGAACATTTTGCACTAGTATCGGAAACTAGACTGACGATAGATAAACTTAGGGAACCGAAATGTTTTAAATGTTTACCTCATAAGCTGCCAGACCAGTGTTGAGGGAAAACGCGCTCGTGTGATACCGGTTTTAGTCAATCAATAGTATAATAATTAATTTCCGGTTGATATGCCATCCCAATAAAGTGTGCTTATAATAATATACAGTATACCGGTAATATTAATAATAATATACAGTATACCGGTAATATTAATAATAATATACAGTATACCGGTAATATTAATAATAATATACAGTATACCGGTAATATTAATAATATAGTATACCGGTAAATTAATATACAGTATACCGGTAATATTAATAATAATATACAGTATACCGGTAATATTAATAATAATATACAGTATACCGGTAATATTAATAATAATATACAGTATACCGGTAATATATAATAATATACAGTTACCGTATATTATAATAAATACCGGTAATATTAATAATAATATACAGTATACCGGTAATATTAATAATAATATACAGTATACCGGTAATATTAATAATAATATACAGTATACCGGTAATATTAAAAGTAATATACAGTATAATAATATACAGTATACCGGTAATATAATAATAATAATACAGTATACCGGTAGCCTAATATACAGTATACCGGTAATAATATAATACAGTATACATAATATTATAATAATACAGTATACCGGTAATATTAATAATAATATACAGTATACCGGTAATATTAATAATAATATACAGTATACCGGTAATATTAATAATAATATACAGTATACCGGTAATATTAATAATAATATACAGTATACCGGTAATATATACCGGTAATATTAAGGGGGGATGGGCCGGTTTTCTGGTCCACTTTGTCCCTCATGTTTAGCCTCATTAGTTGTCAGATGTTAAGATGTTTGCCCCATTAGTTAGTCGATTTTAAGACCTTTCGCCCCATTTTTTCGTCAATATTTAGACCTTTCGTGCTATTTAGGTGTCGATTTTTTCTCTGGCGAACGATAGTGAGCCTGTAATGTTGGAAGAACCGGCCTTCGGCCGGGAAATTTTTCTACCGAAAAATTTACAAATTAATCTAGAATGGTCTAATGGATGTTTGTTTTTTAATTTGATGGAGGTCTAGGGAGTAAACTAGAAAAATAACAAATACATGCAAAAATCGCCCAAAAAGTGAACCATCTCCCCTTAAGAAGAACCATCTTACTCGTATGGATTAGAGACACTATTTACCCCTTTGAGTAGTAGAGATAGGTTAAGAAACTCGTTTAATGATATCCTAAATTGTACTAAAATTACTACATCATGCTGAAAGGGTTCAGCGTAAAAAAACACACACTCACACACACACGAAACAATGTACATTATTACTGACGAACATATAATCCACTCTATTAACTATAAAAGAGGAAGGCAGTTACAGAGAACATACTGTGCAAGACCATAAACGTTATTATGTTGGAACGTTCACTCTTCTTCAAGGAACAGGTCGTTTTACTCAGGCGTCAACAAGAGGTATTCACACGAGGGATTTTTCAGGCAATAATTGACCACTTGCGAGTTTCGTTCTATAAGGAAGTTGGAGCTGCAGATATTGATATTCAGCAAAATTACGTGTTTACAATGCGGTTGTAGTACATATATAAATACGTAAAATCCAATTCACCATACTCTTTAGCAATTAAAAACGTACATAATCACTGCATTTCTAATTTACCATCGATGTCTACAGCTCCAACTTCCTTATAGCCTGAAACTCGCAGGTGGTCAATTGATCCACAACTTTATTATGACTTTCTTCTTCTTATTATTATTATTATTGAGACTATTTTGCGTTGGTCTCGGTAACTGAAGTGATGGTAGCATACCATAGGGGACCATGATATTCTTATATAAAAGTACATTTCAACAGTTGCAAGATCGGCATTTCAGGAAAACAGTTGCGGGAAAAAGTGCCCGTGTCAATCCGCCTTATTATTTATGATAGCACTTGGTTTGGTTGAGGGGAGATGGGCCGTTTTTCTGGTCCCCCTTCTCCCTCATGCTTAGCCCCATTAGTTTTCAGATTTGATGACATTTGCCCCATTGGTTTGTCGATTTTAAGATCTTTTGTCCCATTTCTTTGTCAATATATAAGACCTTTCGTGCCCTTTAGATGTCGATTTTTTTCCTGGCGAGCGATAGCGAGCCTGTAATTGTGGAGGAACCGGCCATTCAGTCGTGACATTTTTCTACCGAAAAATTTACAAATTAATCTAGTAGGGAGGTCTAATGGATGCTTTGTTAAGTTTAATGGAGGTCTAGGGAGGAAACTAAAAAATAAATTAATATATAAATAAATAGACCCCCCAAATAACCTCTATCCCCTTAACCCATACAGTACCGGAAACGTCTTTTGATCATATGCTGGTGTGACGCCTCCCGGCGTTAGCAGAATGGTTGCGTGGGGCATTGCAGCTCGCTAGCGCTCTCCAGGATGGGGGGGATAGGCTACAGTTGTCCTAGAATGATCTGCTTTATTTCATTAGTGTCGTGTTGCCACAGACAGTCTAGAAGTGGTCTTTGTTTTGGTCTGTGGCCGCGCCTTATATTTTATATTCGCTATAATATAAATGTTGCTTGTGTGGGAGGCGAGCGAGAGAGTGTGAAGGAGTACACCCAGCAGCGTGGTGAGCTATGACACGGCTCGCTTGGGCGCTGACGGCGTTGGCGGCCGGGTGGTCAACTAGTCCCTTCCCGTCGCTGCTTCGTGTTTTTTTACCAGCTCAGAGCTTGCCTGACACGCGTATCGCCTACATCCTTTGCAATTCTGTCCCCCATACTCGCTACTTTGCATACTATTTCTCTCTCTCGACTTCTCCTTTCTCATTCTCTAATCTTTATTAACCCTTCCTACCCGGGGGCGTCCTCCTAAGGACAGTGTCAGGTACCCGGGCGATTTGGCCGAAAAACTTCTAGGCCTAGGCTACCGTATCTTTGTTATTTTAACTGCTAGAAATTTCCCACGCATATATAAACGTAGTGCGGTTTTCAATCTGTAGACTGGCGTTGAGTAGAGCTCTGTAAGTCAACTCGTTCAGTTGTGATGACGATTTCAGTGGAGCGAATTTTGCCGCGATGTTGACAATATCGGAGCTTTTCAGACACTAATTTTGTCTGACGTCACAACAATAACATTGATCCGACGTCTCCTTCTTGTTTTTGGAGGTGCGGTGACGCAACGATCGGCTTTGTTTACATGCGTCGGACGCTCAGCGTTCAGACCAAGCTGAATAGGCTTTCAAGCTTACTGACCAGGTAAGGACACCCGGGTTCCTGCTCATCTGCCGCGGTGTCCTTATAAAATGCTGCCCGGGCCAGAAGGGTTAAACTCAACATCCCTTCTGGTTTCAGCATAGACGTTCACCGTCGACCAGTCGTATTGTACGCGAAGCTCTCAGATATTTCCATGTATTAGGTTAAGGAGGTATTATGCTTTATTGAGGTTTAGAGAGACGGACTTTTCCGTATGTGTCCTCTCTCGGGAAGGTTGTAGACCGGTATATGTCTCCCTTGCAAGGTGTTGAGTGATTCTTCTTGGTTATCTAAAGCTAGACTAGGGGTAAGGTTACTGTGTCGTTGTCTCTGATGTGTGCAGTGTTAGCTAAGCTCTGCACGACATGACAGGTACTGTGGGAGCCTAAGTTGTCTTCGGGTTGGTTTACTTTGCGAGCACAGCGCTGTGGTGTGAGAGGGCCATAGCCTATCCCTCACAACATAGTGCTGCCTCTTTGTGTTAACTTCTGAGGGATTGCCAGGATAGAGCTAGGTATTAGAGACCTAGATTTATCAAGAGAGCATCCCCGTCATATAACGTAATCTTCATTATACCACCCTTGGACAACGCTAGGCTACGAGCCGCATGCTCGCCCATTGTTGCCCTGCCTTGATACCCCAGCTAGACTTTATTAACTGAGCAGACACTGGTTAGAGATAAGCCCCATTATTATATGTATGCAGCATTATTATTCACTGCACTTTTGAGCCGAGGTTGTTGAGTTGCACAACCCGAGTAGGCTGTTGCGTTGTGTCACGAAGCATTTATTTAGTTGTCGAGCATTACAACCTTTGCGCAGTCTTTATTATTCGCCTGCCTATTATTATTATATGTCCTAGCATTTATTGTGACCCGTATTCTGCATTATAATTGTTCAAGATTATTTACGAACATCGTCCCAGCATCAGACTTATTTCAGAAGTTTCCAGTTGATGTTGCAGGACTAGCATTGCACTTTCTTTAATACAGGAGTGCCAGTTATTTGAGTATCTACCGTAACGTTAATTAATCACGTTAACTATCTTTTCTTTGTGTAACATAATCGAGTAATCTTTTACTGTTTGAGAATAGGCCGTTTCATTGAGCGTCAGCCTAGTGTGTGTGCACCAGTTACCGAGTCATAGGATACCTCGTTGTCCAGGCACGACTCAGGGCGGTAATGGTGTTTTGTTTTCCAGTGTTTAAGGCAGGGGTTGGATCTAGTGTTACCGTTGTTGCTTTTTGCCATTATCTAGTCCAATGTTGAAGAGCTCGGTGTCTTTGAGAACCTGGATCGTAACAAATGGCGACCTAGCTCAGGATCTTGTGAACTAAGAGATAATTGCAGGATTGTTGTGGTCATTTGTTTTATTGAGGAATATAGTGGGCACGTTAAATTTTTTTTGGCAAAGTAGTATAGCACTTGAAAGTCTTCAGACATTTTTGGCAAGTGAATAGTGCTACATAGGAGCTTGGGTACTTCTTTTTTTTTATAAGCGTGAGAATTTTTGGTGGACACCATGGGAGACGAATCAGATCATACTGAGGATTCAGGGAATGATGCAGGCTCTGATGGGCAGATGCCAGGGGGGTTAGTAACTAGTGAGGAGGCCGCAAAGAAGTTTTTGGAGGTGCCTAATACAGCTGATCGACTAGAGGGAATTAGCAAGTATGGTCTACAGTGTTTGGCTCCCCTCATGGGGCTTAAGGTAGCTCATGGCATCAAGAAGAACGATTCGAGGGCTTGCGTACTAGGGGCGGCTAGTGAGGTCCAGGGTGGAGAGGGTGCTCGGGGACTTCTGCTCGAGCCCCCCCTCCACTCTACTCCCATCAGGACCTCTAGGATGCCGGAGTTTAGTACGTTCCCGCAGGCCGATAGCCGCTCGCAGCGTGGTTTAGGATCGCTGGGTGGGCCTCCAATAGTTGCACCTCCTCCTCAAGGTTTCACTACAGAAATGCTCTTCCAGCTTGAGATGGCTAAGATGCAGGCTGAGCGTGAGGAATGTCTCGAACTCGCTAAGATAGAGGCTAAGCGACAGGCTGATCTCGAACTCGCTAAGGCTAAACAACAGACTGATATCGAACTCGCGAGAATAAAAGCCCAGTCGGAGGCTGAGTCTACCAGGTACCGTGCAGATATCGATCTTGAGAAGACTCGGGTGGAAACAACAGGGCAACGTCTCGGTGGTGGGAATTGTGGGCATGATCAGTCTTTGTCGCACCTGTTGAAGCTAGTCCCTGTATTTGATGAGTCGGGTGTCACCGAATTTTTCACGAGATTCGAGAAGAAGTGCCAGGAACACCAGTGGCCTGGGGAGAAGTGGGCAGCCCTTGTTTCCTCTAGACTTGTGGGCAAGGGACTCAGGGCTTATGATGCATTGCCTATAGGGTCGTGTATTATCTATGAGGAACTCAAGGAGGCTGTCCTGAGAGCATACGAACTACAACCAGAGACGTACAGGTTGAAGTTCCGGGGTGTTACCAAGGGTCGGGAGAGCACCTTTTTGGAACATGCCCGGGAGCTGTCCGATGCTTTTGGGAATTGGCTGAGGTCGGAGAAAGCTACTACGTTTGACGACATTAAACAGTTGGTGCTTTTAGAGCAGTTTTTCAAATGCACGGGCGGCGACCTGACGTTAAACCTGAAAAAAAAAGCAACCAAAAACTCTACAGGAGGCAGCTGAGATGGCTGACCTCCGGCTATCACTAATTCGTGGGTGCGGGTCTGCCCAGCGTAGTGAGGCAGGTAACAAGGGGCGTGACGCCCCACCCCCCCGAGTTAGTGATATACCTTATGCAAACAAGTACAAGAGCCATGATACCAAGACTGACCACAAGACTAGCACCGTCCCGTTTAAGAAGGGGCCGGGCCCTTCCCAGTACCAAGGGAAGCCCAAAGGGGAGTTGGAGTGTTATCATTGTCATAAAAAGGGGCACTTTGCAAGAGTCTGTCCTAGCAAACCACCTACAGCAGCTGTGTCTTTGGCTTGCAACATTGGTGTGTCTCCGAAGTCGTCTGAGTTTGCCCGGGGCAGTTCGTCAGAGGCTGAGGCACAGCCAATGCAGAAGCACCTGGGAGGCTCCAACCCTGCTCGGGATGTTTTTTGCGACCATAGAGGGCAGGGTTGCGTGATGTGGGCGGGGCGCAAGCATGGAGTAGAGGTCTTGCGTGATACAGGTGCTTCCCAGACTCTGATGAAAAACTTGACTGGCTACCCTATAAACACGGCTCGGGTGGTAGTGGTGCAGGGTATTAATGCAACTCGGTCATACCCGCTGGTGCGGTTGGAGGTGGATGGTGTGGCACGTGAATTGGATGTCGGGATTGTGGAGAAACTGCCAGTGGAGGGCGTCGACCTTCTTCTCGGCAACGACTTTGCAATGCCCGCTTCTGAGGTTCTACCCTTAGTCGTTGCCGAGAGGCCGGCCGACGTGAGTAGGGAAGAGCAAGAGTGGGTCGAGCGGTGCCAGACACAACCCATGGCGTGTGTTGTCACCCGAGCTAGGGCAGCTAAAGTGTCACAGCCTAGTCCTCCGTCTTCAGACCAGCGGAGGAAAGATCAACAGGAGGAGGCTAAAGCTGGAGTTGGTTTTAAGAGTTTTGACTCGGCGGCTCTCCTGGGTGATTCAGTATTAGCACCATTACTTAATTCTGGAGTAGCCCCTGGGCCTGTCATCGAGAGTGACGAGGCTGGGCATGACGAGTCTCCACGACAGCAACGTTATGTACATCGAGAGAGACAGAGGGAGCAGCCCAGTATCGGGGAAGGTCATGCATTGCTCCGGGAGCAGTTAGATCACTTGGCACCCTCAGATATACGTCGGTTGCAACTAGAGGACCCTGAGCTCCAAACGTGTGCTAATGGAGCTGTAGAGCTCGACGAGGACGGTGATGCACAGCCAGGAGATTTTTTTTATTTAGAAGGCATCCTCTATAGGCGTTGTCAAGACCCTAAACATAGTTGGCAAGAGGGGTCCGGAGTAGTGGACCAGTTGGTGGTGCCACGGGAGTGCAGGGATAGCCTACCGAGGTTGGCGCATGACATACCACTGGCAGGATATCTAGGGGTGAGAAAAACGGTGGCGGCTTTAGAAAAATTGTTTTGGTGGCCGGGGTTGAAGGGGCAGGTGGTAACATGGATAGCAATGTGTCATACGTGCCAGAGGGTTGGAAAACCTAACCAAACAATTCCGAGAGCCCCGTTGCACCCCATTCCTGTCAGTGGACCGCCCTTCACTAAGGTCATCATTGATATGGTCGGACCCCTACCCCCTACTAGTGCCGGTAATAAATTTCTATTAACTATCATGGATGTGGCCACTCGTTATCCTGATGCATATCCAATGAGAAATGGCACGGCGAAAACTGTTGTCCGGAACCTGCTCTTGTATTGCTCGCGGTATGGTTACCCGCAAGAGGTGCAATCGGACCAAGGTTCTAGTTTTACATCTAATCTGTTCAAACAAACTATGATTCAGCATGGCATCAGCACTGTCGTCTCTTCTGCGTATCACCCGGAGAGTCAAGGGGTGTTGGAGAGGTGGCACGCCACGCTGAAAAGCATGCTTCGATGTTACTGCGCAGAGAATGGAAAGGATTGGGACCTTGGTCTGCCGTATGTTTTGTTCGCGGCAAGAGAAGTACCTGGAGAGAGTCTCGGTTTCAGTCCGAATGAGCTTGTTTTCGGGCATCAGGTGAGGGGTCCTCTCCACATGGTGAAGGAGATGTGGGAGGGCACTAGGCATATTGTTCTGCGAGATAAGTTGCAACCTCTTGTTCCTGAGCGACAAGAGGAGTTGTTTACTAGGCTGTGGCAGTCCGTCCGCATGTTTGTTGCTTCTCCAGGCTTGATGTACGGGGTAGAATCTGACATGGAGGCTGGAGACAGTGCAAGGCTCGAGTTGGTTCCCTACCGTGTGAATCCTGCTCGACAGCCTGTTGTGAAGGCGGAGCTGGACGGCGTGTGGAGAGGGGGTCTGAGGGATGAGGGATATCGTGAGTGGTCATTGCCAGTGGCTTTGCAACCTGAGTTTGGTGGCAGAGTCCGTGTGTATGTTGATTGCAAGAGTGTGGAAGCATTATCCCTGACAGACGCCTATCCATTACCCAGAGTTGACGACACCATAGACGGCTTCGGGGCTGCCTCGCTCATCACGAAGGTAGAACTTGTGAAGGGTTATTGGCAGGCCCCGTTGCCGGAAAGAGCGAAGAGAAGTGCCAGTCTTGCGATGAACTGGGCAGTTTATCAGTGTCAGGTGTTGTTGTGCTGCCGGAACACAAGTTGGATGTGTGGCATGCTAAGGGCACTGATAATGTTTTGGCTTTGTTTGCAGGAGAACCCTCGCTGTTCAGTCAGTGTCTGTCGTGGGTGGAGGATCCGGGGTAGGCTACCACAGTATGTTGGTATAGCCTCCTGTCTTGGCTCGCGGTGTATTTTTGCGCTGGTGCTTGTTGGCTCGCGTGTGTAGCATCAGCGTAGGGTCGCAGGGCAGGAGTTGTTGGCTTTGATTAGAAGAAATTAGGCTACATCTATAGTAGCCGCCAAAAACAACATTAAAATAAAATATGAAAAATTAAATAAAAACTCTTTCTTTTTAATAATTAATTTTTAAGAATAATATTGTAGCTGAGTACTGAGTGCAGATGATTTTCCCTCAGTAGGCTGTGCTTCTTAAAGCTCGCTCTGGGAGCACAATGTTATGAATTAATGTATTATATTTGGGAAGGGTGATAAGATTTTTTTATATATAAAATGTTGTATTTTTTTTTTTTTGAGGAAACTGAGCTTGCATTCCATGAGTGGCGGAGTGGTTAGGAGTGGCAGATTCTAGCGACATTCTGCCTGTTCAGATATGGGCTCATGGTTGAGTGTTCCATATCTTGGGGGGGGGGGGTGACGCCTCCCGGCGTTAGCAGAATGGTTGCGTGGGGCATTGCAGCTCGCTAGCGCTCGCCAGGATGGGGTGATAGGCTACAGTTGTCCTAGAATGATCTGCTTTATTTCATTAGTGTCGTGTTGCCACAGACAGTCTAGAAGTGGTCTTTGTTTTGGTCTGTGGCCGCGCCTTATATTTTATATTCGCTATAATATAAATGTTGCTTGTGTGGGAGGTGAGCGAGAGAGTGTGAAGGAGTACACCCAGCAGCGTGGTGAGCTATGACACGGCTCGCTTGGGCGCTGACGGCGTTGGCGGCCGGGTGGTCAACTAGTCCCTTCCCGTCGCTGCTTCGTGTTTTTTTACCAGCTCAGAGCTTGCCTGACATGCGTATCGCCTACATCCTTTGCAATTCTGTCCCCCATACTCGCTACTTTGCATACTATTTCTCTCTCTCGACTTCTCCTTTCTCATTCTCTAATCTTTATTAAACTCAACATCCCTTCTGGTTTCAGCATAGACGTTCACCGTCGACCAGTCGTATTGTACGCCAAGCTCTCAGATATTTCCATGTATTAGGTTAAGGAGGTATTATGCTTTATCGAGGTTTAGAGAGACGGACTTTTCCGTATGTGTCCTCTCTCGGGAAGGTTGTAGACCGGTATATGTCTCCCTTGCAAGGTGTTGAGTGATTCTTCTTGGTTATCTAAAGCTAGACTAGGGGTAAGGTTCCTGTGTCATTGTCTCCGATGTGTGCACAGTGTTAGCTAAGCTCTGCACGACATCGACAGGTACTGTGGGAGCCTAAGTTGTCTTCGGGTTGGTTTACTTTGCGAGCACAGCGCTGTGGTGTGAGAGGGCCATAGCCTCTCCCTCACAACATAGTGCTGCCTCTTTGTGTTGACTTCTGAGGGATCGCCAGGATAGAGCTAGGTACTAGAGACCTAGATTTATCAAGAGAGCATCCCCGTCATATAACGTAATCTTCATTATACCACCCTTGGACAACGCTAGGCTACGAGCCGCATGCTCGCCCATTGTTGCCCTGCCTTGATACCCCAGCTAGACTTTATTAACTGAGCAGACACTGGTTAGAGATAAGCCCCATTATTATATGTATGCAGCATTATTATTCACTGCACTTTTGAGCCGAGGTTGTTGAGTTGCACAACCCGAGTAGGCTGTTGCGTTGTGTCACGAAGCATTTATTTAGTTGTCGAGCATTACTACCTTTGCGCAGTCTTTATTATTCGCCTGCCTATTATTACTATATGTCCTAGCATTTATTGTGACCCGTATTCTGCATTATAATTGTTCAAGATTATTTACGAACATCGTCCCAGCATCAGACTTATTTCAGAAGTTTCCAGTTGATGTTGCAGGACTAGCATTGCACTTTCTTTAATACAGGAGTGCCAGTTATTTGAGTATCTACCGTAACGTTAATTAATCACGTTAACTATCTTTTCTTTGTGTAACATAATCGAGTAATCTTTTACTGTTTGAGAATAGGCTGTTTCATTGAGCGTCAGCCTAGTGTGTGTGTGCACCAGTTACCGTGTCATAGGATACCTCGTTGTCCAGGCACGACTCAGGGCGGTAATGGTGTTTTTGTTTTCCAGTGTTTAAGGCAGGGGTTGGATCTAGTGTTACCGTTGTTGCTTTTTGCCATTATCTAGTCCAATGTTGAAGAGCCCTGTGTCTTTGAGAACCTGAATCGTAACACTGGCAACTATTAGACAGTTTTATTCAGCTCAGGAAGGACCTCTAGCAATAAAAAGGTTTCAAACTATCTCTACCAATTCTTTTAACTACCACAGATCATTCCCAAGCTGCATACAATCGTGTAAATATAGCTAGAATAAAATATAACACGTCGCTGGTACTCAAAGGGTTAAGTGAGTCTGTTGTTAATATTAATCAGGACAGTGCAGCAGTTCGTCTGCTTCTCCCACGGGTAAACCACATTAACTCTATTAGTAGGATGATGTTGCACTTACTCTTAGTCTGGCTCGCAGTACAATATTTGATTCATTATTGGAAAGACTTGCACGGGTCAGAGTATGTATTTCCTATTTTCCGCTTTGAATCCCAGAAGTCCCCCTTCTTCCTCATGCTTCCTCATTTGTTTGAGATTAAAAGACGTTCGGCCCACTAGTTTGACGATTTTAACACCTTTCAACCCATTTCATTGCCAATTTTAAGACCTTTCGTGCCATTTAGGTGTCGATTTTATCCAGGCGAGAGATAGCGAGCCTGTAATCTTAAGAGGAACCGGCCTTTGGCCGGAAGTTTTTTTTCTACCGAAAAATGTACAAATATATCTTGAAGGGGGGTCTAGGGACCCCGGGTCGTTGTTTAAGCTTGATGGAGGTCTAGCGAGGAAACTAAAAAAACCTATATGATATATAAATTAATAGACCAACAAATAGCCACTATCCCCTTAATACACAAAACAAAATAAGGGTCTGAAAAGTATGTATGTATATATACATATAGTGTCCATACTAATATACCCCCATCAATTAGTTATACTGGCAGTAATATACCTGTTTAATATATAGATAGAAAGGTATACCACTATCAATACACCTAATTATCTTGCAAACCTTTATTATCACTTTTAATATTAACAGTTATGATATATTAGGTTTCCTCTTCAGATTAACCCTTTCAATCAGATGACGGGTTTTACACCTTATTATCACAATCAGAGAATTTGACTCAACTTGGGAAGCACCTCTCGGAGTGCAAGGCTTAACACTTATCTGGTGAGGGGAGGGTGTCTCTTTTTTGGATCCACCCCGTTTCACCCCATTAGTTTGGAGATTTTACGATGTTTCATCAAACTTGTTTGGTAATTATAAGACACTTCATCCCATTCAGGTGTTTGTTCTTTTCTAGGCGAGGGATAGCGAACCTGGACATTTTTCTGCCAAAAAATGTACATATTTAGCTTATTTGTTTGCCTTGAAGTGGGTCTATAGGACTATATAATTATTTTGTCTAGGGAACAAACTAAAAACCCTTGATCGAAAGTGGCTGAATCAATCAAAACCCTTAACAATAATTAAGCCAAATCGCAATACCGCGAAACCGTCGCACCCGATAGAGTTACAGCATATATCCAAATTAAGGGGAGTCACCGGTTTTTTTGTTTCATCTTTCTCGCCCTTTCTCGCTTTCCCTCGCTTGTATCCATTCGGCCCCATTCAGCTAACCGTTTTAAGACTTTTATTCCCATCCAGGCTTGTATCCATTCGGTCCCATTCAGCTAACCGTTTTAAGAGTTATATTCCCATCCAGGTGTCGATTTCTTCCTGACGAGCGATAGTGAGCCAGCATTGTATAGAGAAATCCGGCTTCGCCGGAGAAATTTTTCTATCGAAAAAAATACAAATTTAGCTTGGTTTCAAAACAAAAATATATATATGCTGGCTCGCTACCGCTCGCCAGGAAAATATTGACACCTGGATGGGGGTAAACGTCTTAAAACAGTAGGCTTAATGGGGCCGAATGGATAAAACCCAAAGAGAGAGGGAGAGAAAGAAAAAAAAAGCGAGGTGGGCTCCCTTAACCCTCAGTCTGATAGATCGTATGTAGGGCTGAATAAAGTCGCCTGGAGGTGGTCACAAGTAAAAAGATAAATTTGATGAAGAGGGTGAAAATGAGAATTATACTTAACCTCTTCCTGATTCTATACTGGGTAACATTAACAGATTATATTTAGTTAGTTTAGGAATGACCTATTCACCCTAAAAAGACTATGGTTATGAAAATGGCAAGGATATATTGGTGTTAAAAAAAACTAAATCAATTGTATACAAGGATAGAAAGGTAAAACCTCAATATAGCCAAGGATCATGTAAACCTTATTCTTGTTGCTTACTATAGTGCCTGACTGGAGAGGCCTTCACTGTTCAGTTAAATTGATGTTAACAATAATATAAAAAACGGCGTAGTAGGTTAGATTGGTGTTAATAATAATAATGTGAAAAACGGTGTAATACGTTAGACTGGTGTTAATAATAATAATAATAATATGAACAATGGTGTAATAGGTTAGATTGATGTTAATAATAATATATATAATGGTGTAACCTCTAACGCTGTCTTAACTATCTCCGTCAAACGAAAATCCTGTAAAATATGTGACCATCGCTCTATCCGTGTTTGTTTGTCCGTCTGTCTATCAGTAGAAGGTCTCGAACAGTGAAAGCTGGATTTAGATGAAACTTCGCTAGTACCTTCCATTCAAAGCACAATAAAAACTATTTTTGACCAACATCCAAAGCCCTCTGCCCTCTCAGAACCTCTGAAATACTGGGAGCAGGCCACTTCGCCTCATGACCACAACGCCTCACTACCACTTCGCCTCACGACAACAACGCCTCAGCTCCAGTTCGCTTCACACTTTCTTACCGCTTCACCTCTCTACTAATTTGACGCACAATTTGAACGATGTACATTAGTTTTTGATAGGTGAAACTTGTGTTTCATTATTTATTGCTTCCACTTTTGTTAAAATAAATGTATTCATCTGCGTGTTATGCATATTGAAATTGATAAGTTATTATGATAGTTATTCATGAACAGTTATTAATAACGGTGGTCGGAAAGAAAGTATCAGGAAAAAATGTAACGGTAAAAAAGTAACAACTTTTGCTAGGAAAAAAAGACAACAGAAAAAAAGTAACAATGTTCATTGTATTTAGGAAAAAAAGTAACAATGTTTATTGTATTTAGGAAAAAAAGTAAAAGCTGTCAAACTACGAATTTATTTTCATACCATTAAAACACATTACAACATTAAACACATTAAAACACATACAGGTTTAGACCTATGCCAGTGTTCGTGTTATACGTCATATATTATGACCAATACCTTCTAAAAATTCTGAGATGGACTTTCTTCCTTCCACTCTGTCATTGCATAAACGTTGTAGTCGCTTCTGCATATGAATGGCCTTTCTTCTGCTCTTTGGTTTGGATGCAGTGCCAATCATATCTTGTTGCACCAAGGTGTCGACGGTGGCATGATCCCTCCGGAAACACTGTATGCACTTAAATATAGAAGGGTGGTGGTGTCCAACCAAGTTTGAGAACTTATTATTCCAACCTTCACATACATTGTTGGTACGGGAGTTGCCTTGTAATGTAGCTTCGTGCACATTCCAGACATTAGGGGGGTACTTCGGGGTACAGCACGCAGCCTGATACCCTGTGAATCATCGAGCTGACAGGATCTGTAGCTGCCTGAGACGTAGGTTGCATCAAAGTAGTCCACCAGTTCACCAGCCTCGGGAGGAGTAATGGTCTTGAGGTACTCCATGCCCTCTTGTACCTCATCAGTGGGCAGGAAGGCGAGTCTGTCCAACATGCCGCAGAAATGCCGGAACTTCTGGTCTGAATGGTAATGTTGTGTAAGACCAATCTCTTGAATTTTACGCCAAGTGCTCTGTGTAAGGTGGTAGAAACACCCCTTGCTCTCCACTTCTCTACCAAAGCTGGCACTAACTGCACATAAAACAGCATCTTCAAAGTCGCTCACAACTGTCTGTACCTGAAGGTTAAATCCTAAATCCGAGCTACGGTCGACAATAACATCAAACAACTCTGAGTACACTGGTCTTGATTTCTTCTGTAGCAGAGCATAGACACAGGAAACATATATATCACTGAATAAAACTCTGAGCACGTACACCTGAGTGAACTGTGGTGGCGCCATCTTGAAGTTACCGTCCATGTAGATGGTCTCTGCAGCTGCTAGACGATTTAGGTCCTCTTCTGTGGCAAAGGCAATGATACGAGAGTTTGCTTCTGGCCCATTATCATAAAGGAGGAACTGCTGAGGGTTAGGTCCTAGTGTTACCTTCCACTCATCTGGCAATATGAAGTCATGTAGGTTTTCAGGGATTACTGGCGTGCGCCGCTGATACCGGAGGGATCGCTTGGTGTTCTCTTCACATGGAAATCGCTTCTGAACATCATAGTTTTGATTGGCAACTGCTTGGGCAAAGATCTGGGATGGTCTGTCCAGGGAGGTGGCTGCTTGCTGCTTCATCATATTACGACACATTGTATAGGTCACGCAGGTTTGGTCAGAAGTGTGGTTATGAGGTAGCCCTGGCTGTGGATTATCCAACTGAGGTGTAGTGCTTAGACTTCCTCTACAATTTCTGCTCCCTTTCTCTGAACATTTCCACCACATTTTTTCCTTCCGGGTGCACGAACGCGTATAAATATATCCTTCAAAGCAAATCTTGGTGCCACCCTTATTACTCTTTGTGACCTCCATGCTGTTATGGGATATGTGTGTAGCTACTCATCTGAAGTAGGCTCGTATTATGTTCGGAGCAAAACTCTGAATCAGTAAGCAAATTAATAAGCTCCGAAACAGAGAGCAAATTAATTTTGAGCAAACCTCTGAAATGAGTGAGCAATGAGTGTCATATATATTTAATTGGATTGGTATATTGTTATTGGTAATATGTATATAAAATATATAAAAAATAGGTTTTATGAGTTGATGAGGTTTAAACCAACCCTCTAATGCTTTATTTCCTGTTACGTTTTTTCTTGTTGCCTTCTTTCCGTTACTTTTTTTCCTGATACTTTCTATCCTAGAATCCACTAGACTGTGTCTCTTTATTGTCTTTATTCATTGTACATGTGAGTCTATAGGCTATGTATCTAAATGTTACGTTACAAAGACAACGGCCAAATAATAGTCTAATTAAGAGACGCCAACCGGCGGACTTCTCTGTTATGGAGAAAAAATAGTACACTAAATAGCAATACCTACTAAAGGATCATATTGAACAAGATTTTTTTTTAGGTCAGGTCATATGTCACAGGAAGTCTGAAACGGAAAAGAAAATTATTGGGGAGAGATGATGGGTGGGATGCAGGACTTGGGCAGGTGCAACGATGTGACCCTGCATTCCGGCTCTAACCATCGCTTGGCTAGCCTTACCAGTTTATCATAGAGTTGTTCCTGCATCCTGTTATATGTCCCCTTGTTTCATTGCCTTAAAATCCCTTACTGGTAGCTAATTCCCGAGGTCTGGGCACCAATGTGGTAAACTATCAATGGAAGTTAAATATTACTAAGCCATAATGAATCAAATAAATAAATCTAAATGAAAACTACTCCATATCTAAATTGAATTAAATCTGAAACAAGCTAATTTATATCCAAAGGTCTCACATAATAAATGTATATATAGGGTAAGGTTATAAGGGTTAATATTAGCCAGGAATTAACTCACCAATAGTTCCACGTGGCAATGAGGCAAGGGAGAACGTTTTACCCAATATGGCGGTGGACAATGGGGAACGAGACTTCGGTCCCGAGACTCAGTCAAGTTAAAGAAAGAATAAATGAATACATGGGAATGGACATGAATATTATGCTTATCTGTCAGTCAGTCATGGCGTCGATGAGAGCGTCGTGATGGTGTAGCTGAATGTATTGCTGTATGTGTATTGTGATTAGAGGCACAAAAGCAAGATCAACTGAGGGCGGAAAATTAGATGTTAACTGGTTGGTGTTCGTGAAGGCTCTCGTGTTCCTCGAAGACACACCTTGCTGCCTTGGCAAAACGCCAGGAGCCCAAATTATCGTACCGCATCTAGGTTGCTCTATACGATAAATTATATTAATATATACGATAAATTCATATATACTACATAAGACCATGGCAATATTGCTTAATAGCATATTAGGCCTTTTATAACTTAACTTATTTACAATCTTATAATATACGATCTACTCGTCCTACGTCGTGCTGTAGGAGCGATCGTGACGTCACAGAGACATACGAGATCACAAAAGAGTCATATTATCTATCGTATTTATACGATAGATACATTATCTATCAAAGTAAAAGCAATAACACAAGTAAATAAGATACTCTAATAAGGAATAAATTGAGTATATATTATGCAAACTGTAGAAACTTATACAACACAATGAACTAGCTTCGAGCAATTATTGCTAAAGAGTATTTTAGCATAATTACGGTTACTGAAACATGGATAAATACTGGCTCCAGACACATCTGGTGCATAATTACATATAGCCTACTTGGATACATTTTATTTAAATGTTATAGAACAGGTCGGGGAGGTGGAGTAACAGTCTTTGTTACTGGTTCATTAAAAAAGCTGCATTAAACATTAAAGCAAATGGCTGCAATGGAAGTATTTGGGTAGAAATTGGTGATGGTAGTGAGACCATAGTTATTGGTGTTATTTATAGAGCACTTAATTTGAGATGAAATGAAAGAAAATTATTATATGAGTAACAATATATGTATTTTGGGTGATCATAATTATTCAGGTTTGGACTCGTTATAATTGAAGTAGCGACAGTGAATCTGAAGACTTATTAGACGTAGTACTTAATAGAGGATATTCATAGACTCTAGAACATTAGGTGTCCAAACGTGCATATTTCTCTAATTAATCAATTAATTCGCGTACAGGGCTACACTACTTTTCAATAGCATTTTCCAGACCCATTCTCATATTAACAGCTTGAGAATTAGGAGACATTTTGACAACATATTTTGGTTATCATTAGACAATCTTAGGGTGGAATCACACATTGGCGATTTTGCCTGGCGATGGGCTGCGACGCCCAAAAAGCACTGAACGCACTGCCGTCTCCATAAACGTCGCCCAGCATCCCCACGTCGGTATAAAGTCGCCACGCACCGCCACAGCGTCTCGCGGCGCGGCTGGTGCGGCGACCATAGCCAACATGTTCCCTTTCGTCGCCACCACTGTCAAAAATCGCCACAGGATGGCGACCGTCGAACAACAGTTGAAGAAGCGTCGCCATAATGTGCGACGGCATTGCGGTGGTGTAGCGGCCGCCGCCATACATCGCCATACATCCATGACGTGCAACACCGCGCGAGTGTTTGGCGGAAAGCTGCGGCCGCCGTGCTAGCATCCCTCCATAAAAGGAGCCCGCAGAGAGCGTCGCAGTCAGTCATGCTCTGGTCTCCACGCTCCATGTGGAGATGGGGAAATATACTTAAAGAAATGTAATTAAACATGAAACTTATTAATCAGAAGAAATAAACTTATAAGAAAATAGTATATGAAAAAATAAATAAATCATTACGATGGGGAAATGTACTTATAAAATAGTTAATGATGAAAAATATGACAGTTAGTATTATGGAGGAATATAATTATAAAAAATAAAAACATGACTGAAGTTATTATGATAAAAGATAAACTTATGAAAGTAATAAAGCATGAAAAATAGATAATTATTAATATTTTAGGAGCAACATATTTATAAAAAAACAAATTCAACATGAAAAATGAAGTTATTAAGATAAAATAACATAATATAGTGTGCTGTCGCCACGTCGGCACCCGGGTACACCGACGCCATGACGTTGTACGCCGTGGCATCTCCATACGCCGCTGGCCCACCGTAACACCGTAGCTACTACGTCGCTTACCGTCCTTGTGCTGTCGTGATATCACACCGATGGACACCTATGGACACCGTCTGTCGCCAATTTGCCACGATTTGGGCCACGATTTGGCGTCGCAGCCCATCGCCAATGTGTGATTCCACCCTTATACACCTTAGGAAGGCGATTGGCCCATCAAAATGAAAATCTAACTCTATTAAATATGTTACATTTTAAAGCAGATGGATACAAACCATTTATATCAACACTGATTGCATCTACACCTGTGGTGAGCTGGTAAAGAAGAGGAGCAGTGGGTGTGGGGGCTGGTGGTAGGAGGGAGTCGGTAGGGTTGTTTGGTGATTTGCAATGCCATATGGAGACTCAGTTATTGTCAATAATTTAGTATCTCTATTTCATTACGAGGAAGCTTTACTTCATATGAAGTGAACTACAAGGGAATTGTTTTCAGCTTAGGAAGGATCTTTTTTAAGTCAATCAATATATTTATTCAAGCAGATCGTTCTTTAAGGTTCGCTGATCCAGAAGTAGGCACATATTCTGTGAGTGGGATTCCCAATCCCAACTTTCAGAGGCTGATCCTCCCTACCCTTTGTGTAAAGAAGTGCTGGCTACTAACTACTTACTGACGGACAGATCGTTCTTTAAGTCGAATACAATAGTCTGATATTAACATTAATGAAGTAGAAAACATGCTCTATGATATTAAGAAAGGGCTAACATCATATTGATAGGATATTCCGAATGTATTTTAGTATGATTAATGTTGTGAAATATAAAAACATCATATGAAGTCAGGGTAACGTAACATCATTCTCCATAACTGAAAATTGTCATTACATTACGTTACATTAACCCGTCCAGTACCGATGCTGTTTTTGGTATTTGGTTTCAACTATAAGTAGACGACAATCAGAAGATAAGACAAATATGTGGCAGCTACGGGGATCAATTTATATAATATATAACGTTCAATTTGGTAGACGGCCTTCCGAAACTGAATAGAATCGTCGTTATTAGAATATAATATACTAGACGTTACCGGTACTAGATGGGTTGCTAAGCTCTAGCGTCACGCGATACTGAACTAATATGTAAAACGTATTAAGAACAAGGATGTCCAAATATCACGAAGCAAGTGAATAAGATGAATGAATGATATGATGGGCCACAGTGGAAAGCATTAACCCTTCCAGTACCAGCGATGTATTCAAAACTTTATTTCAACAATAATGATCCTTTCACTACCAGGACCGTCTGTTTACCTTTCATTATGGCTGAAGTTAGACGGTTTTAGGCAGTTGAAGAAGGACCTACTTAATTCAGAGGGCATGTTGAGATCGTATATCCATCTGTGAGACCAATATTTGCATTAAACAATACAGGAAATCGTCTATCCCTTCTCCCTTTTCTTTCTTCTATCTATCTATCTATATGCTCAGGCCCAATCCCCATTTTGGGTGTAGCCGACTCAAGACAGAGCAAGAACAGGGAAAACACAAAAACAACATAAAACAAAAAATAAACACAGATAAAAAACACAAACTCTAACACATCCAGGTCACCCAGGAGAAGACCCAGAGACCAGGGTTACCAAGGACGCTCCAGCACTCCCCCGGCCCCTGACCACCCGGAGAGGTTCCGATCTCGGCAGGCAGACATGCAGCGGAGCCAAAGCCACAAGCCCTCCCACCACACTTCCAGGCACACCCTTCATATTAATCGTCTCCCCGGGCCAGGCGCCTGATGGACTATTATCTAGTCCAACTTGCGCCCGACCCCTTACTCCAAATGACCACGTGTTCACTCAACTATTCACAAGCATTCTCCATTCACTCCTGTCCACCACCACTTCCCCTGCCTGATCTATAGTCATTCCTCTATCATCCAAAGCCTTTCTTACACAGTCTCTCCATCTCAATGGGGGTCTTCCTGCCCTTCTATCTCCCCTTGTACCTGACTCACATATTCTCTTTGTAAGCCTTTCATCTCCCATTCGTTCAACATGACCATACCAGCTCCGCACCCTTCTGTCCACTCTGGCTGACAAATGTTCCTGCTGCCCCACTCTCCTACGTATCTCTTCATTCCTCAATCTGTCTGTACGAGTAACTCCACACATACTCCTCAAGCAGCTCATCTCCATCACATCCAGCCCTCTTTTTTCCTTTTTCTTCAGAGCCCATGTCTCAGCCCCATACATCACTGTTGGCACAACAATTCCTTGATACAGTGCACTTTTTACTTTCACTCCGAGATTTCTCGTCTTCCACATACTTCCCATTGCTCCGAAAACCTTCCTTCCTTCACACACTCTCTGTTTTACCTCCACTTCCATACCTCCACTCCTGCTTATTGTTCCTCCTAGATATTTAAAACACTCTACTTGTTCCAATATTTCCCCATCCAGCCTCACATCTAGATTCACCCTATGCTCTCCCCTATTACACACCATTACTTTACTTTTATTGACGTTCACCTTCAGTTTCCTCCTTCCACAAACCACACCAAACTCTTTGACTACCCACTGCAGTTTCTCATCAGAATCCGCCACCAATGCTGTGTCATCAGCGAACAGCAACTGATTCAACTCCCAATCTCTACCATTCTTTCCTACTAAACCCAATCCTCTTCCCATAGTTCTCCTTTTCACCTCCCTCACCACACCATCCATAAACATATTAAACAGCCATGGTGACATGGTGACAACCCTGTCGCAAACCTACCTTTACCTCAAACCATTCACTCAACTCACCATTTCCTACTCTCACACATGCTCTGCTCCCTTCATAAAAACTCTTAACTGCTTCTAACAAATTTCCTCCTATTTCATAAATCCTTAACACCTTCCACATTGCTTCACGGTCCACACGATCATACGCTTTTTCCAAGTCCATAAAAGCCCAAAATATCTCCTTATGCTTCTCTAAATACTTCTTGCATAACTGTCTTACTGCAAACATCTGATGCACGCACCCTCTTCCCCTCCTAAAACCGCACTGTTCTTTTTCTATTGCAACTTCCGTACACTTTATTATCCTCTCTATCAACACCCTGCCATACAGCTTTCCAACCACTGACAATAAACTAATACCTCTATAACTTGAACACTCCTGCCGATCTCCCTTCCCCTTGTACAACGGCACAATACATGCACTCTTCCAGTCTATTGGTACCATTGACACAACAAAGCACACATTGAAAAGTCTCACCAACCAATCTATAATCACATCTCCACCCTTCTTTATACACTCCACAGCAATACCATCCAAACCTTCTGCTTTTCCCGCTCTCATTTGTTTCACTGCTTCTTTCACCTCATTTTCCTCAATCCTTTCATTCATTCCCTGCCACCTGGGTGGCCTGGGTAACCTATCTCCATCCACCTCTGCTTCAATCACTGCTTCTCTTCCATCTCTTGTATTTAACAAAGATTCAAAATACTCGGCATATCTTTTCCTCACTTCAACTGGTTCCACTAGTAATTCTCCATTTTCATCTTTCACTGACTCTTCCCTTTTGTCCTCCTTTCCTTACTTTATGTACCTCCTTCCAGAACATCTTCTTTCGTTCTTCAAAATTCTCACTCAGCCTTTGGCCCCACCTTTCGTTTGCATCTTTTTTCGCTTCTCTAATTTTCCGTTTTGCCTCTCTCCTTTTCTCCTTGTACCTCTCCCATACCTCAACACTACCATCCTGTAAAACCCTCTCAAAACACTGTCTCTTCTCCTCAACTGCCTTTCTCACCGTATCATTCCACCACTCGCTTCCCTTCCTGATACCTCTGCCTCCTACTTTCCTTTTGCCGCATACTACCTCTGCACTTGCTTTCACTCCTTCCTTAACCCTTAAAAAGCGGCTCACCACATAAGTCGTATTTAATAAAGCTGGACTATGTGGCGGCGCTCGACATAGGTCGAGTGGCAATTTCAGCACGTAATGTTGCTGAGAGAGAGAGACAAGTGGTGGCAGGAGACTAGCGAGCGTATGACTGCTCCAGACCACCGCGGCGAACCTACTGACACGAATCTCAGCTCCCTCCTCCCTCTCTCACTCGCTATATACGGAATTGTATCGGGAAAGTGTCTAATTACATGCTTTTTGCACTCGCGTTGCACGGTTATTGCAAGAAAACTAGCCATCATAAAAGGATCGTTATGGTGTCATTCGAAAGCTCTGTTTATGCCCTTTCAGGGATAGATACTTGTTTTACGTTCTGGGTCTTATTTAGGCATGAAAATGATCACGTAAACAGCCCTATTTTGGCTAAAAACACCCCGCTGGGCGGAACATATAAATAAACCGCATAGGCCGCTAAAGAAGGGTTAAACTGTTGCCATTCAACCTCTACTTCTCTCACTTCCATCCACTTTTAATTTAGTCTTTCCTTGTACTCTCTCTCTTTTTCACTCTTCTCTAACTCACTAACTTTTATTACCTCTCTTACTTCACGCTTGTCTCTTTTTCTCCTGTAACTCTTAACTCTTAGCTTTCCCTCCACCAGGTAATGATCTGACATACCCTCCGCCTCACCTCTCATCACATTCACATCCAGCAGTCTACACAATCTTTCCCTTGTCACCAGCACATAATCCATCAATGCCCTCTCTACAATCTCTCCCCTCACAAGTCTATGCCAGGTGTACTTGTGTATACGCCTTTTTTTGAAGAACGTATTACCTACACTCAATCTACACTCTTCACATAAATTTTTCAGTCTTTCTTGATAATTGTAATTTACCCCATTTGGTCGGAGTTTCAATCAGTTCACACCTCCCACCCTCTCTTTAATCTCCACCCGCCATTTCCTAATTAGCCAGCGGCTCACCACGCCTACCCGCCTTCCCCCTGGCATTTCTCAGGATTACTTGACTTAAAAAAAAAAAAAAATATATATATATATATATATATATATATGCACATAAGAAAATGGGAGTAGGCAGTAAGCCGATTAGCCAACACAAGGCAGATCCCGTCACACCCAACCCCAATTACAAGGCCTAATTATAGACCCAACTCACTAATATCATGAGGACCGACCTCACCAAAGCGGTTAGAGGTCATATATAACTAATATAATATATAATAATATACAACCTTACGCAAAAGATAGCAGACTACAACTGCCTGAAATAATGTCGGGACAAGCACTCGTGAGACTCCACCTAGTCTAAATGACATACCCTAATGATGGGCTACCGACCACCCTGACCACCATATTGTGCCCCGAGCGATGGACTAAAAGTGGGATCAGAGGACCTCCTTGGGTAAAGCCGTTCATGCCCCATGCTTACTTCGGCCCAAGGTATCTCTTAACCTTGCTTCGGCCAAGGCCCGAAATAAGCACGACGAAAGACAAAAAATACATACATACCGTACATACATACATACATACATACATACATACATACATATATGTATACATACATACATACATACTGAACATACGTACATTCATTAAAACATACATACACACATGCATGCATATATACATACACACATACATACACAAACACACATACAAACACACATACAAACATACATACATACATACATAGCCAGAGTTGGGTCGATTAACTCATTAAATTAACTAGTTAAGTTAAGTTAATTTTAAAAGTTAATCGGTTAAGTTAATCAATTAACTCTGTCTTTCATTTTAGTTTTCAAGCTTCCTAAACTTGAATTTCTGCTTCTGTTATAGTTATTTGTAAAAGTTATTCAACTTGTGATTGCAAACATCTATTTGTATATTAAGCAAAACTTTCTATAATATTATAATTAGCATTACTCAATTTCCTTACACAATTTAGTATCCCTGTGTCAGTTATCTCCTTAAGTCTTATCATTCCCCTCCAAATGTACTAATTTTGATGAATGCAAGCAAAAACTTTTATAAGTTCCTCCATTACAAAATATATCTATATAATGTTTGTTATTCTTTCTTGGACTGTTTCAGGGGATTTACAATCAATCATATACTGTATATAGTAGATATTAGAACTCATCTCACTTGGCTAAATTACTCGTCTCGTCGATCAGGTCAGGTGAAGATATCGAGATATAATGGACACCCAGATCGATGGATATGATGCTAGCAAAAAAAAAAAAAAATCAATCATATACTGTATATACTGGATATTAGAACTCATCTCACTTGGCTAAATTACTCGTCTCGTCAATCAGGTCAGGTAAAGGTATCGAGAGATAATGGACACCCAGATCGATGGATATTATGCTAGCAAATGGATGGATTAGGTCATGGCTAATTGGTAGGAAGCAGAGAGTCAGCATAAATGGTACTAAGTCAGAATGGGGATCAGTCAAGAGTGGTATCCCCCAGGGATCTGTATTAGGTCCTCTGTTGTTTATTATATACATAAATGACCTTGATTTAGGTAGAACTAGTAGGATAAGTAAATTTGCAGACAATACCAAAATGGAGAGAAAAATTTATTCAGTTAGAGATATAGAGTGTCTGCAAAGGGATCTATATACCTTACACGAATGGTCAGTAAAATGGCAGATGAAGTTTAACATTGACAAATGCAAGGTATTAACCCTTTCGCTGCGGGTGACGTTCTGGAATGTTTTGGCAAGTTACAGCAATTTCCAGGCTTTAAAAGCCTGTAAAAAACGTAAAAATAGAGTGTCAGTGGGTGGGAGCGTGAGGGGCCCACCTCCGACCCTCAGAGCACCGAGCGGCTCACTGAGCTAGGCTGTGTCTCGGGCGAGTCTCTCTCTGTCTCTCTCATCAGTGTAGCCAAGCGAGCGAGTGTTTCATAATAGCGGTGTTCCCGCGTTTCACGTATACGTATACCACGTATCCGGTCCGTTCTGGTGTCATTTTGAAGATATTTTCGCCTAGTTTTCGGCAGAATACACTTGATTTAATGCAAATGCTTGATTTATCTTTCAGGAGTGCCTGAATATGCCCTAAATAACCCAAACATAGCCGCAGATGTATATCAGTACTTTCCAACCCATATTGTTGTTATTTTCAGTCAACTTCAAATCGCTTAATAGTCAGACAAGTTTGAAGTTCGAGTTAGACGCATTGTATAAGAATGTGTACAGTACATTAAAGTTGTAAGGAAATAAGGCAATCCAGTAAATGTCTTTGATTATGAACAGGCTCTTAAAGTAGTTTATTGGAGTTAAGCAAAAAACAAAATTTGGAGGTTAGGAGTTTAACGTGGACATACAGGCATGTAATACAACGAAAACCGATATTCAACATTATGTGAAATACATTTTTTTTTTTTTAGAACATAAGAAAATGGGAGTCTGCAAAAAGCCGATCGGCCCGTACAAGGCAGATCCCTGTCACACCCAACCCCAATTACAAGGCCCAATTATAGACCCATCTCACTAATACCTTGAGTACTGACCCCACCAAAACGGTCAGAGATTAACACAAGATTACGGGGTCTGCTGAGCGCCGATTGGCCCACACCTGGTAGATCCCCCTCACACCCAACCCTCGTCCATATGCCTATCTAATTTTATCTTAAAGCTCCCTATCGTTCTTGATCCCACTATATCACTTGGTAGCCTATTCCACCCATCTATAACTCTGTTACCAAACCAATATTTGCCTATATCTTTTCTGAAACGAAATTTATCTAATTTGAAACCATTGGTACGAGTCATTTCGCTATCACTGAGCTTTAGTACATTTTTCATGTCTCCTTTATTAATTCCACTAACCCACTTGAATACCTCTATCATGTCACCTCTAACTCTGCGTCTCTCTAACGAATGTAAGCCTAATTTCTTCAACCTTTCTTCATACGGAAGATTTCTAATATTATGGATCATTTTTGTCATTCTACCTTGTACTCTCTCCAATGAATCTATGTCCATTCTGTAATAAGGACACCAAAATTGAACAGCATAATCCATATGGGGTCTCACTAATGACAAGTAAAGTTTTAAGATAACATCAGCAGTTCTGTTACTCACACTCCTAGAGATGAACCCGAGAATCCTGTTTGCCTTGTTACGAACGCTTATACATTGTTTTCTAGGCTTCAAATCATTGCTAACAAACACACCTAGATCTTTCTCACAGTATGAGTTTTCTAATTCCATATTAGCTACTTTATATTTAAAATTTGTATGCATCTTCCCTATCTTTAATACCTTGCATTTGTCAATGTTAAACTTCATCTGCCAATTTACTGACCATTCGTGTAAGGTATCTAGATCCCTTTGGAGGAACTCTATATCTCTATCTGAATCAATTGTTCTCCCCATTTTGGTATCGTCTGCAAATTTACTTATCCTACTAGTTATACCTAAATCAAGGTAATTTATGTATATAACAAACAACAGAGGACCTAATACAGATCCCTGGGGGACACCACTTTTGACTGCTCCCCATTCTGACTTCGTACCATTTATGCTGACTCTCTGCTTCCTACCAATTAGCCATGACCTAATCCATCTCAACAACGCCCCACCTATTCCATGCTCCTCAACCTTTCTCATCAATCTCTCATGGGGGACTCTGTCGAAAGCTTTACTGAAATCTAAATATATTATATCATATGACTTGTCATTATCTACTGCTTCATATACCTCTGAGAAAAACTAAGCAAATTAGTAAGGCAAGAACGTCCCTGAGTGAATCCATGCTGAGAAGATTTATTAAATTAAATGTATCTAAGTGGTTTCTAATTTTAAGACAATAATTGACTCTAGTAGCTTTCCTATGATTGATGTAAGACTAATGGGACGGTAATTGGATGCTATTGATTTGTCACCTTTTTTTAAGATCGGAACTACGTTTGCAAGCTTCCAAGCTTCTGGAACTATACCTGTCTCCAATGACTTGTTAAATAAAAATGTTAATGGGTAACTTAACTCATCCCTACATTCTTTTAATACTCTAGCATATACCTCATCAGGACCAGGCGATTATGAGGTTTCAGTCTGTCAATTTCCTTAAGCACATCATTTCTACTTATAGTAATCGTACTTAACCTATTTTCTATACTATCGCTATATACCTTACGGACTTCTGGAAACTGTGCCAAATTTTCATTAGTGAAAACGGAAAGAAATTGACTATTTAATGTACTGCACATTTCGAAATTATTTTCTGTCATCGAAGTTTTAAGGGGACCAATTACATCTCTAACCTTGGATTTATATAGTTGGTAAAAAGCTTTAGGATTATTTTTTGAGTCATTGGCAACCTTAATTTCATAATTTCTTTTTTCTTTCCTAATATCCTTTTTTACCTGTCTTGATAGATTCTGATAGTAAGCAAGTAGGTGAATTTCACCTTTCCTAATTTTTCTATATATTCCTCTTTTGTCCTAGAAGATCTAATAGTCTATTATTCATCCATTTGGGTTGGTTCTGTGTTGATCTAAATTTTCTTTTGGGGATGTATTTATTTTGTGCATTGAATACCGACTCGATAAAATTATCGTATGTATCTACCAAGGTTGATGTCTCTTCCTGACTTAAGATGACAGGTGCCTGAGAAGGGGTACACTCATTTGGACACCTGGATCGACTTAATTTTTTGACCATAGGGTCAGCTAATAGGCTCTTCTTAATCCACCATAATTGGCTTTTCTGAAGTCAGGTATTAATGTTGTATTCTCTCTGGTATTACCTTTCCATTGTATATTAAAATACACAGAATTGTGGTCACTATTTCCTAGGTGGTCCCCTATCTCTACATTATTTACCATATGTTCATTGTTACTGAAAACTAAATCGAGAATATTATTACCTCTAGTCGGCGTATCTATGAATTGAAATAAAAAACTATCTTGTACTACCTCTATAAACTCCTCAGAATCAGAGTCTCCTATTTGATGCTGCCAATCTATATTCGGAAAATTAAAATCCCCCATAATGCACACATTGCTAAATCTTGATGCCATTTTAATTTCCTCCCATAATGACGTTCCGTCATTTCTACTCATATTTGGCGGTCTATACATAACTCCAATAACTATGGTCTCACTACCTTCGTTAACCTCTACCCAAACACTTTCATTATCGTTATTTAGTCTAATACCTGATTTAATACAGCTTTTTAATGTACTCCTGACAAACACTGCTATACCGCCACCCCTCTTACTTGTTTGGTCATATTTAAACAAACTATATCCTGGTATATCAAATTCTGCTAAAAAATGCCTGGTTTCTGTATTAATCCACGTTTCAGTTAGCGCTATTATGTCTATATTTTCTTTGCTAACAAGGGCTCTAAGTTCGTTCATTTTGTTACATAGACTCCTACAGTTTGTGTAATATACTCTCAATTTACTTCTTTCATTTATATCTAATTTACCTTTATTTCTAACTACATTTCCATCTTGCGGTGCACCATCACTACTATCATTTGCAATATAGTCATCATTTTTAGCACGAGACTGAATATCCTTATCGCTTTCGCCTGACGCTAAAATTGTTCCATTTAACCTCTCATTTACACTCTCAATATTTCTGTTCAAAACCCCACAACCACTCTATCTAAAGAACTAGCTAATGTAGAAACCCCTAACCGTGAAAGATTTACCGCAAGAAACAGACAAAGGAAATATGGAAAAGGTCTACTATTCCGACAAGACGATCCTAGGATTAGACTATACATTATCACGGGAGTGTTGAATTTACCACCTCGCTCTGCTCTCCCAGACTCCGTTCACAGAGTAGAAAATATGATTTAGAGGAAAATTAATCGGAAATTAATTGAAGTTAACGATTAATTTAAAGATATTTCGATTAAGTTAATTTTTTTTTTTTTTTTTTTTTTTTTTTTTTTTTCTATATTCCAACTTACTTCCTCTCGGGCATAGGCTGAGAGCCTTAACATTCACCGCTTTACAATGAACAGTGAAGCCCGTGAGGTCTTGTTCCAGTCTAGGGAGTGAGACATGTGAAGCACGTAGAGCACAACGAGCACCTGCCATCTTGCCTTCACATGAGGCACGGTGCTCACTCATGGCCCGAAACGACCCCATCCCTGAAGCCATCTCGTTCCCGTGCTTCACTGTCTCACCCACTACACTCGGACTCTCACACTTACACACACACAACGCCACCTGTTGAGCAGATAACTCACCATTAACCCATTTTTCAAATAGTTGGTTAATCGGAAAAAGTTAAGTTAATAACTTAACTGACCCAACTCTGAATTACATACATACATAAATACATACATACATACAAACTTTACATACATACGTACATGCATACATATATGCGCAAACATATGTAACCATCATGAGGCAAATAAGTAGTGAGGCGAAGTGTTATGGAAGCTGAATCATGAGGCGAACTGGTGCTGAGGCGTCATTGACGCAAGGCGAAGTGGTAGTGAGGCGTAGTGGTGGCAAGGCGAACTGGTCGTGAGGCGTAATGGACATAGGCGAAGTGGTCATGAGGCGAAGTAGACGTGAGGCGGAGTGACTGGAAGCCGAAATATTCCCCCCCCCCCACACACACACAATATAATATGAAACAATAAAAGAAACTTATGAAGACAATGTTAACGAGTATTTAATATTAATAATAATATATAACAAATAAAATTAAATCAATATTGAAAATAAAGAAAAACAAATATATAAACTAATATATATACCGGTATATACTATATATATAATGTATATATATATATATATATATATATATACCGGTATATATATATATATATGTATCTAACGAGAAGACTCTATAGTATATTATTATTCCCTTACGACACCACCACTACTGGAAGCGAAGGGGGCATAGAGGGAAGAAAATGGAAGGAAACTATACACTGTTCATTAGAGGTAGGCTCTGTAATCCCGACCCCAAACTCTCATAAATCTAAAAGAACTTCAGTTATTGAAAGCTTATTTATACCATTTGGGATGAGTCTACCAGTACATGGGTGTGGAATATGACACCCCGTCTGCTCCAGCCTTTCCTGAGTTACAAGATGTTGGAGTTAAGATTTCCGGCGTAATTATAATGAACAAACTATAGATAGCCTACAGTATACTACACTGTCGAAAATTATGGGCAAGAAAAAGGTAATAAACGTACATAATAGTATGTAAGGTATTTTGGTAGTAATTGCACCCATATAATATAAATGCAGAAAGTTAAATATATATAATCTTTCTTTACCCTCTATTTTTTGTGGTGTATGGAGCTTTCAACTGTATTCTTAATATATAGGAAGGATATTGCCAGCACTGTAAAATATAGTAAGGTAAAATAAAGGTATAAGTAGATGATTGAGTAACGGTATAATGATAGTGATATACCTTTCTATCCATATATTAAACAGGTACCGGTATATTACTGGTAATATACATACCCAATAAGGGTAGATTATCGTGGACACTTTACATACCCTTTTCATACTCATATTTTTTAATAGTGTCTCAGTTACAACGAAAAATAAGGAGCTGAATATTAACGTTTTGAAGACATCTTGGTATCACTTACTTTTGTTTTAATAAAATTTACTTCTCCATATGTCATTAATCAAGGTGCGTAAACGAGGGATTTTTGCATCGGCAAGTACCACCAGTTAGAACCATAGGCATTTGTTAGCCCTCTCTACTTGCTACTCTCTATTATTATATTTTTACCACCCTCTAATCATGAAGATAATTGTATTTTCATTGTATGCCAGTAGTAGACAGTTACAAAGTGGTGTACAATCTATCTTATTCTAGTTACATTGTAGTTTATCTTATTGTACCATTACCTCCCTACTATAATCACCTAGTTGTTCCCCAATTCGTCCCTTCCGCCACGACCATTTCAAAGTCCAAGTCTCTCACTCTTGTCCTCTGTAGCGGGGAGGACCTTGTACCCCTGAGACATAGGAGTGCAGACCTGAGAAGAGAGAAAGAGAGCCGGCATCTCATCCAAGTTATGACTTGGCTTCTATGCTGGCGCTTTTTTCTCCGATATTTGTTCAGCTAATCTGGCATAGAAGACACTTGCAGAAGGTCCCATACCTCCCGACGATGAGAAGACCAGAGGAGTAAACCTTCCTTGATCCCTGTTCAAAATTCTTTCTTCATAAGCGCGTTTTTTCTCACTTTCGTTTCTCAAGTATGCCGCCTTGTGTCCTCGCTCACGATATGTTTGTGCTCTTGGGTTTGAAGATTCTGATGTCTAAAAAAGCCCGGTTCCCCCCCGTCCACAAACCTGGAGCCCTTACGTCCACTCTTGCTTCATTTGGAGTATTTGCAGTATTGTGGGCCAAGCGCTGTCCGTCCATAGGCAGAAGTTCCGGTTCGATTCTGACATCATGGCACACCTCGTCCAGCATTTGTGCAGTGAGTGTCTCGTACTTCATCATGCCGGATACAGATGAATCCTCCTTTCTTACAAGGTCATACAGTAGTCTGGGTTGTTTATTTCACCGCATGCACATTTCAGGCGGCAGGTCCGAAACTGGCCACCCATCCCTCAAGGCTACGGCATCATTGAATTCTTGTTTATTTAAGCTGAAGCCTTTCTCCTTTATTGGTAATGATGTGAGCCAATTTGAAGCCACCCGTGTGCTTGTGCCATCTTGCAACTCCTCTATTTTCAGTTCTTCCCTAGCATCTGGTCTTAATTTGTTCTGAGGCTAATGTTTCTGTCTGCTCTTTTCTCTGCTGCTTTGTAATTTGCCATGTCTTGCATTTCGTTGTTCCTCATTCAGGTCGGGGCACGCTGCATGCCATTTTCATTTTGCTCCGCGATATTTTTTCCTGTCAGGAGACGTAGTAGAGTTTAAGGGAATTTTGGTAGCTCATGTGGTGCCCATCCTGTCCACTGGGTTTATGATCCCCTATACCTCCGAAACTTGGCGGAAGAGCTAATGATCTCATTAGGCTCTTGCGTGACGCCTTCCATCTCTGTTAAGCGCCGGTACGGGGGGGGGGGGGGGTGAATGATCCTGTTTTCCTCTGATTGCTTCTTCAGGGCGGTTGGGAGCAAGTATCTATGTCTAATGGCCAGGCAACTTGTTTCTTCATAAGAAAGGTCCAATCTGTGTGAAGGCAGTTTGTATATGCAGTATTAAAGAAAAAAGTCAGTGGTTGCAGATTTTTCGTACAATGTCTGCCAGGGTTTTCACGTTCCTTTCCCCACTCCGTCTATCCCTTTTTTTTTTTTTTCAGCAGGCATAGTCTTTCTTAGCATTCTTCTGTGCCTATTAACCTGGCTGACCCAAATGGCGTTGACACCTGGCCTGCCTTTGTAATCTCACATTCCTGTCCCGGCATTCAAAAGTCAGGAGGGATCTGCAAACCGGGCATTCTCTTCCATACCATGTTTTCTTTCACTATTAGTACAGATTACTAGCATTCGGGAGTATGGTACCCACTAATGACTTTCCGCCTACGCGAATCTGTACTCCTCCGCCACCATATCATCTGATATCCCCTATTTTTCCGCTGGCACAGCATGTGAGGTCATCTGCATGACGCCCACATTGTTTACAAGCCCTCGGCGTTTACCTCATGTTCTTATTTTCTGCTTGGGGCAGAATTGCTAGTAGCCAGGTGCGGTAGGCATTGGGTGCCATTGCCACTGGATCTCCTTGGGTTCGTTCGTCGCGCTCCTTCACTTGATTTGAGAATTTTCATTTGCTTCCTTGGGCTTGTCTATGTCGCTCCGGTCCCTAACTATATACTAGGATTAGGGGCTGGCTTCCTTATAAGATATTTTCTAAAAAAAAAAAAAAAAAATGGTACTTTGTTGGCGATGGGCTCGGAGTCCCCCGAAAAAACCCTCCACCCCCCCCCCATCCCGCATTTGATCTTTTGATCCTGATTGTGAATAGTTTGGCGGCCTTCCGCTATTTAATGGTGATTTAAAGGCATTTGTGTGCAGATCCGACTATCAGAATGCCGCCGTTCATCAATCTTCCTCATGATACAGTCAATCACGCGTTCCCCATTTGCATGTATTGCTTGGCTATCTCCTCCGGCTTGCTGTCCCTCGCACATACTTGTAAGTTGGCCTTAAAAAACCACCTAGGCTGCTTTGGTACATCTTTTCTGCAAATATCGGACATGATTCGGGGGCTTTTCCTATAATCCTTCTAAGAACTTCCAGCCAACGCCTACTGGTCGCTAAATGCCTGGATTCTAATATTAAAGGTTATCCGGCGACAGAGATGCTGTCAGAGCTTCTATGTTGCACGCGCATGGTGATGATGCAGAGTGTTCTTGTGCCAGCATTGCTATTGCTTGCACAAAGGTCACCCAGCACCCACAGCTGAACGGCAAACTTTGTTTTGATCTTATGGAAGATCCTCCTCAAGTCTTAGCATCTTACTCTCGGCTGATGGAACGCTCTGCTCCTCGTCCCTTGTGTTTTTCAGCGCCTTTCCTCTCATATGAGGTCTCCAGTTATATTCTCAAATTTATCACCGCTCGGGTCTGAGAGGAACATATTGGCCCGTCTAGTTTTGGCCTCATCACTTGCTGGTTTTTGCTCTTCTGGGTGTTTCTTCTCCTTCAGCTGGTCCAAGTATGACGTCGGATTCACTCTCGTGCACCAGACAATCGTACATACAAGTGGCGAACACTATTCCGTAGGCTGTACCGCACTTGAGGCTTCCCCAGTGACCATTCTGACTGTGGCGCTGTGGCGCACTTTACCAATCCCCATCATAGCTATATTTCGCCATCTGATCGTAGCCTATAAATCATCTGGGCTTCGTCTCTTTTCTTCGTTGTTGTTGTTGTTCAGTCTTTGCTGGGATGGCTCGTACTT
>CM064492.1:75753172-75812346 GCA_032716605.1 Paralithodes platypus | reverse complement strand
TTGGGAAGAGTCACTCAAGGAATACCTACCTACCTATGTCACCTATGTTGAGTTCGCCACTACTAGTGGCACCGAGGAGCGCACCGCCCGTCGTGATTGTTTGAAAATTGGCTTAGCAGACTGTTCGAAGGGGCTGAGCGCTCCCCTGCGAAGATGGGCTCGTCTGGCACTTTTTGTAGTTCAACATGGAGGGCTCTCTTGAAGCTGTCTAACGAGACGCCCCCAGTTTGTTGAAGAGACGTGGGCATCTATGTGATAATCAGCCCTCCCGCAGAGAGCCTATAGCACACCGATGTTTCATCTTGGGGATATCGCATTCCCAGCCTCTCCTATCAGTAAACTTCATTGCTATTGAGGTATGTAGATTCGGTACAAAACCCTCTGCGATTTTCCACGTATATATTATTAAGTAACTTTCCCTTCTACGCTCCAACGAATACAGCTTTAGTGATGTTAAACGCTCCCAATAGTGTAGCTGTTTTACTGAGTTTATATGCGAGTTCCTTTGTACACTTTCTAAGTCATTCATTTCACCTGTTTTGTATGGGGATGTTAATACGTTACAGTATTCTAGCCGCGGTAGCACCAGGGATTTGAAAAGAGTTTTAAGGGGAGGTATTTAGTTTGTTGCGTAGACCTCCTTCAAGTTTAAAATTACACCCCCTAGACCCCCTTTCAAGATAAATTTGTAAATTTTTCGGTAGAAAAATTTCACGGCCGAAGGCCGGTTACTCATAAATAACAGGCTCGCTATCGCTCGCCAGGAAAAAAAATGACACCTAAATGACACGAAAGGTCTTAAAGTTGACGGAAATTGGGTGAAAGTTCTTAAAATCGGCAAACTAGTTGGGCGAACGTATTACAATCTCAAACACAATGGGGCTAAACATGAGGGAGAAAGGGGTCCAGAAAAAAATCCTACAAGTGGAAATCTCCCCTTAAATGTACGTAGAATCCATCCTGTTTCGCAGCTGCAACTTTGACTGGTTATATGTTCTTTGAATCCCATATTATCAAACATTATCACTCCCAGGTCTTTCACATTGTCTTTACGTTCTATTGTGTGGTTGGATTCTGTTATGTAACTTGTGTTCTCTTTAATTAAATTATCATCTCCGTATTGTATTAATTAAATTATCATCTCCGTATTGTATTAATTAAATTATCATCTCCGTATTGTATTAATTTGAATTTGTCTTCATTATACTGCATGTTATTTTGCCTGGTCCACTGGAACACCTTATTATTTTATGTCCTCCTGCAGATGTGGACATATACAGCCAATTTGCTCTAGCCCATTTTGAGTTACAGAAGATATAGGTCATTATTTCTCGCCTACTTACAGCGAATAGACTATAACATACACACAGGTATAGACAGTTGTGACCCAACAGAAAACAGGTTAGAAAAGTGATCCGGAGTGGTTTCCAGATAAAATGCGTCAATACACTGAGAGCAAGAGAAAAAACATGGCAATACTGTGAAAGGAGAGAGAGAGAGAGAGAGAGAGAGAGAGAGAGAGAGAGAAAGAGAGAGAGAGAGAGAGAGAGAGAGAGAGAGAGAGAGAGAGAGAGAGTACAAAGGAGTACAAAGTACAAAAGAGTACAAAGGAAATCAAGCAACAACAGATCTAGTGACCCTTCTAGGTTGCTTGTCCTCCAAAACACTGAGGATCAAGTGTCCAAACAGTGGTTTAGAGTGGGTAAGGGAACATTGGAAAGGGAATTAGTGCCCTGGAACTAATGTCCGTGGCAGGATTAGGAAGTTAGTAGAGGACAGATGGGTTAGTAACTGAGGAGGGGATAAAATAAAGTTATTCATTTACAAACGCAGTCAGTCGCGGGTTTGATGCGAGATATTTGTCTAGGCGGAGTTTAAATGAATCAACGGTGCTGCAGTCTATAACGTTTCGGGGAAGCCCATTCCACAAGTTGACAACTTGATTGAAGAAGAAATTCTTAGATTCGTGCGAGTTAAAAGATTTACCAATAATTTTGCAACCGTTTCCCCGCGTGTAATTAGATTGGTCGATAGTGAAGTACTTACTACAGTTCATATTGTCGATGCCTTTGATGATTTTGAACACTTGAATTAAGTCACCTCTTAATCTAGGAAATAGATTTAATTCTCTAAGACGCTCTTCGTATGGTTTGTTCTTTAGGCTAGGTATCATTTTGGTAACTCTACGTTGAACTCGTTCTAGCTTGTTTATATCTTTTTGGTAATAAGGGCACCAGGATTGAACGCAGTATTCCAGAAGAGGGCGGACTAAGGAATTGTAAAGGGTTAGGATAACTTCTTTGGATTTATGCTCAAATGACCTGCCTATAAAGCCAATTATTTTGTTTGCCTTCTTAACAACTTCTGAACATTGTTGACTCGGTTTTAGGTTACTCGATATTGTTACTCTCAGATCGGTTTCTCTGTTTACATTCTTAAGCTGAGTGCCATTCATCGAATAGTTTGCTTTCTCATTTAGGTATCCGATATGTAGTACTTTACATTTATCCGCATTGAAACTCATTTGCCAAATTTGGGCCCAACATGACAATTTATCTAGATTGTGTTGCATATCGTCAACTTGTTCCTTTGAGAGTACGCCATTTGCAATTTTTGTATCGTCAGCAAATTTTGAGATTGTACAGGTGAGACCCTCATCTATGTCGTTGATGTAAATAAGAAAGAGAATTGGTCCTAGTACCGATCCCTGGGGTACCCCGCTACTTACATTGGTCCATTTAGATGCCTTACCGTTTATGACTACTCTTTGCTTTCTGTTGCTGAGCTAATTTGCTATCCATTTCAACACACCGTCTTGTATTCCATGCACTTTTAGTTTTAGCAGTAAACGTTTGTGGGGAACTTTGTCAAAGGCCTTTTGAAAATCAAGGTATATAATATATACAGCTTTACTCTCATCGTAGAGGTTGAGGATATCGTGGAAGAAGTCTAAGAGGTTTGTTAAACAGGAACGTTTTTTACGAAAGCCGTGTTGAGTATCTTTAAGTATGTTATTTTCCTCTAAGTGATTTACGAGTCTGTCTCGTATGACCGTTTCTAGCATTTTACATACAACTGAGGTTAAGCTAATTGGACGATAGTTACTGGGTAGGGATTTGCTGCCTTTTTAGAATATCGGTGTTATGTTGGCTAGCTTCCACTGATCAGGCATAGTTCCAGACTGCAAGGATTTATTGAATAGTAATATCAGTGGTTTGGAGAGCTCATCCTTAGCTTCCTTTAGAACTCTAGGCGAGATTGTATCAGGTCCTGGCGTTTTATTTACCTTGAATTTATCTAAACAATTCAATACTTCTCTCTCTGTAACGGTGATATTGCTTAGAACATCTGAATTATCAATCTGAATCGGCGATGGTGTAGGGATATCACTGAGGTCTTCTGTTGTAAAAACTGATGCAAAGAAGGTATTGAGGGCATTACTCATTTGTACTTCGTCTTTGGTGTATTCTCCATTTTCATCGACTAACGGTCCAACAGTTGCAGTAACTACTTTTTTCTTTCTGATATAACTATAGAATTTTTTCGGGTTTGTTTTACTTTGATTCGCAATATGTAACTCTAAGGTCTTTTTACTTTGCTTAATTAACTTTTTGGCTTTGCGTCGTAGCTCTACAAATTTCACCCGTTCTTCGTCATTTTGTGAGGATTTTAATCTATCATTAGCAAACTTTTTAGCAAGCAGGCAGTTTGAAATATCTTTATTCCACCATTTGGGCTTATTATTATGGCCTGGACACCGTATTTTCGATGGTATGCAGTCTTGCACTGCTTTTAGGTAAGTGGTTTCGAATAACTTCCAAGATGTATTTATGTCGTTATTGTTAATTAAAAAGCTCCAGTCATTTTCTTTAAACATAGCTCTAAGTTTATGGAAGTTTGCTTTCTTGAAATTAGGGACTTTTTCGATGCTACTATTTGGTTCGTTACTAGTAAACTTTAAAGTGAAATTTATCGTACGATGGTCGCTGTTACTGAATTCATCACCAACATTCAAATTCTCTATCCATTCTTCTTTTGTTGCAAGTACAATGTCAAGAACGTTATTAGCACGGGTCGGCGTTCGAACAAATTGATAAAGCGAACTCTCTTGCAAGTTCGTATACAAGTCATGTCCGGAGTGTGAAATAAGAGTATCGCCCCACTTGGTCACAGGTAAATTAAAGTCGCCAAAAATAACGGTATCTTGTAAGTTACTTACATCTGCAATTTGTTCGTAAATTTCTCGGTCAGTTTGCACTGATTGAGCTGGAGGTCTGTATATTAACGCAAGTATTATTTTTGTACCTTTATTATTCTTTATTAGCACAAAAGATGTGTCGACGTTCACAATTTGAGGTTTTGACAAGAGGGTAGGGTTAAGACTTTCTTTGATATAAAGTAAAACGCCACCTCCATTTCGATTTATTCGGCTTTTCTCAAACATTACATAACCGGGAAGTGAATACTCTGCTAAAAAGTCTCTATCTTCTGTATTGAGCCAAGATTCTGTTATGCCAATCACATCATAATTTTCTGTAAACACTAGCTCCTCTAAATCTGAAAATTTATTGCGTATGGTATGCTACGAGCGTTTGCATAGAAAACCTTTAAATTTGTTATTTTAGAACTCCCGGAACGCTCTTTAATAATATTTTTGGTTCTTGTCGGATCTACATTTATGTTCATGGCTGTCCTCGGTCCTCGCTGTCTTCGGTCCTTATCGCTGTTGGTCCTCGGTTGCCTCTGTTTTTTGCTTGGCGTTGGATGATTTATGTCACTGCTGCTTCTTCTCGGATGGCGTTTTTTTATCCATGGCTGCGGACTGCTTCGTGTAGGAGACGACCCATGCGTGCTGAACCCACAGGGTTTAGATGAGTGCCATCCTTGCGGAACAGAGTAGGCTGGTTGTAGAAGTTGTCCCAGAGGTTGATGAATTCAACTTCTTCCCTCGGACACAAATATTTTAGTCGGCTATTTGTGCTGAAGGCCTTGTCGTAGAATTTGTCAGGTGTGTCGATCTTGGGGAGAATGCCTGAGATGATGATATTCCTTGACTTGTTTTTGTAGTGCTGGATCATCTTGCGATATTTCTCCATCAACTCTTCGGATGTGGTGCGCATGACGTCATTTGAACCAGCATGGATGACAAAAAGGGTATTTTCATTTGCATCCTTTGTGGTATCTTCGAAGGCTTCCACAATGTCGTCCAGTCCAGCTCCTGGGATGCAAAATCTTTTTCGTCTATTTGGGACTCTGTCGCAAAACTCTTCGACCTGTCCTCGTAGGATGGAATCCCCAATGAGCCTGGTCTCTTCTGGTTCGTCTTCCATCTCTACCAATATCTCAAATCTGTTTGACATTGTGACTGGTAGATGAGACCTTTTCTGCGTTGGCCGTGCACCGTTCCTCACTGGTGTAAATCCGGAAACCTGTGGTGGCGGGACTCTGCGTACAGGTCGGGGAGAGGAGTGGTTAGAACGGGGGCGAGGGGTTGGTACTGTTCGTGCTAGCAGGCTTCTTGCACGAGGGGGGGGGGGGGGGGGGGGGGGGGGGGGGGGGGGAGAGAGAGAGAGAGAGAGAGAGAGAGAGAGAGAGAGAGAGAGAGAGAGAGAGAGAGAGAGAGAGAGAGAGAGAGAGAGAGAGACTGAGAGAGAGAGAGAGAGAGAGAGCGCGCGCACAGTATTACCCCTGAAAGTGTTGAAACGTTACCCAGAATATGTCAGCTCCACATCTTTAGTAAGAAAAGATGATTGTTGCACAGACAGATAAATATAAATAGATACATACACAGATATATGGATAAATAGATAGATAGATAGATATATGGATAAATAGAAAGATAAATAGATCGATAGATAAATAGATAGATAGATAGATAGATATACAGAGATACCACAACCTAACCCAACAGCATTACTCGTGAAAGTGTAGAAACATTTCCCAGAATAAACCAACTCCTCATCTTTTGTAGTGGAGCTGTTTGTCGATCCCACACACGGCTGTTTATAGTGGGTCAATGATGAACACGGAGGTTCAGGTGTTTTAACTTGGTGGATGGCGAAAAGGGAGAGGAAGAGCAGGAGAATGGGTCATGTGTTGGTGTTTATTGAGATATAGAGACTGTCTGAAATTTATCCTACAAGGATATAAGTTTATTTCCATCAATACCTTACGAGTCTACATGATCGGTGAGTACGTTTCATGCTTGACTACGCGTCATGCATTATAAGCGCAATGGCCTATGCTTAAAAAAATGTAGGCTGTCAAAGCGGATTATATCAACAGAATGGAACGTAATGATATGAGAATGGTGAGATGGATGTGTGGTGCCAAACTGCAAGATAGGATATCAAATGCAGAGCTAAGGAGAAAGTTAGGTATAAAGAGTATCAGTGATGAGATGCGTACCGTATTGGCAGGCTTGGATGGTTTGGACATGTACAAAGGAGTACAAAGGAAATCAAGTAACGATAGGTCTAGCGACCCCTCTAGGCTGCTTGTCCTTCAAAACACTGAGGATCAAGTTTCCAAACAGTGGTTTAGAGTGGGTAAGGGAAAATTGGAAAGGGAAATACTGCCCTGGAACTAATGTTCGTGGCAGGATTAGGAGATGTTAGTAGGGGACGGTTGGGTAAGTAACATAACAGTTATAAGTGATCTATTGTGTATCTGGGAAAAAGAGAGTAACATCTTAGTGATTTATAAATGCAATTATCCTTGATAGATCTGAGGGGGGGAAATACAATTATTTATTTACAAACGCAATCAGTCGCAGGTTTGAGGCAAGATGTTTGTCTATGCGAAGTTTAAAAGAATCAACGGTGCTGCAGTCTATAACGTCTAGGGGAAGCCCATTCCACAAGTTGAAAACTCTATTGAAGAAGACATTCTAAGATCTGTGAGTTAAAAGATTTACCAATAATTTTGTAACCGTTTCCCCGTGTGTAATTAGATTGATCGATAGTGACGTACTTACTACAGTTCATATTGTCGATGCCTTTGATGATTTTGAACACTTGAATTAAGTCGCCTCTTAATCTGCGCTGGGTTAAAGGAAATACATTGTATTATCTAAGACGCTCTTCGTATAGTTTGTTCTTTGGGCTAGGTATAATTTTGGTAACTCTACGTTGAACTCGTTCTAGCTTGTGTATATCTTTTTGGTAGTAAGGGCACCAGAATTGAACGCAATATTCCAGAAGAGGGCGGACTAAGGAATTGTAAAGAGTTAGGATTACATCTTTGGATTTATGCTCAAATTACCTGCCTATAAAGCCAATTGTTTTGTTTGCCTTCTTAACAACTTCTGAACATTGTTGACTCGGTTTTAAGTTACTCGATATTGTTACTCCCAGATCAGTTTCCCTGTCTACACTCTTAAGCTGGGTGCCATTCATCGAATAGTTTGCTTTTTCATTTCGGTTTCCAATGTGTAGTACTTTACATTTATCCGCATGTGGAGAGGATGGATGAACACAACTGGCTGAAAAGATGCAAATCCATGAATGTGGAGGGAGCTGTAACAAGGGGTGGAACAAGAAAGACGTGGGATCCGGACTTTGCAGTCTTATCTTAAATCAAAGAACCTGACAAGTGAGGCAGCTCTTAACAGGGTTGCCTGGAACGGTGCCATTAGGACGTGAGACCAGAACCGCACTTCGTGTGGAACACTCGGTCTTTAAATGTGTGTATGTATGTACAGTATGTAATACTATGCAGTTTTGTTTGTTTGTTTGTACATTTGGTTATTTTTCATTTTCTTCTGGCTGACATAGGACGAACTCAATTAATTTTGGTGAGACCTCTCGTGGTCATATGGTTAGAAAATTCAAATTCAAAATAGTATATTGTCACAAACTAATATTATAATTTTACAGCAAATTATTCTATTTACAATTTGTGACAATGAGGATGTGATGCCCTGCGGCATATGGGTCCTCATTTGTTCATCAATTACACAAATTTACATAAAGCGAGATAATCAAAAAATATATAACACCCCAGTAAAACAACAATAACAAATATATAACACCCCAGTAAAACAACAATAACAAATATATAACACCCCAGTAAAACAACAATAACAAAATATATAACAGCCCAGTAAAACAACAATAACAAAATATATAACACCCCAGTAAAACAACAATAACAAATATATAACACCCCAGTAAAACAACAATAACAAATATATAACACCCCAGTAAAACAACAATAACAAATATATAACACCCCAGTAAAACAACAATAACAAATATATAACACCCCAGTAAAACAACAATAACAAATATATAACACCCCAGTCAAACAACAATAACAAAATATATAACACCCCAGTAAAACAACAATAACAAAATATATAACACCCCAGTAAAACAATAACAAAATATATAACACCCCAGTAAAACAATAACAAAATATATAACACCCCAGTAAAACAACAATAACAAAATATATAACACCCCAGTAAAACAACAATAACAAATATATAACACCCCAGTAAAACAACAATAACAAATATATAACACCCCAGTAAAACAACAATAACAAAATATATAACACCCCAGTAAAACAACAATAACAAATATATAACACCCCAGTAAAACAACAATAACAAAGAGTACATGCATGAGTTCATAGTAGTGATTTTACAATAAGTTCAATGTGCGTTCACACCTCGAAAAAAGTAACTATTCAAAGTTAATAATTTATTTAGTAAAAAATAAATATTCAGTCTTTTCTTATATAAAGTAGAACTACATTGTGTGTCTATTTTATCCATTGTGTTGTTCCATATTTGTACACCTTTATGTCTAAAAAATCCTAGCTATTGGTATATGTAATTTATTTGTTTCTAGTCAAGTGCTGATGTATATTTATGTTTCTGGTGAACATATCACTTATTATCGGTGGTGCAGCACCAATAATAACCTTATGTATCAGTTTACCTTAAGGGAAGGTTTTTAGTTTGGTTTCTAGATATCCATCAAGCTTAAGATTACACCCCCTTGAGCCCCTTTCAAGATAAATTTGTACATTTTTCGGTAGAAAAATTTCCCGACTGAAAGCCGGTTCCTCTTAAATTACAGGCTCGCTATCGCTCGCCAGGATAAAATCGACACCTAAATGGAACGAAAGGTCTTAAAATTGACAGAAATGGGTCGAAGGTTCTCAAAATCGTCAAAATAATGGGGCGAACGTCTTAAAATCGCAAAAGCAATGGGGCTAGACATGAGAGAGAAAGGGGTCCAGAAAAAAAATCCCTCAAGTGGAAATCTCCCCTTAATATCTCTTAATATGTCCTTCAATGCAATGATACCTTCTCTTATTGCATTCTGGCTAACCTTAAACAATTGTAAGCTCAGAAACTTCCTCTCGTATTTCAATATTGACATAATTATGTAATTCTATTATTACAGTTGTCTTTCATCTCCTGTGTTTCCCAATCCAACACACAGCTGCACATTGAGCGAAACAATTATTTAGTCAAGTTTAAGTTACTGAGGGCTGAGCTATTACATAAATATATAACGGATGAATTACAATATTCAATTGGGCTAAAGACTGTATTACGTATTCAATTACGTGAGCGAGATCATCTGAAGTTAAAATAATGCGACTTACTGAAGATTGGCCAGATTTATATAAAGATGACTAGGTATGAATTGAGAGCCTTGGTACAATATACATAGCATTCCCAACTAACATTCTACATAATATGAGCAAGTACATAGCTACCTAAACTTATATTGAAGAATCAGTAAAGCTGTGTTGTAACTTGAAAAGTAAGACATAATATTATAATGTCCTGAATCCAATGTAATTTACGGAGCCGTAAGAGTATTGAAAGAACTTAGTATTATGTCTAAATTACGATTATGAAAAGTGTGTTATATCGGATGTCGTAATTGGTATAGGTTAGAAGGGTTTCCAAAGACGAGACTTAGCAATTATCCTGAAGTCCAAGAAGGAAGGGAATGCGTTTTCCAGTATCTTCCTCTTATTTGTGGGCATGGTAGCGAGGGCCATCAGTCTGATACTACTATTTATGTTTTTTTAAGAGGGCCCACCTCGTTATTTTTCTCTTTCTTTCTCCCTCTCAGGGGAAGGGTGTTTGGCTGCAACTGGTGTGTCAAGGGAAGGGTGTTTGGCTGCAACTGGTGTGTCAAGGGAAGGGTGTTTGGCTGCAACTGGTGTGTCAAGGGAAGGGGGTTTGGCTGCAACTGGTGTGTCAAGGGTAGGGGGTTTGGCTGCAACTGGTGTGTCAAGGGAAGGGTGTTGGCTGCAACTGATGTGTCAAGGGAAGGGGGTTTGGCTGCAACTGGTGTGTCAAGGGAAGGGGGTTTGGCTGCAACTGGTGTGTCAAAGGAAGGGGGTTTGGCTGCGTCAAGGGAAGGGGGTTTGGCTGCAACTGGTGTGTCAAGGGAAGGGGGTTTGACTGCAACTGGTGTATCAAGGGAAGGGGGTTTGACTACAACTGGTGTGTCAAGGGAAGGAGGTTTGGCTGCAACTGGTGTGTCAAAGGAAGGGAGTTTGACTGCAACTGGTGTGTCAAGGGAAGGGGGTTTGGCTGCAACTGGTGTGTCAAGGGAAGGGGGTTTGGCTGCAACTGGTGTGTCAAGGGAAGGGGGTTTGGCTGCAACTGATGTGTCAAGGAAAGGTGGTTTGGCTGCAACTGGTGTGTCAAAGGAAGGGAGTTTGACTGCAACTGGTGTGTCAAGGGAAGGGGGTTTGGCTGCAACTGGTGTGTCAAGGGAAGGGGGTTTGGCTGCAACTGGTGTGTCAAGGGAAGGGGGTTTGGCTGCAACTGGTGTGTCAAGGGAAGGGGGTTTGGCTGCAACTGGTGTGTCAAGGGAAGGGGGTTTGGCTGCAACTGGTGTGTCAAAGGAAGGGGGTTTGGCTGCAACTGGTGTGTCAAAGGAAGGGGGTTTGGCTGCAACTGGTGTGTCAAAGGAAGGGGGTTTGGCTGCAACTGGTGTGTCAAAGGAAGGGGGTTTGGCTGCAACTGGTGTGTCAAAGGAAGGGGGTTTGCCTGCAACTGGTGTGTCAAAGGAAGGGGGTTTGGCTGCAACTGGTGTGTCAAAGGAAGGGGGTTTGGCTGCAACTGGTGTGTCAAAGGAAGGGGGTTTGACTGAAACTGGTGTGTCAAGGGAAGGGGGTTTGGCTGCAACTGGTGTGTCAAGGGAAGGGGGTTTGGTTGCAACTGGTGTGCCAATTTTATCTGTTTTGCTGTGTTCTCTGATAAAGTCTGGTAAAAGAAAACGGGAATTTTCTTGGGTTAACTATTTTATGATTTGTTCTTTTCTCTTCGTCCTTCGTTGTGTGATGGATAACTCCTACCAAGTTGGTGTGAAGCTTGATATTTATTCTTGCTTCCTATTCTTCTCCTGTGTTGTTTCTTTGTTCTGCAATACAACACTAGCATTGAGCGATCTCAAGTTATTATTTTTAGTAGACACATAATATAATACTTCCAAAATACAATGATACTTTCTATCATTGTTATTTGGCTAACACTAAAGGAAAGACGGTTATAGAGATACAAAACAAATATATACATGTAAGGTGGATAATATTGCTTTATCAACAGACTTCTGCAACATAAAATATTGAAGAAAAATATATCAAACTATTAAAACCGACCAGTGGTAAAGTTTAGCTCAGTTCATTATAGCTAATACACTTTAAGGGGGTAGGGCTTGGTTTTTGGTCTATATATTTATTTATGTTTATATTTCCTCGCTAGACCTCCATCAAGCTTAGAAAAACACCCCCTAGACTCCCTTTCAAGATAAATTTGTACATTTTTCGATAGAAAAATGTCCCGGCCGAAAGACGGTTCCTTCTTAAATTAGAGGCTCGCTATCTCTCGCCAGGACAATATCGACACCAAAATGGCACAAAAGGTCTTAATATTGACAAAGAAATGGGGTGAAAGGTCCCAAAATCGCCAAACTAACGAAACGAATGTTTTAAAACTTCAAAACTAATATGCTAAACATGAGGGAGAAGGGGGTCCAGAAAAAGCTACTACCGCCCCCTTAATGCCTTTCCAGTTGGGCCGGAAAAAAGGGCAATGCAATACTTCATTTTATGGCCAGCGTATGTAACGACCACTCTAAATGAAATTTAAAAAATGCGTTTTTAATTAGCGAAATGTGATTAGTCGTGTCGGTGTTTTGGGTTCGACACACATACAGTATTGAAGGACAGTTTATTAGTCGTGTCGGTGTTTTGGGGTCGACACACATACAGTATTGAAGGACAGTTTATTAGTCGTGTCGGTGTTTTGGGGTCGACACACATACAGTATTGAAGGACAGTTTATTAGTCGTGTCGGTGTTTTGGGGTCGACACACATACAGTATTGAAGGACAGTTTATTAGTCGTGTCGGTGTTTTGGGGTCGACACACATACAGTATTGAAGGACAGTTTATTAGTCGTGTCGGTGTTTTGGGTTCGACACACATACAGTATTGAAGGACAGTTTATTAGTCGTGTCGGTGTTTTGGGGTCGACACACATACAGTATTGAAGGACAGTTTATTTTTTATTTATTTTTTTAACCTAAATTTACATTAACCTTTTCGGTATTCGATGGCGCACTTCTTCGTTTTATTTTGGCTATAAATAAACAATTTTATACTTTTTAAGCAGGAATGATGGGACTTTGAGCATTATTAATATACCCCGTATTATGGAAGGATACATTAGAGTTGTTGGTCGAGGAGTATCTAGTATTGGGAGGTATTCATGGCTTGCAAATCTTATTTGTGTTGTTGCTATAGGTTAGGCTCTTAAGATATTTTTTTTTTTTTTTAACCCAAATCCGCTATTTTTCCCCAACCCGGTTTGGGCAATGTCAATTTACTTATTGCACTCCCCCTTCTCCCTCATCCCCCTCCCCTGTTTCAGGCACATTGCTGTTGTTGGTCATGTGCATGTGTGAAAGACTGTGTATGTCTTTCACTATGTCGGCCACCATCTTTATATGGTTTATAAAGGTGATTCACCACTACTGCTGGTGCTGCCGCCATGCATCCCCTGCTCGTAAACAAGGCATCTCGAAAACTATGCCATTTATCATAGCAACATTTTACAAGTGTATTAGTCCATGGTAAACTCCGTCCCTATCGTTTATCAAGGGGCTATAGTTTATTCACTCTAGGTAGGCGACAAAGCATTACTTCTAACCCCTTTATCTAAAAAACTACTAGAGTAATCAAGCTAATATGTCTACCATTTGATAAGAGTCAGACAACAAATAGATGTAGAGATTTACAGCCAATTTGTTCTAGCCTTTTTTGAGTTAAAGAGGATAGCGGTAATGATTTCTCGCCAAATTACTGCGAATATACTATAGGATCCTCCCTCTCTGCTGGGTGCACAAGCAAAAAATCTGTGGCGCAGGCAACGTTGTGGTCTGCGCAGGTGAATATTGGGCTGCATGGACAAATTTAGGGCCATATCGTCACACGACCAAACTTTTCCCCGCGAATCAAAAACGTTTGGGTGCACAAGCAATCTTTGAACGGGTATACTTTTGGGCGTGCAGGCGAACTTTTGATCTGCACAGGCAAACTTACTGGCTGTGCACACAAGTCAACACAAGCGAACTGTTGGGTGCACCGGCGAACTTTTGAGCATGCAGATATACTTTTGGGCATACATGTGCACTTTTATGTGTACAGGTGAACTTTTGGTCATGCACGTAAAGTTTTGGGTGCACCAGCAAACTTTTGTATTCGCAGACAAACTTTAGGGCTGCGCAGTGACACGAACGAAGTTTGGCCACAAAGGCAATTTTTGGGGGGGTTAAAGGGCTACGATGGCAAACGTTTGGGTATCTAAGCTAACTTTGGACACGCAGACAAACTTCTGGACCACACAGGTGAACTTCGATCTGTATGGAAAAATATGGCTTCCCCGGAGACATTTTTCTATCGAAAAATTTACAAATTTAGCTTGCTGTGAAAACAAAAATATATGTACGCTGGCTCGCTACCGCTCGACAGGAAAATATTGACACCTGGATGTGGGCAAACGTTTTAAAACAGTAGGCTGAATGAGGCCGAATAGATACAAGCCAAAGAGAGAGGGAGAGAAAGAGAAATCGAGTATTTGACCGCGCAAGAGAACATTGTGGGCCCACGGGCAAACTTTCGGGCCCATGAGTGAACTTTGGGGTGTGCGGGGAAAATGTTTGGGTGGATGGACAAACGTGTGGGTGCAAGAGCGAACTTTTGGGCACACAGGCAAAGTTTTGGGGGATGGGCGCAAACACACAGGCAAAGTTTAGGATACGCAGGGAAAACCAAAATTAATAATAAATGAAAAGGGGCATTGAACCAAAATAATATTGCCATACTGTGAAACGTTTAGCTACCTATTCAAATAATTGGCGTGGCGAACGTTTAAGGGGAGACTGACCGTTTGTTTGGTCTATTAATTCATTTATTTTTTTAGTTTCCTCGCTAGACCTCCATCAAGCTTAGAAAAACACCCCCTAAACCCCCCTTCAAGATAAATGTGTAAATTTTTCAGTAGAAAAATTTCCCGGCCGAAGGCCGGTTCCTCTTAAAATTGCAGGCTCGCTAACGCTCGCCAGGAAAAAATTGACACCTAAATGGCTTGAAAGGTCTTAAAATTGACAACGAAATGGGGCAAAAGGTGTTAAAATCGCCAAACAAATGAGCCAAACTTCTTATAATCTCAAAACTAGTGGGGCTAAACATTAGGGAGAAGGGGGTCCCAAAAAACGGTCTGCCTCCCCTTAAGCGTCCCACCCAGCTATTGGCTTCCTGAGTTAACCCTTACAGTACCGTCGACGTCCTTATCATTTTATTTTAGCTATATTTAGACGATGTTGAGCAGTTTAAGAAGGATCTGTGGTGGTAGAAAGGGTTAAGTGAGATAGCCCGAAGCCTGTTTAGTGGTGGAGGCCCTTTCTAAACTGACTAATATCGTTTAAGGGGAGGTTTTTAGTTAGTTCGCTAGACCTCCATCAAGCTTAACATTACAGCCCCTAGACCCCCATTCAAGATAAATTTGTAAATTTTTCGGTAGACAAATGTCCCGGGCGAAGGCCGGTTCCTCTTAAATTACAGGCTCGCTATCGCTCGCCAGGAAAAAGTCGACACCTAAATGGCATGAAAAGTCTTAAAATTGACTGAAATGGGGCGAAAGTTCTTAAAATCGCCAAAGTAATGGGGCGAACGTCTTATAATATCAAAAGCAATGGGGCTAACCATGAGGGAGAAAGGGGTCAAGAAAAAAATCCCTCAAGTGGAAATCTCCCCTTAATAGTAGCCTGAATAAAGTTAAAAGGACGGCACTGCTACTGAGAGGGTTAAGGGAGGAAGGAGTAATACCGATATTGTGTGTTTGGAGCAGAAACAGTTAAGGGAGCCCACCTCGTTTGTTTTCTCTTTCTCTCCCTCTCTCTTTGGTTTGTATCCATTCGGCCCCATTCAGCCTACTGTTTTAAGACGTTTGCCCCCATCCAGGTGTCAATATTTTCCTGGCGAGCGGTAGCGAGCCAGTATATACAGTATATATTTGTTTTATTACAGCAAGCTAACTTTGTACATTTTTCTATAGAATAATTTCTCCGGCGAAGCCGGATTTCTCCATACAATGCTAGCTCGCTATCGCTCGCCAGGAAGAAATCGACACCTGGATGGGGATAAACGTCTTAAAACAGTTGGCTGAATGGGGCCGAATGGATACAAGCCAGGGAAAAAGAGAAAAGGAGAGACAGATACAAAAAAGCAGGTGATCCCCCTTATTTCTTGGCAAATGCCGCGTCTCCTCTTTTCACTTACCTTATAGTAACTCGTTAACTTAATTTGCGGACTCGTAAAAGTTTTGGAAGACAGGTCAGGGTCAGCAAAAGTTAATGAATAAGAACATCTATTTATCTATCTATCTCTCTCTCTCTCTCTCTAAATATATATATATATATGTATATATATATATATATATATATATATATATATATTATATGGCCAGGTGATACAAGGTAGTGGTAAAGGGACTGGCCGCCGGTTTCGAGGTCATGTTAAAATTATGTTCATCATTCGCGATGTGGTGGTATCCCTTGTCATGTCTTGAACCTCGGTTGAATCGGGAAATTATACACAAACGTGAACTATTCTTTGATCAGTTATAGCAATAGTATAATTACTTCTTGACGTTATGTATTCGTAGTGACTAATACGTACGAAGCAGTAGGCAATATTCCCGTCACTCAGCCAGGCGTCACTGTATTATAAGGGATAACGTATACAGTATATGGCCCGCCTCCGAAAGAACCAAAAACGTTTCCCGGCTCGCAGATATATATACTGTAAGTGGGCATGGTGTTCTATATCCTCACTGTTTAAACAGAGCCCAGTGGAGTAGGACCAACTCCTCCTAACCACTACTGCCAAGTTCAAAACAAACACGGCAATCACAAACATGGTGTCGATCAACATAGCTCTCGCCTCCTTGTGCTTGGTAGCGATGGTTAACGGACTGAGCATTACCAGACCTGAGGTGGACACAACTCTTCCTGAGGACATCACCACCGAGCCAGAGACGCCCACAAAGGTTGAAGACCTGGTCATGAGTGTACTGAAGAGGGCCGCCAGGGACAAGGAGAACGACATAGTGGAGCAACTGGAACTCCTGAAGAAGGTGGCGTGCCGCCCTCGCCTGACTCCGGTGTACGTGAAGGAGGAACTGAGCCCCAAGAGTGACGTGCTAGACTACGATCTTCTACCGGAGGTACTGGCGGTGAAGCGGTGTAACAGCTGCACTTACTGCGGTGATGGACTCCATGACCCTGATGTGACCTGCAGGGCCACCAAGCACAAGACCAAGAACTTCACCATCAGGGTGTTTAACGGCACTCATACCGTCTACGAGAAGCTGCCCATCAAGGTGGACCGAAAGTGTGCCTGTGAACGTGATACTTAATAATTTATGTCACACCTGCACCCACATCACTAGAGTGGAGCTAACGTTGCCGTCCTACCTTTCCCAGTGCCACCTGGTGTACATAAACCCCTGCTGCTCATGGTGAACAATAATTGAAATAACATAGCACAATGCCACCTGCAGCAGTGCCACTTGGATCACATATAGACTAGCTCATTGTAACCCAAGTATATTTCTCCAGATCTGCGATATTCGTTAATTTGTTATGATGAAAGACGTAAGAAATATCGAAAAGTATTTGTCTTTGCTAGATTCATTAGTTTTGAAGTGCTATATTGTCCATTTGACAGATTTTGAAACCAATATTTTTGTTCCACTTTTGCACATGAAACTGTTCGTGTATCTCTTTTCATATACAGTATAGTAATTATCTTTATGGCACTGTTATGGATTAATCAGTACAGTATATGTATATAATTGATTGTCTGTGTCTTGTAAATCATTGTTTCTGTTTTGTCTTTTTTACTTTTAAGTTTCAACTGCTTTCTATGCACCTTCAGTCAGATTACATTTTGTTATTTGAATATTGCAAACAGCAGGTTATAATATTGAGCCAAGGATCTCTAGCAATGAATGAGCAAACTGCTAAACCAATCTCAATTAACCTGTAGCTGCCAAAGGTTTTTCTTAAGATCAATAAAATAGCCTGGTGTTTGCTGGAATAATATATACATCTGTTTGATAGAGATTAGGGCAGCAGTAAATACCAAAGGAAATATACTGTATCAGTATTATTTATAGTGTGCCCTGTTTTAGATATTATATTTAATATCCGTACCTGATGTTGTAAGATTGTTTAAGGACATATGTTATGACTTAATAAATGTCATTTGTTATTACTTGTTTTGCTAGCCATCCCAAATATGTGAAATGTTTCTATTGAAAAATGTACAAATTTAGCCTGCTGTCAAACCTGTCTTGCTTAAACCTGTGTCTGTTTCACTTAGCAGTAGGAACCTGGTATAGGAGGACTGTTGTGAAGTTCCCTCTGGGTTTGGTGGTCTGGTACTATAGTCTATTCGCTGTAAGTAGGCGAAAAATCATGACCTCTAACTTCTGTAACTCAAAAACGACTAGAGTAATCGAGCTAATATTTCTACCAATTGGAAGGAGTCGGTCAAGGAATAGATGTGGAAATTTACAGACAATTTGCTTTAGCTTTTTTTGAGTTACAGAGGATAGAGGTAAGGATTTCTCGCCTACTTACAGCGAATAAACTATAGTTGGAAGGTTATCGTTTAGGTCACCCCAACTTTCGAATCCAGCGGGTCTGGTACTAGTCGGAAGGGGTACCATTCAATTCATCCAAATCTTGGAATCCTGATGTCACCATTGTAAACTCGAGGGTGGGGCGAGGTCCTAACTAGCCTTCAGTGACAAAACCCATGGAGTGTACTTAAGGGGGTAGAGGTCATTTTTTGGTCTATATATATACATATTTATCTATTTGTTTGTTTCCTCGCTTGACCTCCATCAAGCTTAAATGAACACCCTCTTTACTCTCAAGACAAATTTGTACACTTTTCGGTAGAAAAATGTCCCGCGGTTCCTCCTAAAATTACCGGCTCGCTATCGCTCGCCAGGAAATAATCGACACCTAAAATGCTCGAAAGGTCTTAATATTGACAACAAAATGAGACGAAAGGTTTTAAAATCGCCAAACTAATGGAACGACCGTCTTAAAATTTCAAAAGTAATGGAGCTAAATTTAATGGAGTAGAGGGTCCATAAAAACGAACCATTCCCCCTTAGCTAGCTCTATCCCCTTGCTGATCTGTCTCACTCAGACGTTAAGGAGGACCTGCCATGTAAAGCTCTGTGGCTCAGCAGTATTCCAGAATATATTTGATTGCTTCTCACCTTTCCCTATTTTAATGACTTGTCGTGTTTGCCCTCACCGTCCTCCTCTGCAAAGATAATTTCAAGTAGATACAACTAATACATGTTGGTCAAGCTCCGACGCCTTCATCTCCTCCACCAGCTTCCTTCCTCACCCCCCACTACTTCCTATGTCCCCTTTCTTACTTCCAGGCATTAATTAAGTGAATCAAATTATTGCTTGTGTCACCTTGCCTATATTTATGTAATGGCATGTCCCTCGATTCCCATAGTTCTGGTTTAAGCCGAATTAACCCCTTCTGTACCGGCAACGTCTTTTAAAGTTTATTAGAGTTATATTTAGACGACTGTGTGCAGTTTAAGAAGGATCTATGGTAGTAAAAATGGTTAAGTGAGATAGTTCGAAGCCTGTTAGGCCTAACTGTTAAAGGCCTTTTTTAAGCTGAATAAAATCGTCTAATAATAGCCAAAGTAAAGTTTAAAAGACGTCGCCGGTACAGAAGGGGTTAAATCGTCTAGTATTAACGCTACATTTCGTTTACCAGAACGATCGTAGTATCTTATCTTAAGGGAGCCCACCTCGCTTCTGTTATCTTTCTCTCCCTCTCTTTGGTTTGTATCCATTCGGCCTACTGTTTCAAGACGTTTAACCCCATCCAGGTGTCAGTATTTTCCTGGCGAGCGGTAGCGAGCCAGCACATATATATTTTTGTTTTACAGCAAGCTAAATTTGTACATTTTTCGACAGAAAAATTTCTCCGGCGAAGCCGGATTTCTCCATACAATGCTGGCTCGCTATCGCTCGCCAAGAAAAAATCGACAACTGGATGGGGAAAAACGTCTTAAAACAGTTGGCTGAATGGGGCCAAATGGATACAAGTCAGAGAAAGAGAGAAAAGGAGAGATAGATGGTAAAGCAGGTGACCCCCCTTAACCCAAACCAACCTCGTCTATCCTAACTGTTAAGTTAGATTGGGTTTGGTACCAAGGTAAGCTTAAGGGGAGATGGGTCGTTTTTCTGGTCTTCTTCCTTATGTTTAGCCCTATTAGTTTTCAGGTTTTATGACGTTCGGTCCATTAGTTTTGCGATGTTAAGACTTTCGACCCATTTCTTTGTCAATATTAAGACTTTTCATGTCATTCAGGTGTCGATATTTTCCTGACGAGCGATATCGAGTCTGTAATTTAAATGAAACAGGCCTTCGGCCGTGACATTTTTCTTTTGAAAAATGTACAAATTTATCTTGAAGGAGGGTCTGGGGGGGGGGGGGGTAAGTTTGATGGAGGTCTAGGGAGGAAACTAAATATATTATAAAAATATACATATATGAGGAAATAAGTATGGCCATCCCCTCTTACGTTAGGTTAAGTGAAGTTAAGGGAGGTTCAGTGACCATGATCCTCCAGACAATGGTAAAGTGTCACCAGTGCGTTAAGGGGTGTCACCTGATTTTTTGTTTATCTTTCTCTTTCTCTGGCTTGTATCCATTCGGCCCCATTCAGCCCCATTCAGCCAACTGTTTTAAGACGTTTATCCCCACCCAGGTGTCGATTTCTTACTGGTGGGCTCCCTTAACCCATTCATCTTCCGGAATGTGAACCCTAATTGCGTCACACTCACAAAATGCGGCCCTTTTGATTCGCAGCATATATGATCCGCGGCCGATTTAGTTCATCGCAGGAATGACGGGGGACTGAAAATACATATTATCTTCCGAGATAATATAGCCTCTCATGTATGTTGACTATACAGGACGCAAGGCTGTAGTTCTCTATCTATCTCTATCTCTCTCTCTCTCTCTCTCTATATATATATATATATATATATATATATATATTATATATATATATATATATATATATATATATATATATATATATATATATATATATATATATATATATACAGTATCCACGTCACCTGTCCATTAAATGAAGGAATACAAATATTGAATGTTCTCGCTTTTATTGTAAGATAACTGATAGATACTGTATATAATTCTATCTATATGTGTCATCAGTGTATCTATGTTTTAATCACATAAACATATACAAACATTTTCAACTGTGGGATTTACCATACCTTGTGATTATTAAATATAGCTAAGGCGTGCCTTACATCTTCTAGAGATCCTGAAAAAATTTGACGCCGTTGTTATATAAATAATCAAAGACCAAAGTTATATTTATCATGTAGAATGTATATCCAAAGACCAAACAATTTATCCTGCACCAGTATTGCCGATTGTTTATATTAGGTATGGAGATGTTTGAGTGTAAAGTTAGTAAAATATCAGCAGTGGCACCAATATGGCGGAGGTTGGCCGATCACTGTCACTATAGGGTCTCTAATATGGCCAAGTTCCATACGTTCACATATTCTTCCATAGATACGTTGTGGCGGGGGTTCCATACTGTAGGCACACATATTCCTTCCGTACATACTATACGTGGCGGCTATTATTTTATTGTACGTCTTCAATGTACCAAGAAAATTGTATTACAACGAATATAAGAGATACTATACATATCTCGCTCTCACACACACTCTCTCTCTCTCTCTCTTATTATGCGGCCAGGTGATGCAATATAGATAATGGACTGACCGCCGATTTCGAGGTCATACTAACATGATTTTCAACTTTTCATACGTAATGGTATCCCTCGTAGAAGTTTTAAGCAGGATAGTATGCTGTAACATAACCTACTATTATTTGACAGGTTATTTTAGTAGTATAAATAATTGACGTCATGTATTCGCACAATATACGTAGGAAGTAGTAGGTAATATTCCCGTCACCACGTTGAGCTACAAGTGTGCGTACGTAGTCCCGCTTCCGGAATGACCAAAACGTTGGCCGTCCCACATACATATAAAGTGGGAGATGAGCTTCAATACTCATTATCTCACCTCAACTCAGTGAAGTAGGACCAGCTCCTCTCCACTTCCATTGAGTCTCCAACTGTCTCCCAGCCCATCTCCAATTCCACTTTCCCTAAAGTAGTCTTCAACTCCTAATCATCTCTACTGCCACTAAGACCTTCTCCACCACCAACATGTCGATGAACATTGTACTAGTCTTCTTATGCCTGGCAGCGCTGGTTAACGGACTGAGCATCACCAGACCTGAGGTAGACACAACTCTCCCGGAGGACACCACCACCGAGCCAGAGACGCCCACAAAGGTTGAAGACCTGGTCATCAGTGTACTGAAGAGGGCCGCCAGGGACAAGGAGAACGACATCGTGGAGCAACGGGAACTCCTGAAGAAGCTGGCGTGCCGCCCTCGCCTGACTCCGGTGTACGTGAAGGAGGAACTGAGCCCCAAGAGTGACCTGCTAGACTACGATCTTCTACCGGAGGTACTGGCGGTGAAGCGGTGTAACAGCTGCACTTACTGTGGTGATGGACTCCATGACCCTGATGTGACCTGCAGGGCCACCAAGGACAGGACCAAGAACTTCACCATCAGGGTGTTTAACGGCACTCATACCGTCTACGAGAAGCTGCCCATCAAGGTGGACCGAAAGTGTGCCTGCAAACGTGATACCGGTACTTAATATGTCACACCTGCACCCACATCACTAGAGTGGAGCTACGCTGCCGTCCTACCCTTTTCATTAGTGCCACTTGGTGTACATAAACCCCTGCTGCTCATGGTCAACTCTAGACTCTTTGAAACCTAAATAGATTTCTCCAAATATTCTGTGATATTCATGTATTAGTTGTATTAGTTATTGAAAGAAGTAAATACTATTGAAGAGTATTTTTCTCTGCTAAAACTTAGTCTTGAAGTGCTATATATTTATACATAATGTAAGAGATTTTGAGGGTAATATTTGCTCTGCTTGCATTAGCATATGTTTGTGTATCGGTTTTCACATACAGTTTACTCATTATTACAGTACAAACATAATTGAATGTGTTATAGGTTAGCATATTGTATGTTTGTAATCGTTTGTGTGTCGTGTATATCAGTGTTCTGTTATTGTCTATGTTGCCTTTAAGTTTCAATTACCTGTTATGCACCCTCAATCAGACGACAATTTTGCTTATTCATTAAAAACAAATCGCAACTATTAAACGATATTGTTCAGCTTCGGGAGAAGCTATTAACGGTTGTGATAAGTTCTAAATCGACCTCAATTTATCATTAGGTAAGAGATTTTTAAGATTAATAAAATCGTCTGGAAGTAGCTTGAATAAAGTAAATATTCGTCATCTGTTTGAAAGAGCTTAGTACAACAGTATATGCCAAAGATAATTTATTGTTGATGTATTGTCTTCTTTGAAATGTGTATTGTTACCGTGCCTGATTTTGTATTTTTTAGTGAAATTTAGTATGACTTAATAAATGTCATATATTATTGATGATTTTACTAGTTATTCCTATTGTTTGTTATACATTCATAGACAAAAAAAAAATATATGTATCTAAATGGAAGTGAACATTGAGAAAGTGAAAAAATATATACATGGGGTCAGTTTTTTATCAATTACTAATTGAAAATATTAATCTCAAACTAAAATCCATTCCTATGCATGGTAATTTATAGTCATAAATATGATGATTATTCACACAAAAATGTTAGTAGAGATAATTATAATGTATGCAATCCAATACTATAGAAAGTAATAATAAGCATGTTACTACGATTGCTTGTAAGACCTATACCGAATTGACTGACATAATAATATGACCTTGTCATCATAGTTAGAGATAATATAGTTACGGGAATCAAGTGCTGCATTACTCCATATAGTTGGGTGACGTCACAAGCAAGAAAGCGTATAAGTTCTGTCCTGGGTTCGATTCACCGGAGGATCATATGCTTTCATGAATTCCATTTGGAGTTATTAGTGTTAAGAACGATATAATATATAATATATATATATATATATATACCGTATATATATAATAAATTATTATATATATATATATATATATATATATATATATATATATATATATATATATATAATAGAGAGAGAGAGAGAAAACAAAAAAGAGAAAAAGACTGAGAGTGAGTGAGTGTGAGAGCGAGATATATATAGTATCTCTCTGTCATTGGTTGTAATAACATTTTCTTGGTACATTGAAGACGTACACTCAAATAATAGCCGCCACGTACAGTACAGTATGTACGGAAGGAAAATGTTTGCCTATGAAACCCCCGCCGCAACGTATGTATGGACGAAAATGTGTGCGTATGTAACTTGGCCATATTAGAGACCCTATAGTGACAGTGATCGACCAACCTCCGCCATATTGGTGCCACTGCTGATATTTTACTCTCTTTACACTCAAACATCTCCATACCTATAGTAAACAATCAGCAATACTGGTGCAGGATAAACTGTTTGGTCTTTGGATATACATTCTACAGTACATGATAAATATAACCCTGGGGATTGATTATATTGAGGTAACAATATGTCGCCAAAATATAAAGATACTGAGGTAACAATATGTCGCCAAAATATAAAGATACTGATCTCTTTTTCTTCAGGAAATCTTGAACATGCAAGTCACGTCTTCGTTAACCCCTTTCGTACCCGCGACGTCTTTTAATTTTATTCTAGCTATATATATTTAGACGATTTTGTGAACATTAAGAAGGATCTGTGGTAGTATAAAAGGTTAAATGAGATGGTTCGAAGCCTGTTAATAGCTGGAGTCCCTTTCTAAACTGGAGAAAATCCGTGTTATTGCAGCCAGAATAAAATAACAATGACGTCGCCGGTACAGAAGGGGTTAATTTAATTATTCACAAGGTATGGTAAAGCCCATAGTTGAAAATGTTTGCATAGGTTTATGTGATTAAAAGATAGATAGATAGATACATTGGTAAGGTTTATAGATAGAAAGCCATATAGTATCGATAGGTTATTCTACAATAAATGGGAGAACAATTAATAACTTTAAGCCCTCATTAAATGGACAGATAACATATATATATATACTATCTGCTCGCAAAACATTTCAGAGAACGAATGCCTGGATTTTGATGAAACTTGTTCAGCCCCTTCATTTGGTACCAGAATGGCTATCATTATTTTATTTTTAGTTTTTTGTAATATGTTTATGAAGAAGACGAGAGACACGCTGCCTGTAACAAGTGTCTCCCCAAAGTTGAAAGTAATAGTAGCTTTTCTTTTCTTTTTTCTGCGTGTATTGGAAAAAAGTGTGCTTGTTCAGTACAGTGAAATGAGGTGTTTATGAAAGCTAGCTGGATTACTCTCTGCATAGGTGAGGCACAGACAGAAACAGTGAGAGAGGCCAGACATATGAAACAGAAGTTCCAGTAACTCCTTATCTCATGCCAATGAGCCCTTCCCTGGGTATTGCCCTGCCCGATGTTCCCCATTGGATGATGACCTCGCCCCCTGTTCCCCCCTTCTTGGACCCCTTCAAACAAAGATTGTACACATGGTGCATAAATGTGGCAGTGCTAACACCGCTCAGCTTTTGTATCGGTTTGTAGATGCGTTTTCATCAACATCATGAAGCCCATTATTATTATTATTATAAGACTTCGATGAGTTGGCCTATTAGTTTCATGACTCAAGAGAGAGAGATTTGATTTTTTTTTATTTTGCCCCGAGGGGCGAGTTTATTGAGCAGCGCCCCCCATCCTGTGAGGGGACAACCACTAGTAAGGCGATACATACTGCTCAAAGAGCCATTATTCCACTGAAACAACAGCATCGTCGTCTGGTTACATTCATATTTGTGTTTATAAGTCAGGTTGGCATTATTCAGATGTGTTATTATAGTTTCCTCATTTAATTGTCACATGGTCTGTATACAAAAAAAAAAAAAAAAAAAAAAAAAAAAGCAAGCAAGCTTGTAGTGACTGAATTATTAATTGACAGGTTGTAAATAATAGCACTACAGAACTAGTGCAATCGTATGAGGAGACTATTCATATTTTCATTACATCAATGATTATTGAGATCATAGTTAGCTGAATACAATTATTACAAAAATAGGCAATGGTATAAATCAACATAATACATAATTTAATACAGGCGGACATAATCATGATCCGGTTCGTTGTGCACTGGGAGCTAAGGTGTCTTGAGATCGCCTCGTACCCATACACAACGAACGTATTATAGTCTGCATGGTTGGTATCTAATTGAATATACTTAGTGGGTATTTCAAGAATGTCAGGGGGTAAGGAAATGTGATTTGTATATTAGAAGACTGTGATTAACGAGACGTGTAACATGTGGAGGGAGGTGGTAGAAAGAGAGGGATCTCGTTGGGGGTGGAAGTTTCGCTCCCAGGAATTTTCGTTCCTGTGGTATTTCAATAATAATAATAAAATAATAAGGGGACAACCACTGGTAAGGCAATACATACTGCTCAAAGAGCCATTATTCTACTGTAACAACAGTATCGTCGTCTGGTGTTATTATAGTTTCCTCATTTGATTGCCACATATGCTGTATATACGTGCTCATGAAAAAAAAAAAAAATGACTGAATTATTAATTGACAGGTAAATAATAGCACTACAAAACTAGTGCAATCATATGAGGAGGCTATTCATGTTTTCTTACATCAATGGTTATTGAGATCATAGGTAGCTGAATACAATTATTACATACAAGATGTGACTAATATTTCGAACTACATTAATTATTATGCAATAATAGTACCACAAATATATGGTACTATTATTGCATTATAATTAAGAGAGAGAGAGAGAGAGACCCAGGGGAGAGGGGGGGGGGGGGGGTTGCTTTGAAGTGAACAACATGTACTCACTCATTATCGCTAACTGGCAATCATCAAGAAAGCTGCTCACTGGAGTCTGGACTACTGGAGTAGGACTGCACCAGGGACAGTGCGTCCTTAAGAGCTGGTGAGGTGCAGTTGAATATACAAAACATATATTATTCCATAACTTTCTGCGTTAAGGTTTGTTATATTCTTAGCACAACTATGCATATTTCATAAATATATTGCCACCCTACAGTACGATACTTTTCCCGGCGGCGGCGAATCTCAGAGCTGCTACATGGTTCTCCTCAGTAGGAGGGACGTTAATGATTTAGACTTCAGTTAGTCTAGGGCTGCGATTTTATTCAGTTTAGTAAAGATCTTAAAAGTATAGCCTCTTAAGAACTCCCAAATTTTCCTTTTACCATAATCATTGGTGATTTTGAATATTTCTAGCCAGAGGCTAATATGTCTGTAGACAATTTGCTGGGTTTATGCTGGTAAAGGAACTACCAAGGTTTATGGGTAAATGAAATAAAAAAAATAATGATAACGTCCAGGCTTGGAGTAATTGTAATTTAATTGGAATGCAATTATTAACTAATTTTCAATATATATATATATATATATATATATATATATATATATATATATATATATATATATATATATATATATATGTGTATTTATATATATATATATGTATTCATAGTTTATTTAATTATTATTATTATTATTTATTTGTTTATTTATATTTGTTTGTTATTTATTTTATTTTTTTAATTGGCGTCGATTTTTTCATGGGGACACAATAGCGAACCTGCAATTGACTACTTGCGAGTTTCGTTCTGTAAGGAAGTTGGATCTGTAGACATCGATAATGAGCAGATTTAGCAGCTATAATGTGGTTGTACTACATCTATAAATATATAAAACCCAATTAAACATACTTTTTAGCCAACAGAAACCTACATCATTATTGCAGTTATATTTACTACCGATGTATACAGCTCCAACTTCCTTATAGAACGAAACTCGCCAGTGGCCAATTGACCACTTGCGAGTTTCAGGCTATAAGGAAGTTGGAGCCATAAACATCGATATTAAACAGAACTGCAATAATGTAGGTTTCTAATGGATAACAAATTATGTTGAATTGGGATTTATATATATATATATATATACAGTATAAGCACTACAACCGCAATTTAGGTGATAAATCTGTTAATTATTGAGGTCTACAGCTCCAACTTCCTTATAGACCGAAACTCGTATGTGGCCAATTTAGAAGGAACCAACCTTCGGTCGGGGCATTTTGCCACCGATAATTGCATAAATCTAACTCGGAAAGGAGTCTTTGGTATATGTTTTAAGCTTGATGGAGGTCTACGGAGGACATTAAAAATGTTGATGCTAATAATAATAAGAATAATAATCATAATGATAATAGTATTTGTTATGATAATAATAATAATAATAATAATAATAATTTTAATAGTAATGCAAATATATAACACTCCAGCTAAGTATTGAAAGGTTTACAGTGTACCTCTACTGAACCGGGTATAGTTACCAATAATACTAAAGTAAACTGTGTCAAAATGTTGATGGAAAATGTTGCGTGTACATCCATCTTAGCACTATGTTAGCCGACGTCTTGGGTGCTATTAGCATATTTTGTATAATAATTGTTGAGGCTTACGATTGATTCTCGGTCAATGCAACTCTAGTTTGCCCCTAGACATAAAAAAAGCCTTCTCAGGCCCTCTTCAAATATATAGAGCCCACCCTAGACCTTCTTCAATCTAAATTTGTACATTTTTCGGTAGAAAATTGTCCAGGCCAGCCAAAGGCCGGTCTCATAAATTGTAAACTCATTATCGCTCGCCCAGCTACAATTGACACCTTAATGAAGCAACGCATCACATGATCACCAAACTAATAGGGAGAAACGTCTTGAAATGTCGGAACTAATGGAGTGAAACATTAAGGATTCAAACAGATCCTCTCGCCTCATATAGGATTAACACGTGGTATATTATTTACCCACAGAGGGGGTTGGGCTGCCTCACTTCTCTTACTACAATTTACTGCATAGTCTGTATTTACCTCCCAGTACAAGCCCCAACACACAATGATACGATGACCACTCTCTTCATTATATTTAGGCTAGCAGTAAGTAGATTTAATTCAGCTTAGGAAGGATTTTTAGGAATCAAGAGGCTATAGTCTATTGATATAATTAAAGTAAGACAAGTTGACTTAATATAAACACCATATGAGGAGGAGCACTTTATTGCCAACGTGCTAAATAGTCTAATGTTAACCAAAATAAACCAAGGAAACGCGTCTTAACACTGACAGACTCAACCCTATTTGATCAGAGTATTAGAAACTTAGAGCTCAATTTCATAGGTCTAATTCCATGTTTAATATGTATCACTTTATATATATTATTAATTCCTTTCAATGATATATCATGGTTCTGTAATTTTCACGCTAGTTTTTACAGTATTCCATTTTGTTTTTATTGTTCTTAGTGTACACCATGGCTATTGATTTTAAATATTTATTGATATATGCTTGGAATATGAATGGCCTTCAGCCACAACGTTCCCTTGAGTGTAGGGCTTTGTACTGAAAGGTAAAACACGAATTTTATATATATATATATATATATATAGAGAGAGAGAGAGAGAGAGAGAGAGATGGTGAGGTAAATGACGTTGGTAAACTACGAAAACTAATGAGAGCAAACATAAAATGGGGAAAGGCAGTGGAGATTTAATTAAATGCTAAATATTTCGGTACCGTATATCACACCGACATAAAAATATAACTTCCTACGTGCGTGAGTTGGAAGGTATATTTGTATACACGGATCTTCAGGACTTGTTTGTTTTATATACAGTATATTTTTAGTATGATATGTGATTAATTTTCCGCTTCTTTTGCCTGTATCCTTGTATTATCATTTATATTTGGTCCGAGGGGGTCTTTTCGGAGCTCCCCTGTTTCTCTCAATTAGTTTAGACAATTTACGGCGTTTCACCCAATTAGTTTGGCGATAATCTGACGCTTCATACCATTAAGGTGTCGATTGCATTATTTCGAGCGACAGCGAGTCTGTAACTCAGGAGAAATTGGCCTTCTGGCCTTCGGCCGTGACATCTTGCTATCGAAAAATGTACAACATTAGCCTGTAGGGGGTATGGGTGGGCATATTTGACTCTGAAGGAAGTCTCGGAAGGCGTTGTTCTTAGCCTAGGGGAGGAACTAAAAGCAATTGCTCGAAAATGGCACTAGCAAGCAAAATCCTTAATAATAGTTGAAGAAAATATAATGATAATCTCACAGGACATCGAATCAGTGTTAAAACAAGGGAACAGTCTATCGTCTATGTTCATTAGGGTGATGGAGTCCAAACATTTTATGGTGGAAGATTCTATGCACTGCAATAAATCTAGGCTCTATAAAGGGTATGACACAGGTGTATTATAGGTGTTGGCTATATTGATTGATTTAACTTTCTAAACACTGCAATAAATCTAGGCTATATAAAAGGTATGACACGGGTATATTATAGGTATAAAGTATATTGATTGATCTTTCTATTATCGTAATTATAGACAGGTTTCTTACAATCAATATACCTATAATTGAGCAGAGTATTAAGGACGCATTAATTACCCTAATCATGCCCATAATATTTGACAGTGAATAAATGTATTAACCCCTTCAGTACAACGGCGTCATTTTATAATAATAATAATAATAATAATACAAATAATAATAATAATAATAGCAATCGAAGAGGCCAAATCTATCTCGGTTCATTACTAGGCTCCCACAAATCACCCCCAGACTCAACAAAATCTTCTAATAGTATCCAGCATCAAATCAAAGACTAAGCAATAGTATACTGAAAAGGTCAGTTAGAGATCCTGGTAGTAAGAGAGAGCAGTCATATTTGTCTGTGGACGCCATAATTATATCAAAGAACGGGATATTTAATGTTTTGAGTGGGGTTGATTCGTTTTTCAGGTCCCCCTTCTTCCTCATGTTTAGCACCATTAGTTGTCAGATTTTAAGACGTGTACCCCATTATTTTGGCGATTTTAAAGTGTCGCCCCATTTCTCAATATTACGACTTTTCGTGTCATTTAAGTGTCGATTCTTTTCCTGGCGAGCGATAGCGAGCCTGTAGTTTATGAGGAACCGGCCTCCGGCCGGGAAATGTTTATACCGAAAAAATGTACACATTTATCTTGAAAGGGGGTCTAGGGGTGTAATTTTAAGCATGCTGGAGATCTAGGGGGGACATTTTAAAAATCTAAATAAAAAATATAAATGAGCAAATAAATACGCCCATCCCCTCCTTAACCTAGATCACTTGGATTCTAGGGGCAAATATTTTATTGTCGAATGTATATAAATGACTCAAATTGCTTCAAATTCCGTGTGTCCAGGCATTTTGGCTCGAACATTCCTTGATTTTGGCCCTGTCACTCTTTCAACTCTGGGGAAGACACTCGTCACAGGTAGTTTTGCCTTTTGTCTCCCTCATCCACATAAAAAAATAATAATAATGTGTATACAGCAGGTATATTTGAGTGTAAAGGGAGGGAAGAGGGAGTAAGGCAAGTGAATGAGAGCGAGAGCGAGAGCGAGAGCGTTCGGTGGCTGAGTGGGTATCAAGCTCTGAACATTGGTCCATCTAAGGTCCTCCTGTAGATGGTTGGCAGTTCAAGTCCCTTCTGGAGCCAGCCCTGTTGTTGAGGCTGGGTGCTCACATGTTAACGACGCCTCAGTTGTGGACAAAATCATTTTCATATTCACCGTCATTAAAGCTGTTAAGCTATTACAAAGCTATAAGGCTATTACAAAGCTATTATTAAGCTGCTATTAAGGTATTATAAAGCTATTAAGAAATTATAAAGTGTTAAGCTTTTATAAAACTGTTAGGCTACTATAAAGCTATCCATATACTATAAAGATATTAAGTAATTATAAAGCTATTAAAAAAATAATAAACCGTTATAAAGCTCTTAAGCTATTATAAAACAATTAAGCTATTAGAGCTATATATACTGTATTATACAGTATATATATATATATATATATATATATATATATATATATATATATATATATATGCTGTATATACTGTATATAATATATACAGTATATTAATTTATTTATTTATTTATATAATAATGGTATGTACTGTATATATGTATTTCGATAAATTTTTCGGGAACAGTTCAAAATACAAGTAAGAATATAATAATAATAATTCTTATTTTCATCATTGTTGTTATAATTACTGTTTATTATTACTGATGTGTCATTGGGTCCTCCTAGTAACGTATTGGAGGAAAGGTATTGTCCCGAGTGCTGAGTAAACCTATATAGCAGTGTATCCTTAGCTCTCATGTTTCTGCCCCGGGTGTGAATAATACATATACAGTAGTCGAGTACATACATGTGAAAGGGGTCTGTCTCGTTTGGGTATGTATCCACAGGGCCTTGCTTAGGCCAATCGGCTTTCTGCAGACTCCCATTTTCTTATGTTCTTATGTTCTTATGTAGGCCCTCTGCAGATTCCCGTGTTATGTTCATACATTTCTCTCCCTCACTCTTGCTCTCTCTCTCTCTATATATATATATATATATATGTCTCTCTCTCTCTCTCTCTCTCTCTCTCTCTCTCTCTCTCTCTCTCTCTCTCTCTCTCTCTCTCTCTCTCTCTCTCTCTTTCTGCTCTCCTTGGCCAAGTGATACAATATAGATAATGGACTGGCCGCTGGTATCGAGGTCATGTTAACATGATGTTCAACTTTCGATATGTGATGGTATACCTCGTGAAGTTTTAAGCAGGGTAGTATGCTGCAACATAATATAACTATTTGACAGGTTTTATGAATAGTATCAATAATTGACGTCATGTATTTGTACAATATACGTCACCACGTTGTAACTAAAAATGAACATAGTCCCGCTACCGGAAGGACCAAAACGTTGGCTATCCCTCATACTGTACAGTATATATTGCGGCAGTGGCACTTCTATCCTCATTCTCTCACCACAACCCAGCGAAGTAGGACCAGCTCCTCTCCACTTCCATTGAGTTTAAACAGTCTCCAAGCACATCTCCAATTCCACTGTCCCTAAAGTAGTCTTCAACTCCTATCCATCTCCACTGCCACTAAGACCTTCTCCACCACCAACATGTCGATGAACATTGTACTAGTCTTCTTATGCCTGGCAGTGCTGGTTAACGGATTGAGCATCACCAGATCTGAGGTAGACACAACTCTCCCTGAGGACACCGCCACCGAGCCAGAGACGCCCACAAAGGTTGAGGACCTGGTCATCAGTGTACTGAAGAGGGCCGCCTGGGACGAGGAAAAGGACATCAAGAAGCAACTTAATCTCCTGAAGAAGCTGTGCCGCCCTCAACTGACCCCAGTGTACGTGAAGGAGGAACTGGGCCCCAAGAGTGACCTGCAAGACTACACACTTCTACCGGAGGTACTGGCAGTGAAGCTGTGTAACAGCTGCACTTACTGCGGTGATGGACTCCATGTCCCTGATGAGACCTGCAGGGCCACCAAGTCCAGAACCAAGAACTTCACCATCAGGGCGTTTATTAACGGCACTATCGTCTACGAGAAGCTGTCCATCAAGGTGGACCGAAAGTGTGCCTGTAAACGTGATACTTAATCTGTCACACCTGCACACACATCGCCAGAGTGGAGCTAACGTTGCCGTCCTACCTTTTCCAGTGCCACCTGGTGTACATAAACCCCTGCTGCTCATATGAGCGTGACCTCTAGACTCTTTGAAACCAATGATTTCTCCAAGTATTCTGTGATATTCATGAATTAGTGTTATTGAAAGACGTAGGCTATACTGTATATTATCGAAAGTATGTTTTTGTGCTAGAATCACTTATCCTTGAATTGCTACATTTTCCATATGAACTAATGCAAGAGATTATGAGAGCCATATTTGTTCTGCTTACATTAGTAAATGTTTGTATCTGTGTTCACATACAATATACTCATTATTACAGTACAATCATTATTGACTGTTATAGGTTAGAATATTGTATGTTTGTAATCGTATGTGTGTCGTGTATATCAGTGTTCTGTTATTGTCTATGTTACCTTTATGTTTCAATTACCTGCTATGCACCCTCAATCAGACGACAGTTTTGCTTGTTCATATACAAAATTACAACCATTAGACGATATTATTCATCTTCAAAACAATCTATAAACGGTTGTGATAGCTTCTAATTATCTCAATTTATCATTAGCTGAGAAAAGTTTTAAGATGAATGACATCGTCTGGAAGTAGCTTGAATAAAGTATATATTCGCCGTCTGTTTGAAAGAGCTTAGTAGAACAGTAAATGCCAAAGATAATTTATTATATCAATGTTGTTGATGTATTGTCTTCTTTAATATAAGTATTATTTCCGTGCCTGATTTTGTCTTTTTTTTCGTAAAATTTATTATGACTTAATAAATGTCAAATATTATTGATTATTTTACTAGCCATTCCTAGTATTTGTTATACATTCATAGATAAATAAAGCAAGATATATATCTGAATGAAAGTGAACTCTGAGAAAGTAAAACAAAAAACATACATATTCATGGGGTCAGTTTTTTATCAATAATTAATTTAAAATATTAATCTCAAACCAAATCGTTTCTTATGCATAGTAGTTTATGGAGAATCTGAATTATGCTGATTTTTCAAAAACGGTCTAAGCAAATATAATTGTAATGCGCTGTATGTAATCCAATACTATATGAAGTAATAATAATCGTGTTAGCAGCAGTTGCTTGTAAGGGTGACCGGTCAACTCAACCAGTAGACCATTTCAACCAGTAGCTCTCAACCAGTACCAAATCAACCAATACGGTTAGGTTAGGTTAGGTTAGTACTATATTTTGGCACTGGTTTGGTTGGTCTGGGTTAATTTGGCACTGGTTGAGAGCTACTGGTTGAGATGACATGGAACCGCTTGTAAGACCTATATCGAATTGACTGAAAGGGGGTGTCACACGAGCCTATTTTCAGTCAACATTTAGGGCAATTGCTGTCTGGCAGCTTAAGGGGGTAGTACTCGCTATTTCTCGACCCCCTTCTCCCTCATGTTTAGCATATAAATTTTGAGGTTTTAAGACGTTCGTTCCTTTAGTTTGGCGATTTTGAGATCTTTCGCCTAATTTTGTTTTCAATATTAAGACCTTTCGTGCCATTTAGGTGTCGATTTTTTCCTGGCGAGCGATAGCGAGCCTCTAATTTTAGAAGGAATTGGCCTTCGGCCGGGACATTTTTCTATCGAAAAAATGTACAAAAGAGACGTCACTATACCAATTAATTCAGCGATTTCAGTTAATACGTTTTCTGGCTAAATAATTCTGGTTCGTCACAAACTAAGTACTAATTGTTTACTGACTTCACTTGGGAACTATATGTAGTCCAAAACTTCTATAACTCACAAACGACTAGAGTAATCGAGCAAATGTTTCTACCATTTGGGAAGGGTCAGCCAGGGAATAGGTGTGGAAATTTACTGCCCATTTGCTCTACTAGTCCTTTTTGATTTACAGAGGTTTGGGTTCACGATATCTGGCCTACCAATTTGAAACAGGGTATAATATGTAAAGCTTTTTAATTAGCGTTGAGGGTTATACTTAGAAGGCAGTTATTCATTGTGATTGAAACATTATTTACTCAGACTTTTCGCCAATTCCAAATACTCTTAGCGTAGATTAGCCCATTGGTACGCATCGGTCCAATTAGTCCACGACATAGGTATAGGCTAGGGCATATCTCAATTTGTTTTAAGAATTATGCTACCAATAAAATAGCCGAGTTAGTATAATGATCATACTATAACATTAGGCATATGGTTAACACTATCTGATCCTTGTGGGTTATTATGATAATTTGTTTAATTGTTATTTAGGATTTTGCTTGCCTTTGCCATTTTCGAGCAATGCATTTTAGTTTGTCCACTTGGCTGACAAAGATGCCTTCCCAGACTTCCTTCAAACGACTGTCAACTATGACCTCCCAGACTTCCTTCAAACGACTGTCAACTATGACCTCCCAGACCTCCTTCAAGCGACTGTCAACTATGACCTCCAAGACCTCCTTCAAGCGACTGTCAACTATGACCTCCCAGACTTCCTTCAAACAACTGTCAACTATGACCTCCCAGACCTCCTTCAAGCGACTGTCAACTATGACCTCCCAGACCTCCTTCAAGCGACTGTCAACTAAGACCTCCCAGACTTCCTTCAAACGACTGTCAACTATGACCTCCCAGACCTCCTTCAAGCGACTGTCAACTATGACCTCCCAGACCTCCTTCAAGCGACTGTCAACTATGACCTCCCAGACATCCTTCAAGCGACTGTCAACTATGACCTCCCAGACCTCCTTCAAGCAACTGTCAACTATGACCTCCCAGACATCCTTCAAGCGACTGTCAACTATGACCTCCCAGACATCCTTCAAGCGACTGTCAACTATGACCTCCCAGACTTCCTTCAAACGACTGTCAACTATGACCTCCCAGACCTCCTTCAAGCGACTGTCAACTATGACCTCCCAGACATCCTTCAAACGACTGTCAACTATGACCTCCCAGACATCCTTCAAGCGACTGTCAACTATGACCTCCCAGACTTCCTTCAAACGACTGTCAACTATGACCTCCCAGACCTCCTTCAAACGACTGTCACTATGACCTCCCAGACTTCCTTCAAACGACTGTCAACTATGACCTCCCAGACCTCCTTCAAACGACTGTCAACTATGACCTCCCAGACTTCCTTCAAACGACTGTCAACTATGACCTCCCAGACTTCCTTCAAACGACTGTCAACTATGACCTCCCAGACATCCTTCAAACGACTGTCAACTATGACCTCCCAGACCTCCTTCAAACGACTGTCAACTATGACCTCCCAGACTTCCTTCAAACGACTGTCAACTATGACCTCCCAGACTTCCTTCAAACGACTGTCAACTATGACCTCCCAGACTTCCTTCAAACGACTGTCAACTATGACCTCCCAGACCTCCTTCAAACGACTGTCAACTATGACCTCCCAGACTTCCTTCAAATGACTGTCAACTATGACCTCCCAGACCTCCTTCAAGCTAATTTGTTTACATTTTTTTTTTCGATTGAAAAATGTTCTGGCCGAAGACCGATTTTTTACAGGATCACTATCGCTCGCCCAGACAAATATCGACGCCTGAATGAGGTGAAGCATCTTATTATCGCCAAACTAATGAGGGTGAAACGTTTTCAAGTCTCTAAACTGATAACCTGGATTCTTTGGGGAACCAACCTACCAACCATCTTACATCAACTCTATCAACAAGACACCTAAGAAGAGGAACCCTGCCCCTGCTGAAGATCACCCAACAACTCCAGCAATCTCCCCCGAGCCTTCCTACCACCTCTCCAGTCCTAAGCCGAAAAAGCAGAGAAAACAGCTGAAGAAGACCAAGATGCTCAATGTTTACTCCCAACAACCAAAGAAAAAATAGCAACGTGGTCCAGCCCACCATCTTTCATCTCTACAACTCTTCCTACTCACCACTTTACCTTGCACTTCAACCTCTTCTTTCATCACTAGTGAGACCCTCTATCTCACAATAAACTAAACTAAACTATCCTCATTCTCTCACCACAACCCAGCGAAGTAGGACCAGCTCCTCTCCACTTCCATTGAGTTTAAACAGTCTCCAAGCACATCTCCAATTCTACTGTCCCTAAAGTAGTCTTCAACTCCTATCCATCTCCACTGCCACTAAGACCTTCTCCACCACCAACATGTCGATGAACATTGTACTAGTCTTCTTATGCCTGGCAGTGCTGGTTAACGGACTGAGCATCACCAGACCTGAGGTAGACACAACTCTCCCTTAGGACACCGCCACCGAGCCAGAGATGCCCACAAAGGTTGAGGACCTGGTCATCAGTGTACTGAAGAGGGCCGCCAGGGACGAGGAAAGGGACATCAAGAAGCAACGGAATCTCCTGAAGAAGCTGGCATGCCGCCCTCGCCTGACCCCAGTGTACGTGAAGGAGGAACTGGGCCCCAAGACTGACCTGGTAGACTACACACTTCTACCGGAGGTACTGCCAGTGAAGCGGTGTAACAGATGTTCTTACTGCGGTGATGGACTCTATGACCCTGGTGTGACCTGCAGGGCCACCATGCACAGGACCAAGAACTTCACCATCAGGGTGTTTAACGGCACTCATATCTTCTACGAGAAGCTGCCCATCAAGGTGGACCGAAAGTGTGCCTGTAAACGTGATACTTAATATGTCACACCTGCACCCACAATACTAGAGTGGAGCTACGCTGCCGTCCTTCCTTTTCCAGTAGTGCCACCTGGTGCAATAACACTTGGTGTACTTAAACCCCTGCTGCTCATGGTCAACTCTAGACTCTTTGAAACCTAAATAGATTTCTCCAAATATTCTGTGATATTCATGTATTAGTTGATATTAGTTATTGAAAGAAGTAAATACTATTGAAGAGTATTTGTCTCTGCTAGAACTTAGTCTTGAAGTGCTATACAGTAAATGTATACATAATATAAGAGATTTTGAGGGCAATATTTGCTCTGCTTGCATTAGCATATGTTTTGTGGCTGTGTTCACATACAGTATACTCATTATTACAGTACAAACATAATTGAATGTATTATATTAGCATATTTTATTTGTAATCGTTTGTGTGTCGTGTATATCAGTGTTCTGTTATTGTCTATGTTGCCTTTAAGTTTCAATAACCTGTTATGCACCCTCAATCAGACGACAGTTTTGCTTATTCATTTAAAAAAATCGCAACTATTAAACGATATTGTTCAGCTTCGGGAGAATCTATTAACGGTTGTGATAAGTTCTAAATCGACCTCAATTTATCATTAGCCAAGAGATTTTTAAGATGAATAAAATCGTCTGGAAGTAGCTTGAATAAAGTATATATTCGTCATCTGTTTGAAAGAGCTTAGTACAACAGTATATGCCAAAGATAATTTATTGTTGATGTATTGTCTTCTTTGAAATATGTATTGTTACCGTGCCTGATTTTGTATTTTTTAGTGAAATTTAGTATGACTTAATAAATGTCATATATTATTGATGATTTTACTAGACATTCCTATTGTTTGTTATACATTCCTAGATAAAAAAAAACAAGAGATGTATCTAAATGGAAGTGAACACTGAGAAAGTGAAAACATATATACATGGGGTCAGTTTTTTATCAATTACTAATTGAAAATATTAATCTCAAACTAAAATCCATTCCTATGCATGATAATTTATAGTCATAAATATGATGATTATTCACACAAAAATGTTAGTAAAGATAATTATAATGTATGTAATCCAATACAATGTAAAGTAATAATAAGCATGTTACTACAATTGCTTGTAAGACCTATACCGAATTGACGGACATAATAATATGACCTTGGCATCATAATTAGACATAATGTAGTTACGGGAATCAAGTGCTGCATTACTCCATCTAGTTGGGTGACGTCACAAGCCAAAAAAGCGTATAAGTTCTGTCCTGGGTTCGATTCACCGGAGGATCATATGCTTTCATTAATTCCATTTGGAGTTATTGGTGTTAAGAACCTTCTATCTTTTTCTCCTTCTGCACCTCTAATTTTTTCAAATGGCGTAGGGATGCGGCGACCCCAACGCCCGCCAATTTCTGGTGCAGGTAGCCTCCTCTGTGGTGGAGGGGTGAGAAATTTCCACCACCGCTTTTCTCCGGCGAGACATAGAAGTCGGCTAAAGGGGATCGGGGGCGGGGGGCCTAGTATCCTTCTCCCCTTAAATAAATCTACCAAAAAAACGAGACCGAGATAGGGGCGAGGGAACGCGTTCGTGGTCCCGGACCCTAAGAATAGGAGCTTTGAATGTGCGTGGATGTAGTACGAATGAGAAGCGAGAGGATATTGGAAGGTTATTTGAAAGAAGGATGTATGATGTCCTTGCAGTGAATGAAACAAAGATGAAAGGAGCGGGAGAAGTGGATTTTGGAAACGTGATGGGTAGAAAGTCTGGAGTAGACGAGGGAGTCTGGGGGAAAGAAGGAGTGGCTATTATTGTGAAGGAGTAGTTGAGAGAGTTTATAAAAGAGTGGAAAGAGGTGTCATCAAGGCTAATGTGGGTGCGAATGCGGTTTAAGGGTGAAATGTGGGTTTTTGTAAGTGCGTATGGACCAGGGAGTGAAAGAGAGTTAGACGAGGTAGAGGGTTTCTGGCAGGATTTGAGAGATTGTCTACAAGGGTTTGATGAAAATGAAAATGTTATCGTTTTAGGGGACCTAAATGCTAGGGTAGGAAATGAGTCTGTTGAGAGAGTCATCGGTAGTTTTGGTGTAGATGGTGTAAACGAGAGTGGAGAAAGACTGAAAAATGTATGTGAAGAGTGCAGATTGAGTGTAGGTAATACGTTCTTCAAAAAAAGGCGTATACACAAGTACACCTGGCATAGACTTGTGAGGGGAGAGATTGTAGAGAGGGCATTGATGGATTATGTGCTGGTGACAAGGGAAAGATTGTGTAGACTGCTGGATGTGAATGTGATGAGAGGTGAGGCGGAGGGTATGTCAGATCACTACCTGGTGGAGGGAAAGTTAAGAGTTACAGGAGAATAAGAGACAAGCGTGAAGTAAGAGAGGTAATAAAAGTTAGTGAGTTAGAGAAAAGTGAAAAAGAGAGGGAGTACAAGGAAAGACTAAATGAAAATTGGATGGAAGTGAGAGAGATGGAAGAGAGAGAAGTAGAGGTTGAATGGCAACAGTTTAAGGAAGGAGTGAAAACAAGTGCAGAGGTAGTATGCGGCAAAAGGAAAGTAGGAGACAGAGGTATCTGGAAGGGAAGCGAGTGGTGGAATGATACGGTGAGAAAGGCAGTTGAGGAGAAGAGAGTGTTTTGAGAGGGTTTTACAGGATGGTAGTGTTGAGGTATGGGAGAGGTACAAGGAGAAAAGGAGAGAGGCAAAACGGAAAATTAGAGAAGCGAAAAAAGATGCAAACGAAAGGTGGGGTCAAAGGCTGAGTGAGAATTTTGAAGAACGAAAGAAGATGTTCTGGAAGGAGGTAAATAAAGTAAGGAAAGGAGGACAAAAGAGGGAAGAGTCAGTGAAAGATGAAAATGGAGAATTACTAGTGGAACCAGTTGAAGTGAGGAAAAGATATGCCGAGTATTTTGAATCTTTGTTAAATACAAGAGATGGAAGAGAAGCAGAGGTGGATGGAGATAAGTTACCCAGGCCACCCAGGTGGCCATAACAATCATACTCAAATCATAATCAGATTTTTTTTACAGATTAATCTTAATCTAATCATTATCACAGGCCAATAATCATAATCAAATAATTATCAAATTAATAATCACGCCCATTTCTGGCCAACTGATGACACGGGGAAAAGTAAACACTATTTTGAGAACTCTTATGTGTCATCCGGTAGTGTGTCCGTAACGTTGGTTGGCAGATGGGAGGCAAAGCTGGGGATAACTTTTATACTCTCTCCTCTCTGTCTCTCTCTCTCTCTCTCTCTCTCTCTCTCTCTCTCTCTCTCTCTCTCTCTCTCTCTCTCTCTCTCTCTCTCTCTCTCTCTCTCTCTCTCTCTCTCTCTCTCTCTCTCTCTCTCTCTCTCTCTCCTCTCTCTCTCTCTCTCTCTCTCTCTCTCTCTCTCTCTCTCTCTTCTCTCTCTCTCTCTCTCTCTCTCTCTCTCTCTCTCTCTATCTCTCTCTCTCTCTCTCTCTCTCTCTCTCTCTCTCTCTCTCTCTCTCTCTCTCTATCTCTCTCTCTCTCTCTCTCTCTCTATATATATATATATATATATATATATATATATATTGTCATCTTAAGTGACAACACCAAATTTAAAAAGATCACCCGCAACCCAACCGACGAAATCAAACGCACTGCCAACACTACCATCACCGCCATCAACGCCAAACAAGGAGGGATCCACCTTAAAAAACTCGTCGGAGAATACACCCCTGGTTATGCGTACGGAACCATCAAAACACACAAACCTGGGAACCCCCTCCGCCCCATCATCTCCCAGATCCCCACTGCCACCTACCAGATCGCCAAGGCCCTGAACAACCTCCTCACCCCCTACGTGCCCAGCCAATTCAACCTTAACTCAGCCCACGATTTCTTGGAAATTTTACGAGACGCCCCCCGTAACAACAACCACACAATCGCCTCTCTCGACGTAGAAAGCCTGTTCACCAACGTGCCAGTGGATAGGACCATTGACATGATTCTACGTCGAATTTATCATTGCCCTGATACACCAACACTGGACATCCCGGAGAAGGCCCTGAAAACACTACTGGAGCTATGTACCAAGGAGGCCCCCTTCCTTTGCCCCTGGGGCAACATGTACAAGCAGATAGACGGTGTGGCGATGGGCAGCCCTAGGAGTTCTTTTTGCAAACTTTTTCATGGGTACCATCGAGGAAGAGCTCCTAGCTGCCCAACGACCCGCCGTCTACTGTAGATACGTGGATGACATCTTCGTGCAAATCAAGGACCTCCACGAACTACAGGAACTCCAGCGTCGCTTCATGACCTCCTCCGGACTTAACTTCACCTTTGAAAAATCTAACAATGGACAACTCCCCTTCCTCGACATCCTCGTAGCTCTGAACGACCATGGGTTCAAAACCACCGTCTACATTAAACCAACTAACACAGGACAATGCCTCAACGGCGATAGTGAATGCCCCCGCCGTTATCTTCTATCCTCCATCTCCGCCTATGTTAGGAGAGCCCTCACGCACTGCTCTACCTGGGCCGACACCCACCAGGAACTAGAAAGACTATCCCAAGTTTTAGTAAATAACGGATACTCCAACTCCGACATCTCCAGCACCATCAACCACCATCTTGAAAAATGGTACACCCAAAGCCCTCCCAACATTGATCCCCCCCAATTAAATTAAGATCTTCTACCGCAATTACATGTCCTCTGAACACAAAAATTATGAGGCCGTCTTAAAAGAAATAATCTCCAAGCATGTCCACCCAACCAACCCGGAAAACAAAATCAAATTAATAATTTATTACAAATCCCCCAAGACCTCCAACCTCGTTCTCCGCAACAAACCAGCCTCCACCAAGATAAAGAGCCCGATGACCGACGATCACGTCATTTACCAACATACCTGTAATTATGAGGACTGTGGACCTCATTCCTATATTGGTATGACGCAGACTCGTCTTTCACGTCGGCTAACTCTTCACCTTCAGGCTGGAGCCATCAAAGACCACTATCTCACCCCTAACCACCCTCATCTCACACGCAACGAGTTAGAGAAACACACCACCATACTCGATAAAGAAAGTGACACAAGGAGATTACCTATACTCGAAGCTTTATATATCCAAGCCTTACATCCCAACATCAACAACCAAACTCTGGACCTTCAGATCCTTCCTTCTGCCAAAAGGCACTTTCCTACAGGACCTAACACCCCCCTCGCCCCCCGGTGCCCTTGACGCAGCCCCCCGCGCTACCTCCTTCAGCTTCGTCTTCCACAGGCGCCACACAACTTAGGCCACGCCCCTCGACACGCAGCCAATCAGCTTCGACCCCACCAACCGACCACCATCCCGCATCCAGTGCGCATGCGTGAAGCGGTTCCCCCCTTTCTCTTTCCCAGAATACCCCTCCACCAATAGTAGACTTTTGCCCCTTGTTTTTCGCCTCCTCTGATCCTCCACCCTCTATATATACCCTTCCTGTTTACCTTTTATATCATTCCATCCTTACTTGATAATGCTGGTTGTCCAGTGAAACGCGTCGTATATCCTGTATCATCATTTCTATCTATCTATCTATTGCCTGACGCCGTGATCCCCGAAGGGGTGGCCACGAACGAACCGTCCCCATGCACCTCTGTCCCCAGTCAGTCGACGCCCCTCCCCCCAACCAGCACCGCCTTCGTTCATGTACTTCCTCACTCCATCCTTCCACCTCATATTCGGTCTACCTCTCCCCCTCTGTCCCTCCACCTCGCTCTCGTACACCCTCTTAGTCATTCTCTCGCTTTCCATACGTTCCATATGGCCGAACCATCTCAAGTTGTTCCTTTTCACACTTTCCAGCACATCTACCTCCACACCACACCTCCTTCTTACTACCTCATTAGTCTGTCTATCCCTCCATGTAACTCCGCACGCACTCCTTAAGTAATTCATTTCCACTGCTCTCACTCTTGGTCTGAGTCTCTCAACCAACGTCCATGCTTCGCTTCCGTAAGTCAGTGTCGGGATTACCACACTGTCATGCAAGGACTTCTTCACTTCCATACTGACCACCCTATTTCTTGTTACTGCTTTTAGCGTTCCTACAACCCTCTTCCCCTGTTGTACCCTCTCCCGCACCTCTTCATCCATAGTCCCATCTTTACTCAACACACTGCCCAGATACTTAAAAGAGTTGACGATCTCCATAGCCTGACCGTTCAGCTTCACCTCACACTCTGTGACTTCACCCCTTTCGAAGACCATAACCTTGCTCTTCCCCGTATTTACCTTCAAATTCCGTTTTCCGCACACTGTTCCAAACTCATTTACCAGACCCTGCAACTCCCATTCATTATCACTCATCAGAACTGTATCATCCGCAAACAGCAGTATAGGTAGCTTCCACTCAATTCCCTCCCTTTTCAACGATACACCAACATCCACTGCTCTTGATAGTATTTCTTTCATAACTCCATCCATATATACAGTAAACAACCACGGGGACATCACACACCCCTGTTTCAAACCAACATTCAGGTCAAAGAACTCGCTCTGCTCACTCTCCACACGTACTGCCGCCTTTGCACCCTCATACATGCTCTTCACTGCTTTCAGCAACTTGCCCTCTACTCCGTATATTCTAAGTACTTTCCACAAACCTTCTCTATCCACTCTGTCATAGGCCTTCTCCAAGTCCATAAAGGCAACATACACCTTTTGTTTCTTCTCCAGATACTTCTCCACAACACAATTCAGGGTAAAAATCTGATCTACACATCCTCTTCCCTTCCTAAAACCTCCCTGCTCGTCGCCTAACCATTTCTCCGTTCTCACTCTCACTCTCTCAATCACTACCCTACTGTATACCTTCCCTACTACGCTTAGAAGACATATTCCTCGGTGGTTACCACACACTCCTCTTTCCCCTTTGCCCTTATATAGGGGGGACTATTATGCCAGTCTTCCAGTCATCGGGTGCACTCCCCTTCTCCCATGCTAGTTTCCACATTTTCCATACCCATTCTATCACTATCTCACCACCATACCTCAACATTTCCCCACACACTCCATCTGTTCCTGGTGCTTTCCCCAACTTCACTCTTTTCATGGCTTCCCACACTTCTGACCTCCTGATCCCCACCTCCTCCTCCACTACTTCTCTTCTTCTCCCTCCCATACCATATCCAGCTATGTTTGCTGGCTCTTCATTCCTTTCATTTAGCAACTCACTGAAGTACTCCCTCCATCTTTCGACTCTCTCTTGCTTCTCGGCTAGCATTCTCCCATTCTTATCTTTCACACCCTTACTGTTTCCCTTGCTACCTTCCCTAACTTTCTTGACTTCTTTCCAGAACAGTTTCTTACTCTCCCTCCATTTTACACTCAGATTCCTTCCAAATTCCTCATCTACTCTTCTCTTACTTTCCTTCACTACTCTCTTCACCACCCTCTTACTCTCCACGTACCTCGCTCGTTTCTGTCTCTCGGAATCTTCATTCCCTCTACTACCCAACCACTCTCTATATGCTTTCTTCTTTTCTTCCACAGCTATTCTTACCTCTTCTGTCCACCATGCTGTACCTTTCACTCCCCTCCCTCTTCTCCTCACTCCACACACCTCCTCACATGCTGCACAGATCTCATCCTTAAACACCTTGCTCATCTCCTCCACTTCCTCCATAACTTCCAGGTCGAACCCACCTAGTCGTCTTTCCACTGCTCTCCTGTACTCCTCCCTGATTTCCTCCTCCTGCAACCTCTCCACCCTCCTCACCATTCCACCCTCCTCTCGCCTCCCTCCGGCTCTCCTCACCCACTTCTTTTGTATCCTAACCTTAGCTACCACTACATAATGATCAGACAGACCCCCTCCAATACCCCTATACACCCAAGCATCCATCACAGATTTCTTCATTCGTTCATCCACACATACATAATCAATCAATGACTTTCGTTCCACCACTGTCTTATCCTTCATCGTCAACATCCGTTTCAACGTGTACCTGTGGATCATTCTGTGTCGGAAGAAGGTGTTGGCTATCCACAGCCTCCTCCCCACACATACGTCCACAAGTGCACTACCATTCCCATTCACCTCTGATGGTACCCCCCACCCTCCCACCACTCCCTCAACTTTCCTATCACCCACCTTACCATTCATATCCCCAATCAGAAATATTCTTTCGTTCTTGTCAAACTTCTCCAGGCACGCCTCCACATTCATCCAGAACTCCTCTTTCTTTCTTTCAAGTATATCCTCTGTCGGGGCATACACGCATACAATCACCCACGTTTGTATTCCTACTTTCATTCTCACCCACACAATCCTTGAACCCACAGACCCATACTCTCTTACACATTCCTTCCATTTGCTACTTACAAACAAACATGCACCTTCTCTCGCTGTTCCTTCACTCACTCCAGCACACACACCCATTCCACACTCCCACTCTCTCACATCTGAACCTTTCCATTTGGTCTCTGTCATTCCACATACATCCAGCCTGGCATTCACTAACACTTCCAGAACCTCTCTCTCTTTTGTGCCATCATTCATGCCACTAACATATCATCACTTACATTTATGTAACCCTGTACCACCATGAATTTTGCTCATCTCCTTCATCTACTTCCTGCCACCCAGCGAAAACTCATCGGAGACCTGGAAACTTTGAATAATAAAATTTCCAACGCAGAAATTGCCATTTCTTTCAACCTCGTATGTATTAAAGAAAATTTATATATATATATATATATATATATATATATATATATATATATATATACACAGTATATATCGTATTTACTTATATTTATCTCTTTGTCTATTTATCTGTATTGTCATTCCATTATATGGACTTAACAATCCTTGAAAGTTTCCCCTTTCCTACTTTATCATATTTTACACTGTAAACAATTATGGGCATGAAAAGAGTAATTGAAGTGCCCATAATAGTATGCCATTATAAAGGTATATTGGCAGTAATTAACCCATTTAATGTATAGATATGAAGGTATACCACTATGAATATACCCAAATATTTTATGTATCCTTTTCATACTGTTTCATACTCTTGTTTTTGTTAAAGTGTATATACTGTAACTGTCTCGCTATCTATACCTATCTATTTGCCATCAATGTATCTATATCTATTAATCCCACCAACCCAAACAACATCTCCACCCGTCAGATTTTACGGTACGTTGCCAATATTTAACGCTGTTTGATGCGTTGGGGGTCTTTTGGAACCCCCATGTTTCACTCGCATACGTTTGGACTTTTCAGGATGTTTCACACCATTAGTTTGGAGATTATAAGACGTTTTAGCCCGTTCAGTTATCGATATTTATTGGCCAAGCAATGACAATGATCCTGTAATTGAGGAAAAATCGTCTATATTAAGTTTTACACCCGTTTTCCTGCCACACATACGTTACGGCATTAATGATGTATATGTCTTTAAAGTACTAGGAACATGTTATCGCTACGAATCTAAAGGAAATAGATATAGCTATAATGAATCATGAAGCTAACTCCTACTCCTCTCTAGCTCTCGCTCTCGCTCTCTCTCTCGCTCTCTCTCTCGCTCTCTCTCTCTCTCTCTCTCTCTCTCTCTCTCTCTCTCTCTCTCTCTCTCTCTCTCTCTCTCTCTCTCTCTGTCTCTCTCTCTCAAACTTAACTCAGCTTCCTTAATCCTATTTGTTCCGAAGGGGGCCCTATTTGGATCTCTCGTTTTGCTTTTTTACTATCGAAAATTGTACAAATTTAGCTTGAAGAGGTTTTGGGTGCGATATTTGTATTTTGAAGGAAGTCTGAGAAGGTGTTTTCGTTAGCCTAAGGGACAAACTAAAATACATAACTCGAAAATGGCAAAAGCAATACAAATCATCAATAATAATCAAACAAAATATCATAATAACCCACAATGCGTCGGACCAGATAGTGTTAAAATACCTCCTATTAGGATAGTTAGGCTAGGTAAAGATAGTTTGGTGCTCGAACATCCACGGGAGTCAACAATATAGTCTAAAAAACAAAACAAAAAACAAAACAATAAAACACAACAAAATAGAACATTTTATTTTGAAAGGTTGGGTGTGAAGCCATCCAAAGGGACTCTTCCACGAAGGTTGGAAGGAAAAGACAAATAATCTTATTGTGTTGTTTGACCAAGTTTAAAACAACGGGTTATTAATTAACCTAACCTTCCGATCCTACCCATTTTGTGTATAGGACAGAGTGTGATTTGTTAGACTAGGTTAGTTCATTTACATGTTATAATTATTCTTAACACTTGTTAGAGACTTTCGGACAAATATTCCCGTTTATTATTAAGGGAGCCACTCGCTTGTTTCTCTTTTTCTCCCTCTCTCTCTGGGTTGTATCCATTCGGCCCCATTCAGCCTACTGTTTTAAAATGTTTACCCCCATCTAGGTGTCAACATTTTTCTGGCGAGCGGTAGCGAGCCAGCATATATATTTGTTTGTTTTGACAGAAAGCTAAATTTGTACATTTTTCGATAGAAAAATTTCTCCGGCGAAGCCGGATTTCTCCATACAATACTGGCTCGCTATTGCTCGCCAAGAAGAAATCTACACCTGGATGGGGATAAACGTCTTAAAACAGTTAGCTGAATGGGGCCGAATGGATTCAAGCCAGGGAAAGAGAAAATAGGAGAGAAAGTTAAAACAAAGCCGGTGACCCCTCTTAACGGGAAAAGTAGGAGAGGAAGGGTATTGTCCCGAGTGTTGAGTAAACCTTTATAGTAGTGTTCCCTTGGCCTTGGTGATCCTGCCTGTGAGTGTGACTAATACTTCTATGTGTGTGTGTGTGTGTGTGTGTGTGTGTGTGTGTGTGTGTGTGTGTGTGTGTGTGTGTGTGTGTGTGTGTGTGTGTGTGTGTGTGTGTGTGTGTGTGTGTGTGTGTGTGTGTGGTGTGTGTGTGTGTGTGTGTGTGTGTGTGTGTGTGTGTGTGTGTGTGTGTGTGTGTGTGTGTGTGTGTGCGTGCGTGCGTGCGTGCGTGCGTGCGTGCGTGCGTGCGTGCGTGCGTGCGTGCGTGCGTGCGTGCGTGCGTGCGTGCGTGCGTGCGTGCGTGCGTGCGTGCGTGCGTGCGTGCGTGCGTGCGTGCGTGCGTGCGTGCGTGCGTGCGTGCGTGCGTGCGTGCGTGCGTGCTAGGTGGCAGCAATGCCGACAGCCTTTATAAAATAATCACTCTAAATATTGCTGGCCTCTTACCATACAAATTTAGAGGCAAAATAAAATTACTCTCAGAAGTGGCACAAACTGAAAATGCTTTTATAATCTCCCTAACAGAAACACACCTAACAGAGGAAATCAGAGAAGCTGAAATAAAAATACCAAACTTTGTATCATATAGAACGGACAGACCAAAACAAAAGAAAAAAGGCGGTGTCATCACCTACGTGGATGGCCACTTTGCAGCTAGGACACAAGTTCTCCACTCAGAATCAAACTTGTACACAGAATCCCTGGTACTATACATTAAAGACCTTGATTGGGTATATATAAATATATACAGGCCACCAGCGTGCCCAACAAATAAATTTAATGACCAACTAACAAAGATTAGAGAAGTAATTAACTCACTACCACCACCCATGCCTACCATTATGCTCACTGGTGATCTAAACTTCCCGCTCATAGACTGGGAGTTGGAGAGTGTATATGGAGGAGCAGGGGACATGCGGACTCAGGCAGAAGCTGTCCTGAACTTTGCGGAGGATTTCTGTTTACATCAAGCCATCAACACTCCAACAAGAGGTGACAACATACTGGACATTGTGATGACAAACAATGATGACCTTTTACATAATATTACTGTAAACAAAACTAATCTCTCAGATCATACATCATAACCCTGACGACCAGCTTACCTACAAATATGCAAACTAGAATTCCCAGTGCAGCACAACAAGCACCAAATTTCAGCCGAATGAACTTTCACAGCGAGTCAGTCTGCTGGGAAAGTTTAAAGAGAGACCTCGGTGAAGTAAACTGGGATTCACTCATGAAAGACTGCGATCCTGAGGCCCAATACGACATACTGACGACTAAATGCTTGGAAATATCAGAGAAATATGTACCGTTGAGGAGATCGTCTAATAAGACCTCTCCTTATAAGGGTAACATACCAAGGGACCGAAAAGTTCTGATGCGAAAGAGAACAAAACTAAGAAAAAACTCAAGAACACCAACAACATTGAAATACGGACGCAAACCGAAAACAAAATTACCATCATAGAAGAAAAACTTAAAAGGTCAGTTGAATTAGAAGATGACCGGAAAGAAATACAAGCCGTGGCATGCATTAAAACCAATCCTAAATACTTTTACAAGTATGCCTCAAACAAGTCAGTAGTGAGAGCGAGTATTGGCCCACTGACTGACTCAGACGGCCGAACCATAAACGAACCTCAAGAGATTGTTGAAGAACTACTGCTCCAGTACAAAAGTGTCTTCAGCAACCCTGTGAAAGACAAAATAATCAAGTCACCTATGGACTTTTTTCGTCACGGTGCTGACTGCACATCAAAACTGACGGATATAACTTTAAGCAGAGACATCATAGAAGGAGCAATTAAAGAGATGGCTACTAACTCGGCAGCTGGTCCCGACCACATCCCTGCTGTGCTCCTTAAACGTTGTGCTAAAGAGCTGAGCGTTCCTTTGCTCTTTCTTTATAGCACTTCATTAGAATCTGGTATAATACCAAAGAAATTAAAAAGTGCCAACATCACACCAATCCACAAGGGAGGGTCGAAGACAGAGGCAAAAAATTATCGACCAGTTGCCTTAACCTCCCACATTATTAAAGTCTTGGAGAGAATAATGGTTAAGAACATGGCTCAATATCTCGAACAAAACAACAAAATGAACCAAGACCAACATGGTTTTCGCACTGGGCGTTCATGCCTCTCCCAACTGCTTGCCCACTATGAAACAATTTTAGAAAAGCTGGAATATAACAAAAATGTTGATGTGGTCTATCTTGATTTCGCAAAAGCCTTTGACAAGGTAGACCACGGTATTTTGTTACACAAGATAAGACAAATGGGCATTACTGGAAAGCTCGGGATGTGGCTGCACTCGTTTCTTACTGACAGGGAGCAGTGTGTAGCGGCTAGCGGTGCAGTGTCTCGGCCGTCGGTGGTCAACAGTGGGGTGCCACAGGGATCAGTCCTTGGACCTCTGCTATTTCTGATCCACATATCCGACATAAACAGTTTCTTCAGTATCGGATGCCGAAAAATTACAAACTGATCTGGCATCACTTTACGCGTGGGCAGAGCATAATAACATGTCCTTCAACGACAACAAATTTGAGCATATACATTACAGTTCAGGGGGAATCAATTACAATGCACACACGTTTGCAGCACCGGACGGTTCACATATAGACACCAAGGAGTATATAAGAGACCTAGGAATTACCCTCAGTTGTGACGGAAACTTTACCCAACATATACAAAATGTGGTAAAGAAGGCACGAAGCCAGGCTGGCTGGATCCTTCGCACTTTCCGGACACGTGAAAGGCTTCCTATGCTGACGTTATACAAGTCACTCGTGATACCATTGCTAGAGTATTGTTGTCAGCTGTGGAGTCCGTGGCGAGCAGGAGAGAAGCAGTCACTTGAAACAGTACAACGATCTTTCACCGATAGAATATCTGACGTCCGACATTTAGACTACTGGGCAAGGTTACGTGAACTCGACCTTTACTCACTAGAAAGGCGTAGAGAAAGGTACGCTATATTATACATCTACAAAATATTGACCGAAAAATCTGTAAATAACTTGAATATACGGTTTAGCATCCACCAACGACGGGGTCGGCTCTGCCATATTGAAAGGATATACCCCAGAGCAAGTACAAGAATCAAGACGCTCAAAGAAAACGCTTTTGCTATAAGAGGGCCACTCCTTTTCAATGCACTGCCCAGACACCTGCGTGACTCAACGGAACATAACCTTGAACGTTTCAAGAACCAACTAGATAAATTCCTACGGATAATACCCGATCAACCCAAGCTGCCACATTACCACCTCTGCGCTGCCAGCAACAGCATCATAGACCAAATGGCGAAGAGACGAGCAGACGGGTTATACTAGTGGCGGCGCATCAGCGTGGCCACGGGCAGCAACTACTGCCTGAAACTACTCACCACAGGTGTGTGTGTGTGTGTGTGTGTGTGTGTGTGTGTGTGTGTGTGTGTGTGTGTCTGTGTCCCTCTCTCACCCGCTGTACTCACTTATTCACTCAATCACACTTTCACTCTCGCTCTCTCTCTCTCTCGCTCTTTATCTCATATATATATACCGGTATATATATATATATATATATATATATATATATATATATTATATATTATATGGCCAGGTGATACAAGGTAGTGGTAAAGGGACTGGCCGCCGGTTTCGAGGTCATGTTAAAATTATGTTCATCATTCGCGATGTGGTGGTATCCCTTGTCATGTCTTGAACCTCGGTTGAATCGGGAAGTTATACACAAACGTGAACTATTCTTTGATCAGTTATAGCAATAGTATAATTACTTCTTGACGTTATGTATTCGTAGTGACTAATACGTACGAAGCAGTAGGTATTATTCCCGTCACTCAGCCAGGCGTCACTGTATTATAAGGGATAACGTATACAGTATATGGCCCGCCTCCGAAAGAACCAAAAACGTTTCCCAGCTTGCAATATATACTTATAAGTGGGCATGGTGTTCTGTATCCTCACTGTTTAAACGAGCCCAGCAGAGTAGGACCAACTCCTCCTAACTGCTACTGCCAAGTTCAAAATAAACCAACCAACCAACAACATGGTGTCGATCAACATGGCTCTCGCCTCCTTGTGCTTGGTAGCGATGGTTAACGGACTGAGCATTACCAGACCTGAGGTGGACACAACTCTTCCTGAGGACATCACCACCGAGCCAGAGACGCCCACAAAGGTTGAAGACCTGGTCATCAGTGTACTGAAGAGGGCCGCCAGGGACAAGGAGAACGACATAGTGGAGCAACTGGAACCCTGAGCTTGGTCTATCAAAAGGCTCGGCAACTAAAATCCTAGAATGCATTTTATATGCACACGTAATCAACGTAGGAGAGCCAGGAACATACGACATCACACTAAATGACCTGTTCCGAAGAAACAACTTGCCAACATTAAATGTACCAAATAATCCACCTTCAGCCAAAATTCTTAAGGGCCTTGGCACTGACCCAGAGGATGATTGCCCCGAATTGGAGGAAGAATCTACGGAGACAGCAACTGCAATTGCAAATCGACCAAAAAAGAAAGCAAACAAGAAAAACACTAACAAAAAACCATTTAGCTCAGAATGCAGAGAGAAGGAGAAGGAACTCACATTGAGACAACCCACCATCAATGCTAATTTGAAGGGTAAAGATATAGGACTAAACATCTCCACAACTAAAGCACAAGGATGGCCAACAGACTTTTTTGGCCGAGAGCAGTTGCTCAACGCACTTCAAAGTAGGAAATACAAGTGGTTGTACACCAATGCAGACTATGAAGAAAAAGATATATTTCAAAAGATTACAAATAGTGATATCGACCTTAAAGGTTGCTGGGTGACGATGGAGGAGAGTGAATTCAGGAAATTGAGGCCTGGGCTTCAGGTGGACAAATCACCTCTACCAGGTAACAGAGACCCAAGGGTAAGAAGATCATCTGATTAACATGGAGACCATCAGAATAGTTCATCACAATGTTCTCCACTGGGAAACCCGGAAAACGGAGTTGGCAAATATATACAAAGAACTGGATCCAGATATCATAACACTTAATAGCCATGGAGCGAAACCTGACCAAACTATCAACATATCTGGTTATATAACTTACAAAATAAACTCGAGTAGTGAACGAAATGATGGTTCAGCAGTGTTGATTAAGACAAATATTAAACATAAACTTGATGATGACTTCCATACAGACGTCTTAAGCCTGAAGATTTATACAAATACAGGACCAATCAACATAGCTACCACATATCTGCCCCCAAGAAGACCTTTCCTGCCGTTTCCTGATTTTCATAAACTGCTGTATAATAATGAACCCATGTACTATAATTGGAGATCTAAATGCCAAGCACAGAAGACTTGGTCACAATACAGATAACAATGTGGGCAAAAACCTTATGCGATTCATAGACCATAGGATGATTCATCTAGGACCATATTTTCCCACATACTTATGTCATAATGCAGCGACTACCCCAGATATCATCATTAGCAACACTCAAACTTATCATAATACCAAAATCGAAACTGGACCACTGACATCTTCAGATCACCTTCCCGTGCTCCTTACAATAACTTCGAAAGCAATCCTTGAACCCACAGTAGAAAGACATTATTTAATAAAGCAAATTGGGATCTCTTCAGAGAAATAGTCAACTCTGAAATCCAGAACGATTATGACTGGAGTGGTTATGAGGGAATGGAGATTGTGGACAAAAAAATAAATGACTGGTATGAAGCGATTCTAAAGGGTATACAGGGGGCAATCCCAATGGGATCGAAAAAGACCATATCAAAACCTATCATAAATAACAAAATTAGAAATATCCAAGCTTGCTTCACCAGACTTTACAACAACAGCATTAGAAACGGTTGGACCTGGGTAGATTATAACCATTATAAAAGGCTAAAACAACTACTGGTTAATGAATGCCGAGACAGCAGTAGCAAAAACTGGGAATCTAATGTCCAATACCTAATTGATAATGCAAAAAACCCTGTATCTTTTTTGGCAGAAAATTAAGACAATGAAAGGGACGGCAAATACATCCCCCCCATATGTTCTAGACAGTGATAATAACAAAATTTATGACAGCAAGAAAAAAGAGGAAATCTTCAGGAACATATGGAGGGATGTCTTCAAAATCTCGGAAGAGGAAAACCAAGACTTTGATGATGAAAAGGAGGAGGAGGTGCACACATACCTAAATAGGAATTTAGAAAGAACCATACCTTTCATCCATATAGACCACACCAGATTCGACAATACAAGCCAAACGACAAGAAATGCGACAATAGAAGAAGTTAAACACCTGATACACAAACTGAAAATAACACCCCGGGTTATAGTAATATAAATAAACTTATTCTATTAAATATCCCCGAAGGAGCCCTAAAGCAACTTGTTGAGATATTTAATGATTCACTATGCCTAGGCTATTTTCCAGACAAATGGAAAAAGGGTATTATTAACTTAATACCAAAGGGATCTAAATCACCTTTCAACCCAAGAAACTATAGACCAATCACCTTATTGGAAGTACCCGGAAAATTATTAGAAAAAATCATCAATACAAGGCTAAAATCACATCTCAACCATAACAATTTACTGCCAAGCTCGCAACATGGGTTCCGGGAACACCGAGGCACAGGCACAGCACTTTTGGTTACTTCTGAAATATTAGCCCATGCTAAGAGTCGCCGTGACCAATGCTCAATAGTTCTACGTGACGTGTCGAAGGCATTTGATAAGGTGTGGCATGAGGGACTCAAATTCAAAATATTACAACTAGGCTTACCTTCCTACTTTGAAAAAATATTATGTGATTACCTCGTAGACCGCACAGTCAGTATACGTGTGGGAACAATAATGGGGCCAGAAATAGTAATAAAAAGTGGAGTACCTCAAGGGGGAATCCTTTCGCCAACCTTATACACTATTTACACCAGAGATATGCCCGAGCCTGCAATGGATTGCCATAATATCACATATGCCGACGACATAACTCAAATTATCACTCACAGAGGAAAATCAAGAAGACTTATGGCAGAGCTTGTTGGTGCAGAAATAGAAAAAATCAATGCGTTTGAAAAAAGCTGGAAAATAAAAACTAACCAGACTAAATTCGCGCTAATCAATATTGCAAACAAAAAATACGAGGAAGTAGTAGCAAACGGAGAGCTTATAGATTATGCACATAAAGGTAAAATATTGGGATTACAGATCACTACAACATGTTATTGCAGACATGTCAAGGACTTAACAATTAAGGGGAAACAAGCATTAAGTGAGCTATACAAACTAAAAGATCTCCCACAGCATATAAAACTGCAACTTGTCAAATCCTTTGTACTACCAGTAATAGAATACCCAGCGATACCATTATGTGCCCTAAGCAAAACCCAGATATCACAGCTACAAAAAATTCAAAATAGAGCACTAAGATTCTCATTCAATGAATACTTCCCATACACTAAGACAACAGAGGAAATGCACATGGAGGCTAATATATGTCCCATGAACATAAAACTAGCGGAAAGAGCAAAAATCTGGTGAGAAAATACAGTCAAATGAACGACCCCGTTATGGACTGGATACAGGGAGACCACATTGGTCACAGTTGGTTCCCCACTTCCAGGACCATTGTAGAAGCACCACTACCCGAACCAAGATTCATTTAGAATGATATGGATTCAGCTGAATTTCCGATCAATATTAGCTGGATGCACCTCAAGGCTGAACCAGGGAACACTTTAGTGTCACCTTGGCTCCAGCTGGAGTGGCTAACTGGCAATATGACCGGGAGGAAGCAGGGTAAAAACATTATATACCACTAATAAGGCGACCACCTGTTATAACTTCACTAAATAAGCCATTCCAGCCGAATTTCTGATCATTATTAGCCAGGTGTGTCTCAAGGCTGAGCCAAGGATCACTTCAATGTGGTCTTGGCTCTAGCTGGAAGGGTAAACTGGCGATATGATCGGGAGGAAGCAAGGCAAGATAACTTACATCATAACTGAGGCAAACTCTATCTAATTAAAACTCATCAAATTCGACCATAACTGAATATGACACTCAATATAACGGAACCGATAAGACTCAACAATGGGAAATGCAGACGGGGTATGTGGTAGGGCACCCAGCATTTCAACCGTCAGTATACCATGACTAACATACCAGAGTGCTAGTACGGATTCCCTCCGGGGTAGCACCGACCCTGTGAGGGAGTTGTCAGTGCCCCAAAACAATCCCACAGTACCACATAATTATAGGGGCAGTCAAAGTGGCGTTTGCTCTCACGCTGGTGCACTGCTTGAGCCCTTGACTGTCCCCTCAATATGTTTTTCCTAATGAAGTCAATATATATAAACGATAGTTCTCCTGCCTGGGGCCCGCCATGGCGGACCCCAGGCAGGGGACCTATCGGGCCCATCTTTCTGCAAAGGAAATATGGAGAAGCCAGGGGTGGCTGTAGTTGCTCGCGACGGGAATTTTTGCGGATACACAGTATACTTAACATAAACAATAGCTAGGTGGACAGCCCACCATCTTTTCATACTCTTCAACTCTTCATTTTTAACCCCCACTTGTCTTGATCTGATCTCTCTTATTTCACATCTAGTGAGTCCTCACCTCACATTCTGATTCTGATTCTGATTCTCCACTTCCATTGAGTCTCCAACTGTCTCCCAGCCCATCTCCAATTCCACTTTCCCTAAAGTAGTCTTCAACTCCTAATCATCTCTACTGCCACTAAGACCTTCTCCACCACCAACATGTCGATGAACATTGTACTAGTCTTCTTATGCCTGGCAGCGCTGGTTAACGGACTGAGCATCACCAGACCTGAGGTAGACTACAACTCTCCCGGAGGACACCACCACCGAGCCAGAGACGCCCACAAAGGTTGAAGACCTGGTCATCAGTGTACTGAAGAGGGCCGCCAGGGACGAGGAGAACGACATCGTGGAGCAACGGGAACTCCTGAAGAAGCTGGCGTGCCGCCCTCGCCTGACTCCGGTGTACGTGAAGGAGGAACTGAGCCCCAAGAGTGACCTGCTAGACTACGATCTTCTACCGGAGGTACTGGCGGTGAAGCGGTGTAACAGCTGCACTTACTGCGGTGATGGACTCCATGACCCTGATGTGACCTGCAGGGCCACCAAGGACAGGACCAAGAACTTCACCATCAGGGTGTTTAACGGCACTCATACCGTCTACGAGAAGCTGCCCATCAAGGTGGACCGAAAGTGTGCCTGCAAACGTGATACCGGTACTTAATATGTCACACCTGCACCCACATCACTAGAGTGGAGCTACGCTGCCGTCCTACCCTTTTCATTAGTGCCACTTGGTGTACATAAACCCTGCTGCTCATTGTCAACTCTAGACTCTTTGAAACCTAAATAGATTTCTCCAAATATTCTGTGATATTCATGTATTAGTTGTATTAGTTATTGAAAGAAGTAAATACTATTGAAGAGTATTTTTCTCTGCTAAAACTTAGTCTTGAAGTGCTATATATTTATACATAATGTAAGAGATTTTGAGGGTAATATTTGCTCTGCTTGCATTAGCATATGTTTGTGTATCGGTTTTCACATACAGTTTACTCATTATTACAGTACAAACATAATTGAATGTGTTATAGGTTAGCATATTGTATGTTTGTAATCGTTTGTGTGTCGTGTATATCAGTGTTCTGTTATTGTCTATGTTGCCTTTAAGTTTCAATTACCTGTTATGCACCCTCAATCAGACGACAATTTTGCTTATTCATTAAAAACAAATCGCAACTATTAAACGATATTGTTCAGCTTCGGAGAAGCTATTAACGGTTTGTGATAAGTTCTAAATCGACCTCAATTTATCATTAGGTAAGAGATTTTTAAGATTAATAAAATCGTCTGGAAGTAGCTTTGAATAAAGTAAATATTCGTCATCTGTTTGAAAGAGCTTAGTACAACAGTATATGCCAAAGATAATTTAGTGTTGAGGTATTGTCTTCTTTGAAATGTGTATTGTTACCGTGCCTGATTTTGTATTTTTTAGTGAAATTTAGTATGACTTAATAAATGTCATATATTATTGATTATTTTACTAGTTATTCCTATTGTTTGTTATACATTCATAGACAAAACAAATATATATATGTATCTAAATGGAAGTGAACACTGAGAAAGTGAAAAAATATATACATGGGGTCAGTTTTTTATCAATTACTAATTGAAAATATTAATCTCAAACTAAAATCCATTCCTATGCATGGTAATTTATAGTCATAAATATGATGATTATTCACACAAAAATGTTAGTAGAGATAATTATAATGTATGTAATCCAATATATACTATAGAAAGTAATAATAAGCATGTTACTACAATTGCTTGTAAGACCTATACCGAATTGACTGACATAATAATATGACCTTGTCATCATAGTTAGAGATAATATAGTTACGGGAATCAAGTGCTGCATT
>CM064492.1:75733303-75753072 GCA_032716605.1 Paralithodes platypus | reverse complement strand
TTATCATGCTTTTCAGAATGTGGGAAGCTACCTTCAGAGAAGCACTTATTAATTATTTTGGAAATAAACTCAACTGTGTGATCATAGACTCTTGGTAGCTTGGAAACATTTATGGGATCCAACGGGCAATTTTTTTTATTGAGGTTTCTTATGTAGGACGAGATCATGTCCACCTCTACTGAGTGAAAGGATGAGAGGACATTATTAGGAATGTGTCGGGGTTGGAGTACAACTGAAAGTTCTTCACCAACAGAAGCATCATCCAGTTCCTGTCTTATGCGAGTATCTTGCCAGCAAAAAATGCCACAAAGTTGGTAGCCAACTCGGCATCGGGTACAGAAGGTCTTAAGCTGACTCTTGTTTTTCCAAGTAAACTGTTTACAATTGAAGCCAACCTCCTCTGGTCGTTACCACATGAGTCAACTTTTCCCTGATAATACACTTTCTTTTCATCTTTGATTGTGTGGACCACGGCTCTTCTGGCCGACAGATATTGCAACCATGTAGAGTCTGTTTTATTTTTCCGCCATTCACGTTCAGCTCTTCTACGCGCTCTTCTAAGAAATTTAACTCGAGTGCTATACCAGGGTGAATCATCTCGTACTATGATTTTCTTCTCTACTTCTGGACAGTGATGATCGAACACTAATTTAAGTGCATTTCCATGTACCTCCACCAGCTCATCTGAAGTAAGGTTGGAAGTATCAATACTTCCCAAGTACTGTTTTACTTCACTGCTAGCCAAATTTTGGTCTGTATTTTTATAATTTCTAAATCTGATTACTTTTTCATGTGTGAGTGGTTTAGGGAAATCAAAGCTGAAAGTAATCAAAGCATGATCAGAGGTATTAGGGTCAGCATTCTCAACATCAACATCCAGAACACCACCACAACCCACAGGAGAGAAAACCAAGTCAAGGGTGTGTCCTAAGATATGAGTTGGGTGGGACACATGGTTTACAAAATTGTTCTGATCAGTCAACTCAAGGAACTCAGGAGAGAATGGCTTCAGATGAGGGCTGTCAACCCAGTAATTAAAATCTCCACATATCAAAAGTCTTCCGGTTTTAGCAGAAAATTCCTCGAGAAACTGCCCAAACTCTTCCATAATACCCCTATCTGTGCCACGATGGCCAGGCCTATAGACAACTGCCATTCTTAGAATTTGTTGATGGAGTTTTATTTCCACTTCCAACAGTTCATAATAAAGAGGGGCTGGGTTATGGCTTATTTGCAAGATATTCACCAGAGATGTGGAGTAGACAACTGCCACTCCACCACCCGGATGATCTCCCCTAGGCCTAGGAACATTTATTATGGAATGGGTTTTAGGCAATGCCGCCTGGATAATATTCAGATCTGACTCGAACAACCAGGTCTCAGTGAGACATAATACATCAAGGTTACGTTCATCCAAGATCTCGCAAATATGATCCATTTTGTTACGCAAGGAACGAACATTCAACAGACCCAGTTTCAAACCGGCTCCTGTGTGCATTTTTCAGTTTTTTGAACCTACAAAATTGGTGTTTTCAATAACTTTATTTCTCTGAGCTGTCATTAGAGGACAATTTCTACTTGAGGCGAAATGATTTGGCGGCTCCGTAACTGATGTGGAGCTCATACAATTTGTACATTTGGGGGAAGTCTTGTTGGTGCAGTCTTTTGAGTTATGAGTACCGGCACAGAAGTTGCATTTTGGATCCTCATTTTTCCAATAACACCTGTCACTGGTATGGCCAAAGCCCTGGCAATGGTAACATTGTGTTACCCAGAAGCGATCGTATGCACGACATCTCACAAGTCCAACATTCACAGAATTGCCATCATCCACAATGGAAGAGCGTATTTCAGGTGAAATTTTTACTACCGCAGTCTTTGAGTGTGCATCACTCTTTTGCTTGGTGAATAGCAAATTCATAGCTAAGCCATCATCGACCAGGGACTTTATTCTTGGGTTCTTGTTGAGGATGCTGGGAATGATCTCATTATCCTCAGCGTCATTAGCAATGCCTACCAGAGTCATTTTTGGCATCATCTTCTTTGGTTCGGAGACACTGAAGGCACTTTCCACCCCCAAACACTGATTGATGGCCCTTCCTGCATCTTCTTTGGCTTTCTTGGATGGAAGTCGTACCACCAGTACACCTGAATCAGTTCTAGTTAACTTGTTAACCGGAACCGAAGCCAAAGCAGTCTCGATTGCCTTTGTATCTGGTGGGCTTACTGGCTCGGAGGATCGGTCTTTTGGCTTCACTACCAGGACCTGATGGTCCCAGACATTTTTTTTCTTTCCACCATCTACCACCTCAGTGGTGCGTTTGGTCGGCTCCTTTTTGGTCTCTTCAAATGTTTGCTGAACTATCTTGGCAAACAAGGGAATGTCGGGGGCAGCAACTTTAGTCTCAAGGATATCCATTCTGTTACCAATACTCTCTATCTCCACAGCCACCGCAGCAAGGGCACCCTTCACTTCACCAACTAGGGCAGCCGTCAGGTCATCCAAGGTCTGCTGACTAATTGCTGCGTCCTTTGCAGCCAGGGGGGTGGTATCGCAAACAGTGCAATGCCATTTAAATCCAGGTTTCTTCTTTGCAAGTACTCTGAGGTCCTCATCATCAACATTTATACAGTTAACGTGAAAATAGGTACCACACAAGTAGCAGCCCAGCGATTTGGCCTTGCCCACAACCTTCCCACAACTGCAACTCTGCTTGCTTGCTGCCATTTCAGTGGAAGTAACCAATAATTAAAAACAAAAACACCTGTATTTCGTATCTGATTAAAAATAAGAGAAAACCCTAGTTTTAAAAAAACTTGAAAATAACTACCTGGGATAGACCCCAGGTAGCGCCGTCCCCGTCAGTGCCACCACAATAGAAAAAAATTAAAATGGAAAAGAAAAAAAGGGAAAGTGGTGTCTGCAAGGTCACCGCGGGCAGGTGGGGATCGACTTGGCTACCCTTTGGGGGTAGCCCAACCGAGATGCGTGGAGAGACCACGCACAGGATGGCAGATGTGTGTGGTGCAAAAACTTTAACCAACCTTGCACACTGTTTTGAGCTTATAGCAGTGACAATACAATTTCCACGGTACTCAGCAAGACCCCATTGGTTACGATACTGCCACTGCGCAAATTTAGGATACAGTAGTTCCTAAATTGGTATTGGTTTGGTTGGCCTTGGTTGATATAGCACTAATTGACATCTATAGTTAAAATGGTCTACTGGTTAAGCTGTTTGGGAACCCATAAGAACCTACTAAACATACTGTATTCATTATTTCCCATCCTTCATTACCACAAGATATTTTCAGCTGGAGTTATTGGAGGAAAAAGTGACTATAGTCAGATTTAAAGGAGGACTTAATCTGGCAATTTTTGATCAGCTAGCATACTTAAGTCTGGCAACATTTTGGGACTATTCTGCACTTGACTGAAGGTATATTACAAATAAATACATATGTATGCATGTATGTATGTATGTACTGTATGTCTATACTCGGGCACATACCCCATAGCTGGGGGAGGCCGACTCGAGACAGAGCGCGAACAAGGACAACACATAAATACATACCAGTATATTATAAAAACTGAGCCATCCATACAAATTAAGGTTTCAAATTAACACAGAGATTTCGAAAATTATAATACAGGGCCGCATGTCCTTACCAGTACTGTCTTGTCACCCTAGCTACAGGTTAACCCTCCTGAAATAAAGATGGGAAATTTTAACTGGTTAACTGACCTGACACTTTCCAGCAAAGATGAAATCCTTGACTAATACTCAATACATTGGCCACATAATATGGATGATGAGCATCCCCACTTATGTAGACATCACTAGTATGACTGGAGTGACTCAGTGTAGAAACCCATGACTCAGTGTAGAGACTTATGGCTGTCAACACGGCCATATCACTCCCAAAACTGAAAATCACCTCTTCCACATCTCTCTCTTATTGAGAAAAAAATTCCAACATATGTACCCGTATATTTCAGAAGGTGTCAGATCAGAGTTGTGGAATAATTTGGGGAAAATGTGTGGCATAAATCTGCTTTTACTCTACTGTATAAATAATCTGTAGACTCACCGCTGTGGAGGGAGGGGTGGCTGACTTCTCCGACTCGCTGTACAGTATGGACGGGACTAGAGCTTTGAGGTTTGGTAGACATTGGTAGAAGGCCTTGGTGTCTTCATCCTCCCATAACACCATACTACCATCACCCATACCATCCACACCAGCACTACCACTGTCACCACCGCCGCTCTCCACATTACCTCCACCCAGCTCACCTAGGCCTAGGTCATCACTGTCTGTAAACACACATTTATAAGCTTTAAGTTTGCATTATCTAACAATTCTCTCCCTACGCAGCACCTGACACCGAACGAATACAGTTGGAATTAATATTATTTACAGAGAGTACATAGATTAACATTAAGATTTCTAAAGGTATCGTCATTTATCAATTTACAGTAGTCCATTAACCCTTGGAATCCGGGAGGCCTCATGAGGCAAAACGTATTATGGTTAGGAGTCCGGGAGGCCTCATACGAGGCAAAATCAAAGCGTTCAAATTGCGCGGGTGGATTTTTGTTTGTGCGAGGGCGACCGCAGCGCCACCAAGCACAAACTACCAGGCAGCATGAGTTCTTATCTCGCACCCAAGATGGCTGGAGTTAACCCCCAAAAAATTGCTGTGTCCGATTCGCCGCCCGCCGCCGCGACCCGTAAGCCTAAGAAAGGCAAAGCTAAAACGACCAAGAAAACGTTGCTAAGTCCCGGTGGTGTTGCACGTGTGCTAAAAGAGTTAAGTGATCATGACCTTAGTGAGATTGAGAGTGATATTGACGAAGAGTATGTGGTTAGTGAAGATGTTGATGAAGTGGAAGATGGCGAAGAATTCCAGGGCTTTCATAGCACTGATGATGACGATGGTGATGATGATAATGATAACAATGTTGGATGTGGTGAACATCATCAAGGTGATGAAAGTGTTAGTGAAATGGGAAGTGTCCTACCCGCATCACGTGAACGTGACCCGGCGCGCACGCTTGCGACCCCGGTGTCGGCTGTGGGGACTCCTTCCCCGGCAAAAATAGCCAGTTATTTTTATAGGAGAGCTGTGCTGGATAGTGCAAGGAAGCAGGCACGGGAGGCGGCCGAAAGGGAAAGAGGTGAAGATGCTGATAGTGAGGATGAGAGTGAAGATTTGAGCGTGGGTAGGCCTATTCCTTTGTCTCCCGGGCCTTCGTCACCCGCGGCTGGTGCGTCATTGACCCCGCATGACCCACAGCCCTCAACAAGTGGTGCAAGTGGTGCAAGTGGTGCGGAATTGTCCCCGCATGACCCACAGCCATCAACAAGTGGTGCAAGTGGTGCGGTATTGTACCCGCATGACCCACAGCCATCAACAAGTGGTGCAAGTGGTGCGGTATTGTACCCGCATGACCCACAGCCATCAACAAGTGGTGCAAGTGGTGCGGTCTTGTCCCAGCATGACCCACAGACATCAACAAGTGGTGCAAGTGGTGCAAGTGGTCAATGCACCTCCAGAAGGGCCTTGTTCATGGCCACAGGGGGGGCACAAAGCAGCACCTCAGGCCCTAAGCTGCCCCTAAAATGCTCTCGTCGTCGCCTAAAAACTTCAGAGCCAACTAGCTCACCTTCACAACCCACTAACCGCCCACGCCAGCAGTCGCCACCTGATGTATCACCACCAACTGACGACCAGGATCCCACCTATGACCCTGAAGACACCCACGAATATGGCCGCCCTTCAAGATATATGGACGACCACGGTGCAGATTCTGGGGATGATAATTATGACCTGCCAGACGACCCTGTTGTGGACGAAGCTGAGTGGGTGGACGACCCAGCACCCCGCCGTGGCCGTGGACGTCCCCGTGTTCGGGGTGGCCGTGCCCTTGGACTTGGACGTGGACGTGGACGTGGACGTGGCCGTGGCCATGCCATGGGCCCTGCTGGTCAGCGTGGGAATGGCCGCGGCCGTGGCCAGGCCGCCCCTGCTGCTGCCGACGCCCCTGCTGCCCGTCCCCGTGCCAGGCATGCTGATGTCTGGACGTGGGAGGATGGGGCCACCTTTCAACCACAAGATGCCACATTCGATGACGCCCAAAATGCCGCAGGGATTGATCCATCTTTCCCAGGGGGACCCAACTCAACACCTGCCGAGCTATTCAAGGCCTTTTTCGACAATGATGTCATGTCATATGTTGTCGATGAGACCAATAAGCAGAAGGCCCTCAGTGACCACATTAGCGGCAAGACCCATAGTTCCCACATGAAGGCCTGGAAGCCTGTCACCATTGCCCAAATGTATGTGTTCATAGCACTGACCATGCTCATGGCACATGTGAAGAAGCATCGGCTGGCAGATTACTGGATCACAGGCGACATAATTGCCACACCTGCTTTTGGCAAACTTATGTCCCGGGACCGCTACTTCGCCATATTTGGTAACCTGCACTTCGTTACCAACACCAATGTACACAAAACAGACCGCCTGTGGAAGATAAGGGGATTCTACGACATGATGAAGGCCAAGTTTTCCACATTCTTGAAGCCTTTTCAAAAGGTTGTGATCGACGAATCTCTTGTGCTGTTCCGGGGGAACCTTCACTTCCGGCAGTACATACCATCCAAGAGACATCGATTCGGCATCAAGCTCTTCGTCCTCTGTGACTGTAAGACGGGTTATGTGCTGGACTTTATTGTCTACAGTGGGAAGGAGGGTGAGGTTCTTGCAGATCAAGAAATAGGGTTTGGTGGAGCAGTGGTGAAGGCGATGATGGATCGCTACTTCAACAAGAACCACATACTCTACACGGACAACTATTATACGTCCCCCATCCTCACTAAGTACCTGAACAGGCAGCAAACGCAGACTGTGGGCACAGTACGGGGGACGAGGAAGAACATGCCGGAATTCCCCAAAGAGACCAAGAAGAAGGACATCTTCCTCAAGCAACATGGTCCGATGCTGGCAATCCATTGGCACGACCAAAGGAAGGTCAACATGATCAGCACCATCCACAAGGGCAACCTGGTTGACTCTGGTAAAGTCAACCACAGGATTAGGGAGCCTATCATGAAGCCAGACGCAGTTATGGATTACAACATAAACATGCGTCTGGTTGACAAGTCAGACATGCAGGTCGGCTTCATCGACTGCCTGCGGACCTCCTGCAGGTGGTATAAGAAGTTCTTCCTGCACATGATGGATGTGTCTGTGCTGAACTCGTACAACCTGTACAAGCTGATGAACCCCACAATGCCCAGGAAGTACACCAACCTTCGGAGATTCCAGAAACAGCTCATTCTGGATCTCATTGGGGAATATGCCCTGCCTGAGGATTCCCCACGAGCTCAACATATGCCAGGAGCTGGCACCATGGACCGCACATACGCTTCCGAACACCACAAGAAGCACAGGATCGTCGGCCTTCCAGTAGCTGCTGGTCGCAAGACCCAGAAACGGTGCCATGTCTGCACCCACACCACCCGAAGACCCCAGACAAACACCAAAACCTTGTATCAGTGCCAGGAATGTCAGGTAGCACTGTGCATCACGCCTTGCCATGATGATTTCCACATCCTGGTAAACTTCTAAGTGGCACTGACCCTGAGAACACTAGTGAAAGTGACAATAAAACACTATGTGCAAGTGAAAGTGACACTAAAATCAATACAACAGTATGTGCAAGTGAAAGAGACACAATACCTATATATTAGAGTAACTATTCAATAAGTATTTATAAGTGAAACCTGTAATAAGTGAAAGTGACACTAAAACAATATAACAAATGAGACAGAACAACACTTCACAACTCTAAACAGTACACCCATCACTAACATCAACAATGCTGTACACATACTCAATAAAACTATCCAAAACGCTGACAAGAAACACATTCCAAGAGGTAACAGAAAGACACAACCCCAACTTCACACCAGAAATTCAAAACCTCATCAGACAACGCGACATACTGAAACACTCCCCAGCACCCCACACACAAGACATCACACAACAAATTCAAGCACTCAACACCCAAACTAACAACAAAATACAAGAACAACAAAAACTAAATTGGAATAACTTCCTACAAACACTTGATCACAAAACAAACCCCAAAAAACTCTACAAAACACTAAACAGCATCACACTTTCCAACAGCAACACAACACAATTACATGCTGCAATCACAACAACAGACTCTACTCCTTCATGTAAACAACAAGCAAACACTCTCATCAATCACTTTTCACATGTCAGCCACCTAAAACCTCACAAAGACGACCGACGTGTCATCCGACGTAAGAGACAATTCCCCACAGACCCTGACTATACACCCTTCACCAATCACCAGACAAAGCATATCATCAACAATCTCAAGCACTCACCCGCCTGTGGCCTAGACAACATAAGCAACATACACCTCAGACACCTGGGACCACAAGGCATACAAGCACTCACTAACATATCAAACTACAGCTATTCACACAACACAATACCAGACATTTGGAAGCATGGTATCATCATCACATTCCCCAAACCCAACAAAGACCCCACGCTACCCTCCTCGCACCGCCCCATCACACTCCTTTGCTCCCCCTCCAAAGTCATGGAACGCCTAGTATTACAACTAATTACACCTGACCTACCCCTAGCTCCAACACAACATGGCTTTAGGCCACTGCACTCCACAAACACTCTTCTCACAGACCTTACACAAAGAGCTTTCGACGGCATCAACTCAGCTAGACCACCACACAGATCACTATTAGCCACACTCGACATTAGTAAAGCCTTCGATGCCATCCCCCGCCACAACCTAACAAACAAAATCTACAACACAAACATGCACAACAACACAAAAAGGTGGCTGGCCAACTTCCTAGCAGGCAGATGTGCACACGTATCTTTTGCCGGTCAGTCATCTAAAATCAGAAACTTTCCAAACGGAGTCCCACAAGGATCCGTCCTATCGCCCGCACTCTTCAATCTGTACATGCACGATATAACTACACCCAATACGCCCCAAATAAACTTAGCCTCCTATGCAGATGACATAACACTCACATGCACACACCATGACCCAAAAAGAGCAACAGATCTCCTTCAACCCTATCTCAACACACTACATGGCTGGTGCACTACAAACAGACTTAATCTAGCCCCAGCCAAATCCACCGCAACCCTGCTCACAAGTTGGACAGAACACGAATACATCCCTCAACTCACCATAAACAACACACCCCTAACACATACACACACCCCCAAAATCTTAGGAGTAACATATGATACTCATATGACATTCAAACAGCACACCACGAACATTAAAAAGAAACTGACACCCAGACTTAACGCCCTCAGGTCACTTGCTCACACAAAATTTGGACACAACAAAGAAACTACCACCACAGTATATAAACAATCAAACAATACATAAGATCAGTGATGGAATACGCAAGCCCAGCCTGGGCTTCTAACCTAGCTGAAACACATCATAAGACCTTACAGACTATTCAAAACAAAGCCCTGAAGATCATTACAGGCTGCACAGCTACTGCACCCACAGATCACCTACATCAAGAAACCAAAATCCTCAAAGTCAAAGACCATCTGGACATGAGAGGCACTCAATTCCTGGCAGCAGCCTCCACAACCAAACCACCCACTAAACTATATGGCAACACACCCACAGACACCAAGAAATATCAAAACAACACCCAGCACACGGTATCACACACAATTATTGTCCTCTCTCCCTCCCTGCCCACCCCGAACCAACTTCCAGAAGCACATCCATACTCATATCTCTCACCGATCCATCCACTCACTCACAGACAACACGCAGCTGCATGCACGACCTCCCGAAATCCATCCTTCCGAATCCTCCCTTCCTCGCGAGGACAGAGTCCACCTGGCCAGGCTGAGATGCGGACACCATCCAGCTCTCCTGAGCTATCAGAAGAGACTGGATGACTCCGTTGTCGACGCCTGCCCGGGATGTAACACAGCACCCCATACCATTAAACACATCATAGAAGACTGCATTTCACACAACCACTTACGCCAACAACACAATCTACACTCAATGAGAGCTCTGTGGGAAAGCCCGATCGTGGCCATGGCCTTTCTCAGGGACTCGGGGCTGTTCGGCCAGGCAGCTTAGGGAACAACAACAACAACGGGTGGGTGGGTGCCCAACCCCGAAAAGGGTTGAAATAGGGGAGCTATCCCCCCGCCAAAGGCGGCTTTCTAGGGCCTTTCCTAGCTGATGCTGAGAGGATTGGGTTCTAGTCATGTGGTGATGGGCTGGTCTATCAGAGTGAGAACTGAGCGATCTCTGCCATACCCATAGCTTACTCTGACTGTTCCTTTTACTTATATATTTTCTAGATCTCAAGTGACGGCGTCTCTTGCGTGGATTGACCTAATCTACCAAGATTGGAAGCCAAAGCGTCACATCTTTCCTTTGCCCCTCAACTTTCTCTTCATAATTGCTGAGGGGCACAGGGCCCTGGGTGGGGCTTTGGTTTCCCGGGCGTTTCCGCACCCTCAGCTCCCCGCCATGGAGTGGCTTCGGTCACCCAGGCTTTATTGTGGTCGGCAGGGAGGGTTCTGTGGGGGCGCTCGGTTACGGCCTTGGCCTTGCTCGGGGCCTTGGGGCTGTTCGGCCAGGCAGCTTGAGGAAAAACAACAACAACAACAACAACAACAACAATATGTGCAGGTGAAAGAGACATAACAACTATACTGTATATTAGAGTAACTATTCAATAAGTATTTATAAGTGAAACCTGTAATAAGTGAAAGTGACACTAAAACCAATATAACAATATGTCTAAGTGAAAGAAACAACCAAATGTAATAATTACAAGTGTCAAATAAGATACCGTACGGTACTGTACGCTTGCGTAGCCTAGCCTCTAACCAAGTGAGTGAAAGTGACACAAAATGTATAACAAGTAATAATAACTCAATAATAACAGTGAGTGACAATAATTCATAACAAGAAGAGTAATGAAAGTGACACAATACTATTACAATAAAAGTGAAAGTGACACAATAATATTACAATAACAGTGAAAGCGCCGAAAATATGTTATATAAAGTTTCATATAACTCAAATAATGGTTGAACAAGTAATAAATGACACAATAATATCACATTATCTCCATACAAACATAATATCGTGTACCGGAACAAAAGCCACGGGAGCGACGAGTGACTTAGTGCGTGCTAGCCAGGGCCGCGGCGAAGCGTTCGGACACAGGCGAAAATAGGCGGGAAATTACCTCCATTCCCATCATCATATCTCGGCAACCACATGTCGTAGCGATGTCAACTCAATGCCATTCTACAGACGAAGGTTGGTTCTACACTATGCAATTTAGTTGACTGCTCTAGATGGTCTCAATCAGTAGATATCGAATTATGAAGATAGCCATTTTTCAGGAATACCCCCGGACATGACGATCGCCTCATATGAAGGCCCCCGGATCCGGAGGGTTAATGACGCTGCGAAGGGATACAATTGTTTAAAAATACTGTACAGTACAAGCAATAATCTCTTTATGGAAAATATGGATGGAAGGAAGTTATATGCAGTCTAATTGTGTAAATAAAACATATCTTAAAATTATAGTATGTACTTCAATGAATTACGGTAAAGGACCTAAAGGCTATATTGACAAAATAAACTTCCAACCATTATAGCATGGACAATATTGAGCATTTATGAAAAAAGTAGTCTGGAGGAATTTCTATCACAGCTATAATTTAGTGGAGGTTTCTTTAGAGGAAACAAGTAATAGTCTCAATGTAGATTATGTCATCTGAAAAAATTCTTAGGTATAAGTTTAATACAGAAGCTGCCAGAAAAGAGTTGCCAGCCGTCCGGCTGGCTCAGTTGATAGCGTGCCTGATTCCCATCTTGAAGGTCTCGCGTTCAATCCCCGCTCAGATTGAAAAGTTTTTCTGGGATATAGCCGGCGGTTACCATCTCCCCATGAGCAAGGGGGATGGGTAATGGTCTCTGGTAGACTAAAGAAAGCCAAGCGCTTGTGAATCCTCGAAGGAGGAGATACGGGCGCTATATAAGTAACCAGAAGATTATTATTATTATTATTTGAAATAGTTGAAGAAATAAATACTGTATTACCCCTACTGTACCAGAGGGTATTACCATAAATGTACCCTCCAGTACCAGGCAATGAGGCCAAAATGGCTTAAGAGTCGAGAGAGAATACCCTTCCACCTCAAAAGTTGGAGAAATACTGAGCCAGCTAGGCTGTGAGACCTTGAATATAAGTTGAGAAGTGTTGCCAAGGTCTCAAAACAGTGCGTACAACTCACAGTACCTGGTACCGCTCGATACGGGCAGTTACAACTACCGCATAATACTGACAGCGATCTTCCGTCGCTGGTACTGACGAGTGACTTCATTAATGACAGCGATTCGCCGTCGCTGGTACAGTAAGGGTTAATGCCCTTTGGGATTAACTCAGGGTAGGTGAGGGCTGGTCCTGTCCAGAGTGAGGTTTGGCATCCTCTACCCGACCTTGACCGTTTCTGTCTGTCTCTTTACCTGTACAGTACTGTACTACCTTTCCTACTTCGGGGGGAGGAGGCTAGGAATTCTTCTAACCTAACTTGACCGTTTCTGTCCGTCTTATTTCCTGTACTACCTTTCCTACTTCGGGGGCAGGAGGCTAGGAATCCTCCTCCCCTTACAAAATTCACATAATAGACAAGGCAGAGAAAGAGGCGAGGGCATGCAAAAGTGGTCCCGGACCTCAAAAATGTATACATTAAATGTTGTTTCTGTTCATACTCGGTCTTGAGTCGGCCTCCCCCAGCTATGGGGGATGGCCTAGGTATATACATACTGTACTGTACATACATCAAACTGGGACAAATTGGTTTTAGGACTGGAATGAATATCAGAATGAATACAGGAAAATTGACCTGAAATTGCATTATTTTGGCCAGTTTATAATTTCCAAAGACAAATACTGTAATTAACTTCGCACATTAAATAAAAACATTATGCGCTGTACCCTTTGGATCCCTTCGGCCAGGTCTGCCCTATGACACCCAGAACCGAGTCTGGGGGGTAACATTTAGTGCCAGTGTGCCGCAATTAGGCAACTTAGACTATAGAACAATGAAGTCCTGTTACAACGCAGCCCCACAGTGGCTGATTCTGGTGTGGCGTCAAACAGCGCCCAGGTAAGACTAGTAGAGTCCCCTGTGACATCTATCCGCTCTTCACCAGCCTTGGCAGTGCCATACCAAGACTGCCAATAGCAAGGCTCTATTACATAGTAATGGCTGTTGGTCCACAAGTCTATCGCCTTGCCCCCCTATTAGTCGCCTTGTACGACACACAGTAGGATGAGAATAACCCCCCAGCCTCGGCTATGTATTCTATAAATATTCCCCGAAACCCGGGGGATTTGGCCGAAAAAACATCTCGCTAGGCTACCGTATCTTTGTTATTTTGACTGCTTCCGCATTCCCGCACATCCCCAAGCGTAGATGTGTTTTGTACCTGTAGAATGGCGTTGAGTAGAGCTCTCTAAGTCAACTGGTTCAGTTGTGATGACAATTTCCGTGGAGAGAACTTTGTGGCGATGTCAGCCATATTAGCCACTTTTCACTACTGAAACGACAACATACAGCCACACAAGAACAAACTACGCCTCTCCTTCTTGTGTTCGGAGGTGTGCGGCGTTGGGCCAACCGGCTGTGTTTATATGCGTCGGACGGACGCCTTTCAAAACAAGCTTACAGGCTTTCAAGCTGCCGGAGCCTCAGAGCCCTTCCGGGGTCCGCGGGCCGCGTTTGTTATGGGTGCCTCAGAGCCCAACCGGGTTTGAGGGGTTAAGGCTCCCTTACTCCTGGGGACTGGGAGGGTGAGTAATTTGAGAGAAAGTGGTGCGGGGTGGGCAGCACGCCGTGGGCTGATGGATGACAGAGGCGCATCGAGATGATATATTAGTGATAATCCCCTCAAAGATTAGGATGCATGGAAATAGATAGACAACTCTATACTCAGTTTCAAGCCAAAGGTGGATGTTGCGTATATGTACGCAACAATCTTGCTTTCTCGTGTATTCCCAACTTTGATTCTTCTGAATTCACAACTCTCTGGCTAAAGCTTTCTTGTCACTCTCAAACTAAATATTTCTGCGCTGTTTATCTCTCCCCTAATTCTACTGACTATCCTGAATTCTTTGACTATCTAACTTCTAAAGTGGAACACATTCTATCCATCTCTCCTTTCGCAGAAATCTCCATCTAAAGAGATTTTAATGTTCACCACCGCCAATGGCTCTCCTCTCTTTCCACTGACCAACCTGGTGAACAAGCCTACATCTTTTCTATCCTAAATGACCTTGAGCAGTTAATCCATTAACACACCCGTATCCCGGATCGCTTCGCTTCGGATATTGGCCAAACATTCTTGACTTATTTCTAACCTCTAACCCTTCTGCTTATACTGGAAATCTTTTCTCTCCTTTGGGCTCCTCCAACCATAAACTTATCTCTGTCTCCTATCCAATCTCTCCAGTACGGCCTCCCGATCCTCGCAGCCGGCGGCGCTAGTGGCACTTTGGCGCTGCCGACTGGGAGGCTCTTTGGCAGTACTTCTTTGATTTCCCATGGAATGACTTCTGCTTCCAAGGCCAGGGACCCTCGGAGAGTGCTAAACGCATTACCGAGGTAATCGTCTCGGGCATGGAAGCATACATTCCATTTTCTTTCTCTCAATCTAATGCAAACAAATCTTGGTTTACTCACGCTTGTTCTACTGCTGTCCACAATAAGGAGGAAGCATTCAAACGATATCATCGCATTCAAACTCAAGAGTCTCATACTTCCTATGTTTCTGCCCGGAAACAAGCCAAATCTGTTCTTCGACTAGCCAAACATTCTTGAATCAATAATAAATGCACTGAACTATCCAACTCTAGCTCTTCCCAAGCCTTCTGGCATCTAGCCAAAAATCTCTCCAACAATTTTTCTTCTTCGTCTTTCCCTCCTCTTTTCCACTCTGATGCGCGGCACTACCGTCACTTCTTCCTCTGACAAAACTGAACTCTTCGCTAACACTTTTGCTAAAAACTCCACTTTGGATGATTCCGGTGCTATTCCTCCCTCTCCACCCACCTCTCTCAGGACTACTTATGCCTAACATCATAATCTCTTCTAAGGATGTACTTTCTACCCTCGCTGGGCTTAATACTAAAAAGGCGTACGGATCGGATGGTGTTCCTCCTGTTGTACTAAAAAACTGTGTTTCCGTGCTGACTCCCTGCCTAGGCAAACTCTTCCGTCTCTGTCTCTCCTCTGACGTCTTCCTTTTTTGCTGAAAGTTCGTTCTCATTCAACCTGTCCCAAAGAAGGGTGACCGCTCTCAAACCTTCAAATATCATCCAATTGCTCTCATTTCTTGCATCTCTAAAGTACACTATTCAACTAGCCTTCCACAATATCATTCACAGCAGTAACTCCAAAACTCACGTAAGGAGGCCATAAAGCACATATCTTCTGATCTCTCTACTATCTCTAATTGGGTCAGAGAAAACCTTGTTACTTTCAATGCTTCCAAAACTCAATTTCTCCATCTGTCTACTCGTCGCCCCCTTCCAGAAAACTATAACTTACTCTTCAACAACATACAAATTGGTGATGGGCTGGTCTATCAGTGAGAACTGAGCGATCTCCGCCATACCCATAGCTTACTCTGACTGTTCCTTTTACTTATATATTTTCTAGATCTCAAGTGACGGCGTCTCTTCCGTGGATTGACCTCCCAATCTACCAAGATTGGAAGCCAAAGCGTCACATTTTTCCTTTGCCCCTCAACGTTCTCTTCATAATTGGTGAGGGGCACGGGGCCCTGGGTGGGGCTTTGGTTTCCCGGGCGTTTCCGCACCCTCCTCAGCTCCCCGCCATGGAGTGGCTTCGGTCACCCAGGCTTTATTGTGGTCGGCAGGGAGGGTTCTGTGGGGGCGCTCGGTTATGGCCTTGGCCTTGCTCGGGGCCTTGGGGCTGTTCGGCCAGGCAGCTTGGGGAACAACAACATACAAATTATCACTTCATCTTCTCTTAATATTCTTGGTCTCTTTTTCTTCTGATCTCTCTTGGAAAGATCATATTACTACACTTGCTAAAACAGCCTCCCCGAAGCTGTGTGTGCTCAACCGCCTCCAGGGGTTCTTTACCCATGTGCAGCTTCTTGCTCTGTATAGGGGCACAGTGCGTCCATGTATTGAGTATTGTTCACACGTGTGGGGAGGATCCTCTCACATAGCACTTCTAGACAAAGTAGAAAAGAAAGCCTTTCATCTCATTAACTCCCATCCACTCACCAATTCTCTGCAGTCACTCTCTCTTCGCCACAATGTTACATCTCTCTCACTATTAAATTAATCAGTGTTCCTCAGAGCTCTCTCAGTGTATACTACCCCCTCTTCGTAGAGCATGTAGCACCCGTCTTACAACACAATCCCACCATTACTCTGTGTAACTCGCCAACCAAAGAGTGCAATGTTAATCTCAATCTTTCTTCTATTCAACAGCTGAGCTCTGGAACTCTCACCCAGAATCAGTCTTTCCCTCATCCTATGACTTGAGTTGCTTCAAACTCTGTGTGTCCAGGCATTTTGGCTTGAATGTCCCTTGATCTTGGCCCTGTCACTCTTTCAACTCTGGGGGAGGCACTCGTCACAGGCAGTTCTGCCTCGTGTCTCCCTCACTTACACATTTAAAAAAAAAAAAAAAAAAAAAAAAAAAAAAAAAAAAAAAAAAAAAAAATCCAGTTTCAGACTGGTTTTGAATAGTCTCGTTTTTAAATAAAATTGTAAAACTTGCAAAATAAACAAACCAAAACTTGGACAAAGACAATATAAAGGCAAAAGAACTAATCAAAATCGCCAGCCTGGACTTACTATCCTGCGGTAGTTCCGGTAGAGTTTCGTCCAGTAGTTCAGCAAGCTGTTGTGCATTGGCTACCAGCTTGGACAGTCCGGCAGCCAGGGTCTCTGCCAACTGTGTGCGCTCGTGAGTGAGTTCCCCCCTCGTGCGCAGCAGTCGACGATTGTGATACTCCACTTGCTGTAGCTCCTGAGAGAGGGGAAATTTATTTGTATACATCTTTTTGAATATGTACAGCCAAGAGCATACAAGGTGATGCACCTATTTGCATCAGTATTGAATGCAAAGAAAATGCTTCAGAACTTGGCTTTAAAGGTTTAAAGATTTGAACTGGTGTAAGCTTATGCATGCTCACAACTGTACTGAACCCATACAAGATAATACTGTACCATGGTTTCTCATAATCTGTTGATGGTTAAGAGATTGATATTAATATTTTGAAGACTCAACTGTAAATATGAGTGTATCAATCTATTGTAGATTTCATTTCGCCACATGCAAGTAGCACCGATGAGCGCACCGTCCTTTGGTACGTACAGTATATTCAGTATTTATAAATGAATGTTTTATAATAAGGTAAATGAATAATTGCTTTACTATGTACAGTACTTTAGCCATGTCCCACCTGAACCAGATGATACACAGAAGCACAAAATGCAAATTTAATAAAGAGGGACATTGACACACCTTTATTGTACAAACTCTAATGTTGACATACTCAATACCCAGATGTTGGTAAATATCAATAACCCAGCACAAGCTATAAAAGAAAGTCTGAATCTGAACTCAAGTCTCACATCATCCACTGCTTTACTGAAACTCCTACATCAAAGCTGGTGTCAGACAGGCACTTTTATCGACAATATTTTGGAGCAATTCATGTTTAGTAACTTCAGAATTTAAACTTTTAGTAGTCTTAAGCCATCAAACATATTCTACTTTCAATCTAGCTCCCGAAACGAATGTAAGAAAGCCCCAAAATATTGTGAGAATAAACCTGCTCTTAGAAAATTGCCGTAAAAAGCGCTTGTGTGACATCGCCTTAAGTCCTTGGTCTGTTATTGTCTACTACAGTATGTCAACCTGCACCATATACTGACTGTACCACTTTGCTATATCTGCCTCATATACTGTACAACTTTGCTATATCTGCCTCATATACTGTATCATATACTGCCTCATATACTTTGCTATATCTGCCTCATATACTGTACAACTTTGCTATATCTGCCTCATATACTGTATCATATACTGCCTCATATACTTTGCTATATCTGCCTCATATACTGTACAACTTTGCTATATCTGCCTCATATACTGTATCATATACTTTGCTATATCTGGCTCATATACTGTACAACTTTGCTATATCTGCCTCATATACTGTATCATATACTGCCTCATATACTTTGCTATATCTGCCTCATATACTGTACAACTTTGCTATATCTGCCTCATATACTGTATCATATACTTTGCTATATCTGCCTCATATACTGTACAACTTTGCTATAACTACACCTACTGTACTGTACCACTTTGTTATACCTGCCCCATATACTGTACTGTACCACTTTGCTATCTATCTATTGCCGGATGCTGTGATCCCTGAAGGGGTGGCCACGAATAAATTGCCCCCATGCACCTCTGTACCCAGTCAGTCGACGCCCCTCCTCCCATCCAGCACCGCTTTCACGCATATTATTATTATATTTTTTCTAATGTGAGTGAGGGAGACAAAAGGCAGAACTGCCTGTGGCAAGTGCCTCCCCCAGAGTTGAAAGAGTGACAGGGCCAAAATCAAGGGACACACGGAGTCTGAAGCAATTTAAGTCATAGGAAGAGGGAAAGATTGATTCTAGGAGAGAGTTCCAGAGCTCAGCTGTTGAATAGAAGAAATATTGAGAATAACGTTTCACTCTTGGGTTGGAGAGTTGCACAGAGTAAGGGTGGGATTGTGTTGCAAGACAGGTGCTACGTGCTCTACGAAGAGGGGGTGGTATACACCAAGAGAGCTCTGATGAACACTGATTATTGTAATAGCGGTAGAAGAGTGAGAGAGATGCAACAATGCGGCGAAGAGAGACTGTAGAGAATTGGTGAGTGTACGTGGGTTAACCTTTAAACGGCGAACCTATGGTATTTGAAAGTGCCCGCCAGGCAAAAATATTTTGATACAATCCCGACGAGAATCGTTATTATCCGATAAATATCGTTATTACTTATTCATATGCACCTATTTTACTTTTAATATGAAGGTATTACTGTAACATGTAACAACAATAAAACAAGTGGGAATAGTGTTTGAGGGGTGAAAAAGATAATGTATTGCCGACCGGTTCATTCATGAGAGGAGAGCGAGCGCAGCACACACGCTCCCTCTCTCACTTATCGATCGACACTGATGTCTTGTTTTGAAGTCTCTCTCTTGCCACGATCTCTATATGCGTCCTACACGATCTTGAAACCTGGTGGGTGATATTGGCGCGGAAAATAAACCGAAAAAACAACGGGATAAGAGGAAAAATAGGTGATAATTGAAGTGGGGGAAAAGGAGGGGAGGGGGCGGGGGGTTGGACACATGTGGAGGAGTGATAGAAGGTATGGAGGGGAATTTTCTTACTTAATCACATATTCCTTTGTTTTGAGTACCACTGGGGTCTTTTAAAAGTGTTTTTTTAGGCCTTGGATCTTAAGTCCCGTAGCCTTTGCCCAGTAAAACCTTTTAAGAGACTCGGCGCTGTTCCCGGGGTAATGAGACTTCTTAACTCCATCTTTCCACCTCTCTCTT
>CM064492.1:75440032-75733203 GCA_032716605.1 Paralithodes platypus | reverse complement strand
AAAATACCAAACTTTGTATCATAATAGAAACGGGACAGGACCAAAACAAACGAAAAAGGAGGCGGTTTGTCCTCACCTACGTGGATGGCCACTTTGCAGCTAGGACCACAAGTTTTTCTCCACACAGAATCAAACTTGTTACACAGAATCCCTGGTACTATAACATTAAAAGACCTTGATTGGGTATATATAAATATATACAGGCCACCAAGCGTTGCCCAACAGAATAAATTTAATGACGCAACTAACAAAGATTTAGAGAAGTAATTAACTCCACTACCACACAACCCATGCCTACCATTATGCTCCACTGGTGATCTAAACTTCCCGCTCATTAGACTGGGAGTTGGAGAGTGTATATGGAGGAGCAGGGGACATGCGGACCTCAGGCAGAACGCTGTCCTGAACTTTGCGGAGGATTTCTGGTTTCCATCAAGCCATCAACACTCCAACAAGAGGTTGACAACCTACTAGGACATTGTGATGACAAACAATGATGACCTTTTACCCTATAATATTACTGTAAACAAAAATAATCTCTCCAGATCCTAACATCATAACCCTGACGACCAGCTTACCTACAAATATGCAAACTAGAATTCCCAGTGCAGCACAACAAGCACCAAATTTCAGCCGAATGAACTTTCACAGCGAGTCAGTCTGCTGGGAAAGTTTAAAGAGAGACCTCGGTGAAGTAAACTGGGATTCACTCATGAAAGACTGCGATCCTGAGGCCCAATACGACATACTGACGACTAAATGCTTGGAAATATCAGAGAAATATGTACCGTTGAGGAGATCGTCTAATAAGACCTCTCCTTATAAGGGTAACATACCAAGGGACCGAAAAGTTCTGATGCGAAAGAGAACAAAACTAAGAAAAAAACTCAGAACACCAACAACATTGAAATACGGACGCAAACCGAAAACAAAATTACCATCATAGAAGAAAAACTTAAAAGGTCAGTTGAATTAGAAGATGACCGGAAAGAAATACAAGCCGTGGCATGCATTAAAACCAATCCTAAATACTTTTACAAGTATGCCTCAAACAAGTCAGTAGTGAGAGCGAGTATTGGCCCACTGACTGACCTCAGACGGCCGAACCATAAACGAACCTCAAGAGATTGTTGAAGAACTACTGCTCCAGTACAAAAGTGTCTTCAGCAACCCTGTGAAAGACAAAATAATCAACTCACCTATGGACTTTTTTCGTCACGGTGCTGACTGCACATCAAAACTGACGGATATAACTTTAAGCAGAGACATCATAGAAGGAGCAATTAAAGAGATGGCTACTAACTCGGCAGCTGGTCCCGACCACTTCCCTGCTGTGCTCCTTAAACGTTGTGCTAAAGAGCTGAGCGTTCCTTTGCTCTTTCTTTATAGCACTTCATTAGGAATCTGGTATAATACCAAAGAAATTATAAAGTGCCAACATCACACCAATCCACAAGGGAGGGTCGAAGACAGCGGCAAAAAATTATCGACCAGTTGCCTTAACCTCCCACATTATTAAAGTCTTGGAGAGAATAATGGTTAAGAACATGGCTCAATATCTCGAACAAAACAACAAAATGAACCAAGACCAACATGGTTTTCGCACTGGGCGTTCATGCCTCTCCCAACTGCTTGCCCACTATGAAACAATTTTAGAAAAGCTGGAATATAACAAAATGTTGATGTGGTCTATCTTGATTTCGCAAAAGCCTTTGACAAGGTAGACCACGGTATTTTGTTACACAAGATAAGACAAATGGGCATTACTGGAAAGCTCGGGATGTGGCTGCACTCGTTTCTTACTGACAGGGAGCAGTGTGTAGCGGCTAGCGGTGCAGTGTCTCGGCCGTCGGTGGTCAACAGTGGGGTGCCACAGGGATCAGTCCTTGGACCTCTGCTATTTCTGATCCACATATCCGACATAAACAGTTTCTTCAGTATCGGATGCCGAAAAATTACAAACTGATCTGGCATCACTTTACGCGTGGGCAGAGCATAATAACATGTCCTTCAACGACAACAAATTTGAGCATATACATTACAGTTCAGGGGAATCAATTACAATGCACACACGTTTGCAGCACCGGACGGTTCACATATAGACACCAAGGAGTATATAAGAGACCTAGGAATTACCCTCAGTTGTGACGGAAACTTTACCCAACATATACAAAATGTGTTAAAGGCAGCAGGAAGCCAGGCTGGCTGGATCCTTCGCACTTTCCGGACACGTGAAAGGCTTCCTATGCTGACGTTATACAAGTCACTCGTGTTACCATTGCTAGAGTATTGTTGTCAGCTGTGGAGTCCGTGGCGAGCAGGAGAGAAGCAGTCACTTGAAACAGTACAACGATCTTTCACCGATAGAATATCTGACGTCCGACATTTAGACTACTGGGCAAGGTTACGTGAACTCGACCTTTACTCACTAGAAAGGCGTAGAGAAAGGTACGCTATATTATACATCTACAAAATATTGACCGAAAAATCTGTAAATAACTTGAATATACGGTTTAGCATCCACCAACGACGGGGTCGGCTCTGCCATATTGAAAGGATATACCCCAGAGCAAGTACAAGGATCAAGACGCTCAAAGAAAAACGCTTTTGCTATAAGAGGGCCACTCCTTTTCAATGCACTGCCCAGACACCTGCGTGACTCAACGGAACATAACCTTGAACGTTTCAAGAACCAACTAGATAAATTCCTACGGATAATACCCGATCAACCCAAGCTGCCACATTACCACCTCTGCGCTGCCAGCAACAGCATCATAGACCAAATGGCGAAGAGACGAGCAGACGGGTTATACTAGTGGCGGCGCATCAGCGTGGCCACGGGCAGCAACTACTGCCTGAAACTACTCACCACAGGTGTGTGTGTGTGTGTGTGTATGTGTGTGTGTGTGTGTGTGTGTGTGTGTGTGTGTCTGTGTCCCTCTCTCACCCGCTGTACTCACTTATTCACTCTCAATCACACTTTCACTCGCTCTCTCTCTCTCTCTCTCTTTATCTCATATATATATACCGGTATATATATATATATATATATATATATATATATATATTATATGGCCAGGTGATACAAGGTAGTGGTAAAGGGACTGGCCGCCGGTTTCGAGGTCATGTTAAAATTATGTTCATCATTCGCGATGTGGTGGTATCCCTTGTCATGTCTTGAACCTCGGTTGAATCGGGAAATTATACACAAACGTGAACTATTCTTTGATCAGTTATAGCAATAGTATAATTACTTCTTGACGGTATGTATTCGTAGTGACTAATACGTACGAAGCAGTAGGTATTATTCCCGTCACTCAGCCAGGCGTCACTGTATTATAAGGGATAACGTATACAGTATATGGCCCGCCTCCGAAAGAACCAAAAACGTTTCCCAGCTTGCAATATATACTTATAAGTGGGCATGGTGTTCTGTATCCTCACTGTTTAAACGAGCCCAGCAGAGTAGGACCAACTCCTCCTAACTGCTACTGCCAAGTTCAAAACAAACCAACCAACCAACAACATGGTGTCGATCAACATGGCTCTCGCCTCCTTGTGCTTGGTAGCGATGGTTAACGGACTGAGCATTACCAGACCTGAGGTGGACACAACTCTTCCTGAGGACATCACCACCGAGCCAGAGACGCCCACAAAGGTTGAAGACCTGGTCATCAGTGTACTGAAGAGGGCCGCCAGGGACAAGGAGAACGACATAGTGGAGCAACTGGAACCCTGAGCTTGGTCTATCAAAAGGCTCGGCAACTAAAATCCTAGAATGCATTTTATATGCACACGTAATCAACGTAGGAGAGCCAGGAACATACGACATCACACTAAATGACCTGTTCCGAAGAAACAACTTGCCAACATTAAATGTACCAAATAATCCACCTTCAGCCAAAATTCTTAAGGGCCTTGGCACTGACCCAGAGGATGATTGCCCCGAATTGGAGGAAGAATCTACGGAGACAGCAACTGCAATTGCAAATCGACCAAAAAAGAAAGCAAACAAGAAAAACACTAACAAAAAACCATTTAGCTCAGAATGCAGAGAGAAGGAGAAGGAACTCACATTGAGACAACCCACCATCAATGCTAATTTGAAGGGTAAAGATATAGGACTAAAAATCTCCACAACTAAAGCACAAGGATGGCCAACAGACTTTTTTGGCCGAGAGCAGTTGCTCAACGCACTTCAAAGTAGGAAATACAAGTGGTTGTACACCAATGCAGACTATGAAGAAAAAGATATATTTCAAAAGATTACAAATAGTGATATCGACCTTAAAGGTTGCTGGGTGACGATGGAGGAGAGTGAATTCAGGAAATTGAGGCCTGGGCTTCAGGTGGACAAATCACCTCTACCAGGTAACAGAGACCCAAGGGTAAGAAGATCATCTGATTAACATGGAGACCATCAGAATAGTTCATCACAATGTTCTCCACTGGGAAACCCGGAAAACGGAGTTGGCAAATATATACAAAGAACTGGATCCAGATATCATAACACTTAATAGCCATGGAGCGAAACCTGACCAAACTATCAACATATCTGGTTATATAACTTACAAAATAAACTCGAGTATGTGAACGAAATGATGGTTCAGCAGTGTTGATTAAGACAAATATTAAACATAAACTTGATGATGACTTCCATACAGACGTCTTAAGCCTGAAGATTTATACAAATACAGGACCAATCAACATAGCTACCACATATCTGCCCCCAAGAAGACCTTTCCTGCCGTTTCCTGATTTTCATAAAACTGCTGTATAATAATGAACCCATGTATATAATGGAGATCTAAATGCCAAGCACAGAAGACTTGGTCACAATACAGATAACAATGTGGGCAAAAACCTTATGCGATTCATAGACCATAGGATGATTCATCTAGGACCATATTTTCCCACATACTTATGTCATAATGCAGCGACTACCCCAGATATCATCATTAGCAACACTCAAACTTATCATAATACCAAAATCGAAACTGGACCACTGACATCTTCAGATCACCTTCCCGTGCTCCTTACAATAACTTCGAAAGCAATCCTTGAACCCACAGTAGAAAGACCATTATTTAATAAAGCAAATTGGGATCTCTTCAGAGAAATAGTCAACTCTGAAATCCAGAACGATTATGACTGGAGTGGTTATGAGGGAATGGAGATTGTGGACAAAAAAATAAATGACTGGTATGAAGCGATTCTAAAGGGTATACAGGGGGCAATCCCAATGGGATCGAAAAAGACCATATCAAAACCTATCATAAATAACAAAATTAGAAATATCCAAGCTTGCTTCACCAGACTTTACAACAACAGCATTAGAAACGGTTGGACCTGGGTAGATTATAACCATTATAAAAGGCTAAAACAACTACTGGTTAATGAATGCCGAGACAGCAGTAGCAAAAACTGGGAATCTAATGTCCAATACCTAATTGATAATGCAAAAAACCCTGTATCTTTTTGGCAGAAAATTAAGACAATGAAAGGGACGGCAAATACATCCCCCCCATATGTTCTAGACAGTGATAATAACAAAATTTATGACAGCAAGAAAAAAGAGGAAATCTTCAGGAACATATGGAGGGATGTCTTCAAAATCTCGGAAGAGGAAAACCAAGACTTTGATGATGAAAAGGAGGAGGAGGTGCACACATACCTAAATAGGAATTTAGAAAGAACCATACCTTTCATCCATATAGACCACACCAGATTCGACAATACAAGCCAAACGACAAGAAATGCGACAATAGAAGAAGTTAAACACCTGATACACAAACTGAAAAATAACACCCCGGGTTATAGTAATATAAATAAACTTATTCTATTAAATATCCCCGAAGGAGCCCTAAAGCAACTTGTTGAGATATTTAATGATTCACTATGCCTAGGCTATTTTCCAGACAAATGGAAAAAGGGTATTATTAACTTAATACCAAAGGGATCTAAATCACCTTTCAACCCAAGAAACTATAGACCAATCACCTTATTGGAAGTACCCGGAAAATTATTAGAAAAAATCATCAATACAAGGCTAAAATCACATCTCAACCATAACAATTTACTGCCAAGCTCGCAACATGGGTTCCGGGAACACCGAGGCACAGGCACAGCACTTTTGGTTACTTCTGAAATATTAGCCCATGCTAAGAGTCGCCGTGACCAATGCTCAATAGTTCTACGTGACGTGTCGAAGGCATTTGATAAGGTGTGGCATGAGGGACTCAAATTCAAAATATTACAACTAGGCTTACCTTCCTACTTTGAAAAAATATTATGTGATTACCTCGTAGACCGCACAGTCAGTATACGTGTGGGAACAATAATGGGGCCAGAAATAGTAATAAAAAGTGGAGTACCTCAAGGGGGAATCCTTTCGCCAACCTTATACACTATTTACACCAGAGATATGCCCGAGCCTGCAATGGATTGCCATAATATCACATATGCCGACGACATAACTCAAATTATCACTCACAGAGGAAAATCAAGAAGACTTATGGCAGAGCTTGTTGGTGCAGAAATAGAAAAAATCAATGCGTTTGAAAAAAGCTGGAAAATAAAAACTAACCAGACTAAATTCGCGCTAATCAATATTGCAAACAAAAAATACGAGGAAGTAGTAGCAAACGGAGAGCTTATAGATTATGCACATAAAGGTAAAATATTGGGATTACAGATCACTACAACAGGTTATTGCAGACATGTCAAGGACTTAACAATTAAGGGGAAACAAGCATTAAGTGAGCTATACAAACTAAAAGATCTCCCACAGCATATAAAACTGCAACTTGTCAAATCCTTTGTACTACCAGTAATAGAATACCCAGCGATACCATTATGTGCCCTAAGCAAAACCCAGATATCACAGCTACAAAAAATTCAAAATAGAGCACTAAGATTCTCATTCAATGAATACTTCCCATACACTAAGACAACAGAGGAAATGCACATGGAGGCTAATATATGTCCCATGAACATAAAACTAGCGGAAAGAGCAAAAAATCTGGTGAGAAAATACAGTCAAATGAACGACCCCGTTATGGACTGGATACAGGGAGACCACATTGGTCACAGTTGGTTCCCCACTTCCAGGACCATTGTAGAAGCACCACTACCCGAACCAAGATTCATTTAGAATGATATGGATTCAGCTGAATTTCCGATCAATATTAGCTGGATGCACCTCAAGGCTGAACCAGGGAACACTTTAGTGTCACCTTGGCTCCAGCTGGAGTGGCTAACTGGCAATATGACCGGGAGGAAGCAGGGTAAAAACATTATATACCACTAATAAGGCGACCACCTGTTATAACTTCACTAAATAAGCCATTCCAGCCGAATTTCTGATCATTATTAGCCAGGTGTGTCTCAAGGCTGAGCCAAGGATCACTTCAATGTGGTCTTGGCTCTAGCTGGAAGGGTAAACTGGCGATATGATCGGGAGGAAGCAAGGCAAGATAACTTACATCATAACTGAGGCAAACTCTATCTAATTAAAACTCATCAAATTCGACCATAACTGAATATGACACTCAATATAACGGAACCGATAAGACTCAACAAGGGGAAATGCAGACGGGGAATGTGGTAGAGCACCCAGCAATACTTCCGTCAGTATCCCATGACTTACTTACCAGAGTGCTAGTACGGATCCCTCCGGGGTAGCACCGACCCTGTGAGGGAGTTGTCAGTGCCTCAAAACAATCCCACAGTACCACATAATTATAGGGGCAGTCAAGTGGCGTTGCTCTCAAGCTGGTGCACTGCTTGAGCCCTTGACTGTCCACTCAATATGGTTTTCCTAATGAAGTCAATATATATAAACGATAGTTCTCCTGCCTGGGGCCCGCCATGGCGGACCCCAGGCAGGGGACCTATCGGGCCCATCTTTCTGCAAAGGAAATATGGAGAAGCCAGGGGTGGCTGTAGTTGCTCGCGACGGGAATTTTTGCGGATACACAGTATACTTAACATAAACAATAGCTAGGTGGACAGCCCACCATCTTTTCATACTCTTCAACTCTTCATTTTTAACCCCCACTTGTCTTGATCTGATCTCTCTTATTTCACATCTAGTGAGTCCTCACCTCACATTCTGATTCTGATTCTGATTCTCCACTTCCATTGAGTCTCCAACTGTCTCCCAGCCCATCTCCAATTCCACTTTCCCTAAAGTAGTCTTCAACTCCTAATCATCTCTACTGCCACTAAGACCTTCTCCACCACCAACATGTCGATGAACATTGTACTAGTCTTCTTATGCCTGGCAGCGCTGGTTAACGGACTGAGCATCACCAGACCTGAGGTAGACACAACTCTCCCGGAGGACACCACCACCGAGCCAGAGACGCCCACAAAGGTTGAAGACCTGGTCATCAGTGTACTGAAGAGGGCCCGCCAGGGACGAGGAGAACGACATCGTGGAGCAACGGGAACTCCTGAAGAAGCTGGCGTGCCGCCCTCGCCTGACTCCGGTGTACGTGAAGGAGGAACTGAGCCCCAAGAGTGACCTGCTAGACTACGATCTTCTACCGGAGGTACTGGCGGTGAAGCGGTGTAACAGCTGCACTTACTGCGGTGATGGACTCCATGACCCTGATGTGACCTGCAGGGCCACCAAGGACAGGACCAAGAACTTCACCATCAGGGTGTTTAACGGCACTCATACCGTCTACGAGAAGCTGCCCATCAAGGTGGACCGAAAGTGTGCCTGCAAACGTGATACCGGTACTTAATATGTCACACCTGCACCCACATCACTAGAGTGGAGCTACGCTGCCGTCCTACCCTTTTCATTAGTGCCACTTGGTGTACATAAACCCCTGCTGCTCATGGTCAACTCTAGACTCTTTGAAACCTAAATAGATTTCTCCAAATATTCTGTGATATTCATGTATTAGTTGTATTAGTTATTGAAAGAAGTAAATACTATTGAAGAGTATTTTTCTCTGCTAAAACTTAGTCTTGAAGTGCTATATATTTATACATAATGTAAGAGATTTTGAGGGTAATATTTGCTCTGCTTGCATTAGCATATGTTTGTGTATCGGTTTTCACATACAGTTTACTCATTATTACAGTACAAACATAATTGAATGTGTTATAGGTTAGCATATTGTATGTTTGTAATCGTTTGTGTGTCGTGTATATCAGTGTTCTGTTATTGTCTATGTTGCCTTTAAGTTTCAATTACCTGTTATGCACCCTCAATCAGACGACAATTTTGCTTATTCATTAAAAACAAATCGCAACTATTAAACGATATTGTTCAGCTTCGGGAGAAGCTATTAACGGTTGTGATAAGTTCTAAATCGACCTCAATTTATCATTAGGTAAGAGATTTTTAAGATTAATAAAATCGTCTGGAAGTAGCTTGAATAAAGTAAATATTCGTCATCTGTTTGAAAGAGCTTAGTACAACAGTATATGCCAAAGATAATTTATTGTTGATGTATTGTCTTCTTTGAAATGTGTATTGTTACCGTGCCTGATTTTGTATTTTTTAGTGAAATTTAGTATGACTTAATAAATGTCATATATTATTGATGATTTTACTAGTTATTCCTATTGTTTGTTATACATTCATAGACAAAACAAATATATATATGTATCTAAATGGAAGTGAACACTGAGAAAGTGAAAAAATATATACATGGGGTCAGTTTTTTATCAATTACTAATTGAAAATATTAATCTCAAACTAAAATCCATTCCTATGCATGGTAATTTATAGTCATAAATATGATGATTATTCACACAAAAATGTTAGTAGAGATAATTATAATGTATGTAATCCAATATATACTATAGAAAGTAATAATAAGCATGTTACTACAATTGCTTGTAAGACCTATACCGAATTGACTGACATAATAATATGACCTTGTCATCATAGTTAGAGATAATATAGTTACGGGAATCAAGTGCTGCATTACTCCATATAGTTGGGTGACGTCACAAGCAAGAAAGCGTATACGTTCTGTCCTGGGTTCGATTCACCGGAGGATCATATGCTTTCATTAATTCCATTTGGAGTTATTAGTGTTAAGAACGATATAATATATAATTTTATATATATATATATATATATATACCGTATATATAATAAATTATTATATATATATATATATATATATATATATATATATAATAGAGAGAGAGAAAAAAAAAAGAGAAAAAGACTGAGAGTGAGTGAGTGTGAGAGCGAGATATATATAGTATCTCTGTCATTGGTTGTAATAACATTTTCTTGGTACATTGAAGACGTACACTCAAATAATAGCCGCCACGTACAGTACAGTATGTACGGAAGGAAAATGTTTGCCTATGAAACCCCCGCCGCAACGTATGTATGGACGGAAATGTGTGCGTATGTAACTTGGCCATATTAGAGACCCTATAGTGACAGTGATCGACCAACCTCCGCCATATTGGTGCCACTGCTGATATTTTACTCTCTTTACACTCAAACATCTCCATACCTATAGTAAACAATCAGCAATACTGGTGCAGGATAAACTGTTTGGTCTTTGGATATACATTCTACAGTACATGATAAATATAACCCTGGGGATTGATTATATTGAGGTAACAATATGTCGCCAAAATATAAAGATACTGAGGTAACAATATGTCGCCAAAATATAAAGATACTGATCTCTTTTTCTTCAGGAAATCTTGAACATGCAAGTCACGTCTTCGTTAACCCCTTTCGTACCCGCGACGTCTTTTAATTTTATTCTAGCTATATATATTTAGACGATTTTGTGAACATTAAGAAGGATCTGTGGTAGTATAAAAGGTTAAATGAGATGGTTCGAAGCCTGTTAATAGCTGGAGTCCCTTTCTAAACTGGAGAAAATCCGTGTTATTGCAGCCAGAATAAAATAACAATGACGTCGCCGGTACAGAAGGGGTTAATTTAATTATTCACAAGGTATGGTAAAGCCCATAGTTGAAAATGTTTGCATAGGTTTATGTGATTAAAAGATAGATAGATAGATACATTGGTAAGGTTTATAGATAGAAAGCCATATAGTATCGATAGGTTATTCTACAATAAATGGGAGAACAATTAATAACTTTAAGCCCTCATTAAATGGACAGATAACATATATATATACTATCTGCTCGCAAAACATTTCAGAGAACGAATGCCTGGATTTTGATGAAACTTGTTCAGCCCCTTCATTTGGTACCAGAATGGCTATCATTATTTTATTTTTAGTTTTTTGTAATATGTTTATGAAGAAGACGAGAGGCACGCTGCCTGTAACAAGTGTCTCCCCAAAGTTGAAAGTAATAGTAGCTTTTCTTTTCTTTTTTCTGCGTGTATTGGAAAAAAGTGTGCTTGTTCAGTGCAGTGAAATGAGGTGTTTATGAAAGCTAGCTGGATTACTCTCTGCATAGGTGAGGCACAGACAGAAACAGTGAGAGAGGCCAGACATATGAAACAGAAGTTCCAGTAACTCCTTATCTCATGCCAATGAGCCCTTCCCTGGGTATTGCCCTGCCCGATGTTCCCCATTGGATGATGACCTCGCCCCCTGTTCCCCCCTTCTTGGACCCCTTCAAACAAAGATTGTACACATGGTGCATAAATGTGGCAGTGCTAACACCGCTCAGCTTTTGTATCGGTTTGTAGATGCGTTTTCATCAACATCATGAAGCCCATTATTATTATTATTATAAGACTTCGATGAGTTGGCCTATTAGTTTCATGACTCAAGAGAGAGAGATTTGATTTTTTTTTATTTTGCCCCGAGGGGCGAGTTTATTGAGCAGCGCCCCCCATCCTGTGAGGGGACAACCACTAGTAAGGCGATACATACTGCTCAAAGAGCCATTATTCCACTGAAACAACAGCATCGTCGTCTGGTTACATTCATATTTGTGTTTATAAGTCAGGTTGGCATTATTCAGATGTGTTATTATAGTTTCCTCATTTAATTGTCACATGGTCTGTATAAAAAAAAAAAAAAAAAAAAAAGCAAGCAAGCTTGTAGTGACTGAATTATTAATTGACAGGTTGTAAATAATAGCACTACAGAACTAGTGCAATCGTATGAGGAGACTATTCATATTTTCATTACATCAATGATTATTGAGATCATAGTTAGCTGAATACAATTATTACAAAAATAGGCAATGGTATAAATCAACATAATACATAATTTAATACAGGCGGACATAATCATGATCCGGTTCGTTGTGCACTGGGAGCTAAGGTGTCTTGAGATCGCCTCGTACCCATACACAACGAACGTATTATAGTCTGCATGGTTGGTATCTAATTGAATATACTTAGTGGGTATTTCAAGAATGTCAGGGGGTAAGGAAATGTGATTTGTATATTAGAAGACTGTGATTAACGAGACGTGTAACATGTGGAGGGAGGTGGTAGAAAGAGAGGGATCTCGTTGGGGGTGGAAGTTTCGCTCCCAGGAATTTTCGTTCCTGTGGTATTTCAATAATAATAATAAAATAAGGGGACAACCACTGGTAAGGCAATACATACTGCTCAAAGAGCCATTATTCTACTGTAACAACAGTATCGTCGTCTGGTGTTATTATAGTTTCCTCATTTGATTGCCACATATGCTGTATATACGTGCTCATGAAAAAAAAAAAAAAATGACTGAATTATTAATTGACAGGTAAATAATAGCACTACAAAACTAGTGCAATCATATGAGGAGGCTATTCATGTTTTCTTACATCAATGGTTATTGAGATCATAGGTAGCTGAATACAATTATTACATACAAGATGTGACTAATATTTCGAACTACATTAATTATTATGCAATAATAGTACCACAAATATATGGTACTATTATTGCATTATAATTAAGAGAGAGAGAGAGAGAGAGAGACCCAGGGGAGAGGGGGGGGGGGGGGGGGTTGCTTTGAAGTGAACAACATGTACTCACTCATTATCGCTAACTGGCAATCATCAAGAAAGCTGCTCACTGGAGTCTGGACTACTGGAGTAGGACTGCACCAGGGACAGTGCGTCCTTAAGAGCTGGTGAGGTGCAGTTGAATATACAAAACATATATTATTCCATAACTTTCTGCGTTAAGGTTTGTTATATTCTTAGCACAACTATGCATATTTCATAAATATATTGCCACCCTACAGTACGATACTTTTCCCGGCGGCGGCGAATCTCAGAGCTGCTACATGGTTCTCCTCAGTAGGAGGGACGTTAATGATTTAGACTTCAGTTAGTCTAGGGCTGCGATTTTATTCAGTTTAGTAAAGATCTTAAAAGTATAGCCTCTTAAGAACTCCCAAATTTTCCTTTTACCATAATCAGTGGTGATTTTGAATATTTCTAGCCAGAGGCTAATATGCCTGTAGACAATTTTCTGGGTTTATGCTGGTAAAGGAACTACCAAGGTTTATGGGTAAATGAAATAAAAAAATAATGATAACGTCCAGGCTTGGAGTAATTGTAATTTAATTGGAATGCAATTATTAACTAATTTTCAATATATATATATATATATATATATATATATATATATATATATATATATATATATATATATATATATATATATATATATATATATATATATATATATATATATATATATATATATATATATATGTATTCATAGTTTATTTAATTATTATTATTATTATTTATTTGTTTATTTATATTTGTTTGTTATTTATTTTATTTTTTTAATTGGCGTCGATTTTTTCATGGGGACACAATAGCGAACCTGCAATTGACTACTTGCGAGTTTCGTTCTGTAAGGAAGTTGGATCTGTAGACATCGATAATGAGCAGATTTAGCAGCTATAATGTGGTTGTACTACATCTATAAATATATAAAACCCAATTAAACATACTTTTTAGCCAACAGAAACCTACATCATTATTGCAGTTATATTTACTACCGATGTATACAGCTCCAACTTCCTTATAGAACGAAACTCGCCAGTGGCCAATTGACCACTTGCGAGTTTCAGGCTATAAGGAAGTTGGAGCCATAAACATCGATATTAAACAGAACTTCAATAATGTAGGTTTCTAATGGATAACAAATTATGTTGAATTGGGATTTATGTATTTATATAAAAACTACAACCGCAATTTAGGTGATAAATCTGTTAATTATTGAGGTCTACAGCTCCAACTTCCTTATAGACCGAAACTCGTATGTGGCCAATTTAGAAGGAACCAACCTTCGGTCGGGGCATTTTGCCACCGATAATTGCATAAATCTAACTCGGAAAGGAGTCTTTGGGATATGTTTTAAGCTTGATGGAGGTCTACGGAGGACATTACAAATTTTGATGCTAATAATAATAATAATAATAATCATAATTATAATAATATTTGTTATGATAATAATAATAATAATAATAATAATAATAATTTTAATAGTAATGCAAATATATAACACTCCAGCTAAGTATTGAAAGGTTTACAGTGTTCCTCTACTGAACCGGGTATAGTTACCAATAATACTAAAGTAAACTGTGTCAAAATGTTGATGGAAAATGTTGCGTGTACATCCATCTTAGCACTATGTTAGCCGACGTCTTGGGTGCTATTAGCATATTTTGTAAAATAATTGTTGAGGCTTACGATTGATTCTCGGTCACTGCAACTCTAGTTTGCCCCTAGACATAAAAAAAAGCCTTCTCAGGCCCTCTTCAAATATATAGAGCCGACCCTAGACCTTCTTCAATCTAAATTTGTACATTTTTCGGTAGAAAATTGTCCAGGCCAGCCAAAGGCCGGTCTCATAAATTGTAAACTCATTATCGCTCGCCCAGCTACAATTGACACCTTAATGAAGCAACGCATCACATGATCACCAAACTAATAGGGAGAAACGTCTTGAAATGTCGGAACTAATGGAGTGAAACATTAAGGGTTCAAACAGATCCTCTCGCCTCATATAGGGTTAACACGTGGTATATTATTTTCCCACAGAGGGGGTTGGGCTGCCTCACTTCTCTTACTACAATTTACTGCATAGTCTGTATTTACCTCCCAGTACAGCCCCAACACACAATGATACGATGACCACTCTCTTCATTATATTTAGGCTAGCAGTAAGTAGATTTAATTCAGCTTAGGAAGGATTTTTAGGAATCAAGAGGCTATAGTCTATTGATATAATTAAAGTAAGACAAGTTGACTTAATATAAACACCATATGAGGAGGAGCACTTTACTGTCAACGTGCTAAATAGTCTAATGTTAACCAAAATAAACCAAAGAAACGCGTCTTAACACTGACAGACTCAACCCTATTTGATCAGAGTATTAGAAACTTAGAGCTCAATTTCATAGGTCTAATTCCATGTTTAATATGGATCACTTTATATATATTATTAATTCCTTTAAATGATATATCATGGTTCTGTAATTTTCACACTAGTTTTTACAATATTCCATTTTGTTTTTATTGTTCTTAGTGTACACCATGGCTATTGATTTTAAATATTTATTGATATATTCTTTGAATATGAATGGCCTTCAGCCACAACGTTCCCTTGAGTGTAGGGCTTTGTACTGAAAGGTAAAACACGAATTATATATATATATATATATATATATATATATATATACACACAGTATACTGTATAAATATATATATATATATATATATATATATATATATATATATATATATATAGAGAGAGAGAGAGAGAGAGAGAGAGATGGGGAGGTAAATGACGTTGGTAAACTACGAAAACTAATGAGAGCAAACATAAAATGGGGAAAGGCAGTGGAGATTTAATTAAATGCTAAATATTTCCGTACCGTATATCACACCGACATACAAATATAACTTCCTACGTGCGTGAGTTGGAAGGTATATTTGTATACACGGATCTTCAGGACTTGCTTGTTTTATATACAGTATATTTTTAGTATGATATGTGATTAATGTTCCGCTTCTTTTGCCTGTATCCTTGTATTATCATTTATATTTGGTCCGAGGGGGTCTTTTCGGAGCTCCCCTGTTTCTCTCCATTAGTTTAGACAATTTACGGCGTTTCACCCAATTAGTTTGGCGATAATCTGACGCTTCATACCATTAAGGTGTCGATTGTTTTATTTCGAGCGACAGCGAGTCTGTAACTCAGGAGAAATTGGCCTTCTGGCCTTCGGCCGTGACATCTTGCTATCGAAAAATGTACAACATTAGCCTGTAGGGGTATGGGTGGGCATATTTGACTCTGAAGGAAGTCTCGGAAGGCGTTGTTCTTAGCCTAGGGGAGGAACTAAAAGCAATTGCTCGAAAATGGCACTAGCAAGCAAAATCCTTAATAATAGTTGAAGAAAATATAATGATAATCTCACAGGACATCGAATCGGTGTTAAAACAAGGGAACAGTCTATCGTCTATGTTCATTAGGGTGATGGAGTCCAAACATTTTATGGTGGAAGATTCTATGCACTGCAATAAATCTAGGCTCTATAAAGGGTATGACACAGGTGTATTATAGGTGTTGGCTATATTGATTGTGATTTAACTTTCTAAACACTGCAATAAATCTAGGCTATATAAAAGGTATGACACGGGTATATTATAGGTATAAAGTATATTGATTGATCTTTCTATTATCGTAATTATAGACAGGTTTCTTACAATCAATATACCTATAATTGAGCAGATTATTAAGGACGCATTAATTACCCTAATCATGCCCATAATATTTGACAGTGAATAAATGTATTAACCCCTTCAATACAACGGCGTCATTTTATAATAATAATAATAATAATAATACAAATAATAATAATAATAATAATAATAGCAATCGAAGAGGCCAAATCTATCTCGGTTCATTACTAGGCTCCCACAAATCACCCCCAGACTCAACAAAATCTTCTAATAGTATCCAGCATCAAATCAAAGACTAAGCAATAGTATACTGAAAAGGTCAGTTAGAGATCCTGGTAGTAAGAGAGAGCAGTCATATTTGTCTGTGGACGCCATAATTATATCAAAGAACGGGATATTTAATGTTTTGAGTGGGGTTGATTCGTTTTTCAGGTCCCCCTTCTTCCTCATGTTTAGCACCATTAGTTGTCAGATTTTAAGACGTGTACCCCATTATTTTGGCGATTTTAAGAAGTGTCGCCCCATTTCTCAATATTACGACTTTTCGTGTCATTTAAGTGTCGATTCTTTTCCTGGCGAGCGATAGCGAGCCTGTAGTTTATGAGGAACCGGCCTCCGGCCGGGAAATGTTTATACCGAAAAAATGTACACATTTATCTTGAAAGGGGGTCTAGGGGTGTAATTTTAAGCATGCTGGAGATCTAGGGGGGACATTTTAAAAATCTAAATAAAAAATATAAATGAGCAAATAAATACGCCCATCCCCTCCTTAACCTAGATCACTTGGATTCTAGGGGCAAATATTTTATTGTCGAATGTATATAAATGACTCAAATTGCTTCAAATTCCGTGTGTCCAGGCATTTTGGCTCGAACATTCCTTGATTTTGGCCCTGTCACACTTTCAACTCTGGGGAAGACACTCGTCACAGGTAGTTTTGCCTTTTGTCTCCCTCATCCACATACAAAAAAAATAATAATGTGTATACAGCAGGTATATTTGAGTGTAAAGGGAGGGAAGAGGGAGTAAGGCAAGTGAATGAGAGAGAGAGCGAGAGCGAGAGCGTTCGGTGGCTGAGTGGGTATCAAGCTCTGATCATTGGTCCATCTAAGGTCCTCCTGTAGATGGTTGGCAGTTCAAGTCCCTTCTGGAGCCAGCCCTGTTGTTGAGGCTGGGTGCTCACATGTTAACGACGCCTCAGTTGTGGACAAAATCATTTTCATATTCACCGTCATTAAAGCTGTTAAGCTATTACAAAGCTATAAGGCTACAAAGCTATTATTAAGCTGCTATTAAGGTATTATAAAGCTATTAAGAAATTATAAAGTGTTAAGCTTTTATAAAACTGTTAGGCTACTATAAAGCTATCCATATACTATAAAGATATTAAGTAATTATAAAGCTATTAAAAAAATAATAAACCGTTATAAAGCTCTTAAGCTATTATAAAACAATTAAGCTATTAGAGCTATATATACTGTATTATACAGTATATATATATATATATATATATATATATATATATATATATATATACTGTATATACTGTATATAATATATACTGTATTATACAGTATATATATATATATATATATATACTGTATATAATATATACAGTATATTAATTTATTTATTTATTTATATAATAATGGTATGTACTGTATATATGTATTTCGATAAATTTTTCGGGAACAATTCCAAATACAAGTAAGAATATAATAATAATAATTCTTATTTTCATCATTGTTGTTATAATTACTGTTTATTATTACTGATGTATCATTGGGTCCTCCTAGTAACGTATTGGAGGAAGGGTATTGTCCCGAGTGCTGAGTAAACCTATATAGCAGTGTATCCTTAGCTCTCATGTTTCTGCCCCGGGTGTGAATAATACATATACAGTAGTCGAGTACATACATACATGTGAAAGGGGTCTGTCTCGTTTGGGTATGTATCCACAGGGCCTTGCTTAGGCCAATCGGCTTTCTGCAGACTCCCATTTTCTTATGTTCTTATGTTCGTATGTAGGCCCTCTGCAGATTCCCGTGTTATGTTCATACATTTCTCTCCCTCACTCTTGCTCTCTCTCTCTATATATATATATATATGTGTCTCTCTCTCTCTCTCTCTCTCTCTCTCTGCTCTCCTTGGCCAGGTGATACAATATAGATAATGGACTGGCCGCTGGTATCGAGGTCATGTTAACATGATGTTCAACTTTCGATATGTGATGGTATACCTCGTGAAGTTTTAAGCAGGGTAGTATGCTGCAACATAATATAACTATTTGACAGGTTTTATGAATAGTATCAATAATTGACGTCATGTATTTGTATAATATACGTCACCACGTTGTAACTAAAAACGAACATAGTCCCGCTACCGGAAGGACCAAAACGTTGGCTATCCCTCATACTGTACAGTATATATTGCGGCAGTGGCACTTCTATCCTCATTCTCTCACCACAACCCAGCGAAGTAGGACCAGCTCCTCTCCACTTCCATTGAGTTTAAACAGTCTCCAAGCACATCTCCAATTCCACTGTCCCTAAAGTAGTCTTCAACTCCTATCCATCTCCACTGCCACTAAGACCTTCTCCACCACCAACATGTCGATGAACATTGTACTAGTCTTCTTATGCCTGGCAGTGCTGGTTAACGGATTGAGCATCACCAGATCTGAGGTAGACACAACTCTCCCTGAGGACACCGCCACCGAGCCAGAGACGCCCACAAAAGTTGAGGACCTGGTCATCAGTGTACTGAAGAGGGCCGCCTGGGACGAGGAAAAGGACATCAAGAAGCAACTTAATCTCCTGAAGAAGCTGTGCCGCCCTCAACTGACCCCAGTGTACGTGAAGGAGGAACTGAGCCCCATGAGTGACCTGCAAGACTACACACTTCTACCGGAGGTACTGGCAGTGAAGCGGTGTAACAGCTGCACTTACTGCGGTAATGGACTCCATGACCCTGATGAGACCTGCAGGGCCACCAAGTCCAGGACCAAGAACTTCACCATCAGGGCGTTTATTAACGGCACTATCGTCTACAAGAAGCTGCCCATCAAGGTGGACCGAAAGTGTGCCTGTAAACGTGATACTTAATCTGTCACACCTGCACACACATCGCCAGAGTGGAGCTAACGTTGCCGTCCTACCTTTTCCAGTGCCACCTGGTGTACATAAACCCCTGCTGCTCATATGAGCGTGACCTCTAGACTCTTTGAAACCAATGATTTCTCCAAGTATTCTGTGATATTCATGAATTAGTGTTATTGAAAGACGTAGGCTATACTGTATATTATCGAAAGTATGTTTTTGTGCTAGAATCACTTATCCTTGAATTGCTACATTTTCCATATGAACTAATGCAAGAGATTATGAGAGCCATATTTGTTCTGCTTACATTAGTAAATGTTTGTATCTGTGTTCACATACAATATACTCATTATTACAGTACAATCATTATTGACTGTTATAGGTTAGAATATTGTATGTTTGTAATCGTATGTGTCGTGTATATCAGTGTTCTGTTATTGTCTATGTTGCCTTTATGTTTCAATTACCTGCTATGCACCCTCAATCAGACGACAGTTTTTCTTGTTCATATACAAAATTACAACCATTAGACGATATTATTCATCTTCAAAACAATCTATAAACGGTTGTGATAGCTTCTAATTGACCTCAATTTATCATTAGCTGAGAAAAGTTTTAAGATGAATGACATCGTCTGGAAGTAGCTTGAATAAAGTATATATTCGCCGTCTGTTTGAAAGAGCTTAGTAGAACAGTAAATGCCAAAGATAATATATTATATCAATGTTGTTGATGTATTGTCTTCTTTAATATAAGTATTATTTCCGTGCCTGATTTTTTTTTTCCGTAAAATTTATTATGACTTAATAAATGTCAAATATTATTGATTATTTTACTAGCCATTCCTAGTATTTGTTATACATTCATAGATAAATAAAGCAAGATATATATCTGAATGAAAGTGAACTCTGAGAAAGTAAAACAAAAAACATACATATTCATGGGGTCAGTTTTTTATCAATAATTAATTTAAAATATTAATCTCAAACCAAATCGTTTCTTATGCATAGTAGTTTATGGAGAATCTGAATTATGCTGATTTTTCAAAAACGGTCTAAGCAAATATAATTGTAATGCGCTGTATGTAATCCAATACTATATGAAGTAATAATAATCGTGTTAGCAGCAGTTGCTTGTAAGGGTGACCGGTCAACTCAACCAGTAGACCATTTCAACCAGTAGCTCTCAACCAGTACCAAATCAACCAATACGGTTAGGTTAGGTTAGTACTATATTTTGGCACTGGTTTGGTTGGTCTGGGTTAATTTGGCACTGGTTGAGAGCTACTGGTTGCAATGGGTTACTGGTCGAGATGACATGGAACCGCTTGTAAGACCTATATCGAATTGACTGAAAGGGGTTGTCACACGAGCCTATTTTCAGTCAACATTTAGGGCAATTGCTGTCTGGCAGCTTAAGGGGGTAGTACTCGCTATTTCTCGACCCCCTTCTCCCTCATGTTTAGCATATAAATTTTGAGGTTTTAAGACGTTCGTTCCTTTAGTTTGGCGATTTTGAGATCTTTCCCCTAATTTTTGTTTTCAATATTAAGACCTTTCGTGCCATTTAGGTGTCTATTTTTTCCTGGCGAGCGATAGCGAGCCTCTAATTTTAGAAAGAATTGGCCTTCGGCCGGGACATTTTTCTATCGAAAAAATGTACAAAAGAGACGTCACTATACCAATTAATTCAGCGATTTCAGTTAATACGTTTTCTGGCTAAATAATTCTGGTTCGTCACAAACTAAGTACTAATTGTTTACTGACTTCACTTGGGAACTATATGTAGTCCAAAACTTCTATAACTCACAAACGACTAGAGTAATCGAGCAAATGTTTCTACCATTTGGGAAGGGTCAGCCAGGGAATAGGTGTGGGAATTTACTGCCCATTTGCTTTACTAGTCTTTTTGATTTACAGAGGTTTGGGTTCACGATATCTGGCCTACCAATTTGAAACAGGGTATAATATGTAAAGCTTTTTAATTAGCGTTGAGGGTTATACTTAGAAGGCAGTTATTCATTGTGATTGAAACATTATTTACTCAGACTTTTCGCCAATTCCAAATACTCTTAGCGTAGATTAGCCCATTGGTACGCATCGGTCCAATTAGTCCACGACATAGGTATAGGCTAGGGCATATCTCAATTTGTTTTAAGAATTATGCTACCAATAAAATAGCCGAGTTAGTATAATGATCATACTATAACATTAGGCATATGGTTAACACTATCTGATCCTTGTGGGTTATTATGATAATTTGTTTAATTGTTATTGAGGATTTTGCTTGCCTTTGCCATTTTCGAGCAATGCATTTTAGTTTGTCCACTTGGCTGACAAAGACGCCTTCCCAGACTTCCTTCAAACGACTGTCAACTATGACCTCCCAGACCTCCTTCAAGCGACTGTCAACTATGACCTCCCAGACCTCCTTCAAGCGACTGTCAACTATGACCTCCCAGACTTCCTTCAAACGACTGTCAACTATGACCTCCCAGACCTCCTTCAAGCGACTGTCAACTATGACCTCCCAGACCTCCTTCAAGCGACTATCAACTATGACCTCCCAGACATCCTTCAAGCGACTGTCAACTATGACCTCCCAGACCTCCTTCAAGCGACTGTCAACTATGACCTCCCAGACATCCTTCAAGCGACTGTCAACTATGACCTCCCAGACATCCTTCAAGCGACTGTCAACTATGACCTCCCAGACCTCCTTCAAGCGACTGTCAACTATGACCTCCCAGACCTCCTTAAAGCGACTGTCAACTATGACCTCCCAGACATCCTTCAAGCGACTGTCAACTATGACCTCCCAGACAACCTTCAAGCGACTGTCAACTATGACCTCCCAGACTTCCTTCAAACGACTGTCAACTATGACCTCCCAGACCTCCTTCAAGCGACTGTCAACTATGACCTCCCAGACATCCTTCAAACGACTGTCAACTATGACCTCCCAGACATCCTTCAAGCGACTGTCAACTATGACCTCCCAGACTTCCTTCAAACGACTGTCAACTATGACCTCCCAGACCTCCTTCAAACGACTGTCAACTATGACCTCCCAGACTTCCTTCAAACGACTGTCAACTATGACCTCCCAGACCTCCTTCAAACGACTGTCAACTATGACCTCCCAGACTTCCTTCAAACGACTGTCAACTATGACCTCCCAGACTTCCTTCAAACGACTGTCAACTATGACCTCCCAGACCTCCTTCAAACGACTGTCAACTATGACCTCCCAGACCTCCTTCAAACGACTGTCAACTATGACCTCCCAGACTTCCTTCAAACGACTGTCAACTATGACCTCCCAGACTTCCTTCAAACGACTGTCAACTATGACCTCCCAGACTTCCTTCAAACGACTGTCAACTATGACCTCCCAGACCTCCTTCAAACGACTGTCAACTATGACCTCCCAGACCTCCTTCAAACGACTGTCAACTATGACCTCCCAGACTTCCTTCAAACGACTGTCAACTATGACCTCCCAGACTTCCTTCAAACGACTGTCAACTATGACCTCCCAGACCTCCTTCAAACGACTGTCAACTATGACCTTCCAGACTTCCTTCAAACAACTGTCAACTATGACCTCCCAGACTTCCTTCAAACGACTGTCAACTATGACCTCCCAGACCTCCTTCAAACGACTGTCAACTATGACCTCCCAGACCTCCTTCAAACGACTGTCAACTATGACCTCCCAGACTTCCTTCAAACGACTGTCAACTATGACCTCCCAGACCTCCTTCAAACGACTGTCAACTATGACCTCCCAGACCTCCTTCAAACGACTGTCAACTATGACCTCCCAGACCTCCTTCAAACGACTGTCAACTATGACCTCCCAGACTTCCTTCAAACGACTGTCAACTATGACCTCCCAGACTTCCTTCAAACGACTGTCAACTATGACCTCCCAGACTTCCTTCAAACGACTGTCAACTATGACCTCTCAGACCTCCTTCAAACGACTGTCAACTATGACCTCCCAGACTTCCTTCAAACGACTGTCAACTATGACCTCCCAAACTTCCTTCAAACGACTGTCAACTATGACCTCCCAGACCTCCTTCAAACGACTGTCAAGTATGACCTCCCAGACTTCCTTCAAACGACTGTCAACTATGACCTCCCAGACTTCCTTCAAACGACTGTCAACTATGACCTCCCAGACCTCCTTCAAACGACTGTCAACTATGACCTCCCAGACCTCCTTCAAACGACTGTCAACTATGACCTCCCAGACCTCCTTCAAACGACTGTCAACTATGACCTCCCAGACTTCCTTCAAACGACTGTCAACTATGACCTCCCAGACCTCCTTCAAACGACTGTCAACTATGACCTCCCAGACCTCCTTCAAACGACTGTCAACTATGACCTCCCAGACTTCCTTCAAACGACTGTCAACTATGACCTCCCAGACCTCCTTCAAGCTAATTTGTTTACATGTTTTTTGTTTTTTTCGATTGAAAAATGTTCTGGCCGAAGACCGATTTTTTACAGGATCACTATCGCTCGCCCAGACAAATATCGACGCCTGAATGAGGTGAAGCGTCTTATTATCGCCAAACTAATGAGGGTGAAACGTTTTCAAGTCTCTAAACTGATGCAGCTAAACAGGAGAGGTCCTCGGACCAGTTTAGGACGATTCTGTTGAACTGAAAGGGCTCGTCGAAAGTGATGGTACACCTTTGATCCCTTGAGGTACTTTCAAAGTTGGATAAAACTGTATTTCTATTAACTGCCCTAAATAATAAAATATTTGGTATGAAAATCATTAAGATGAAAATTCAATAATGTTAGAAATAATATGTTATGGGCCGGCGAGTAATTGATTCATATAGAATAGATCCTTCCAAAGCTGAACAAAATTGTTTTGACTGTAACAAGAATGAAACAAAAAGAAAACACTCGGATATATAAAAACAAATCTAGGGTAATGCATCGCCCCTTTCAAAGCTTTACCCAAGAGAGATCTTTCCCAAACCTATAAATGTCGACTGTTATGTAAATGAAATAATGGTGTCACACGAGCCGATTTAGCTGTAGTTTGTGTCTAAATGTGTGTTTGTTGTATTGTATTTATTAGTTTGATTTAGTTATTATATTTTTGTTTCAGTAATTACAATTACAGTTTCAGTAATCGGGTGGATGGGACTCGTTAGCCTTGGTAGGCAACTCATCTAGGGGAGACAACCTTATACAAATCCGGGTGGATGGGACTCGTCAGCCTTGGTTGGCAACCTGTCTAGGGGAGTAAACCTGATACAAATCCGTACTGCTTACCTAAGGGTAAGGCAGGTTAGTGGATGGATTAGCCGAACACCACTGTAGAAAATAGTGCTAACAAGATACACAGAGGGCCTCGGAGTCGGACGGAACCTAAATTGAGTGGTCAATCCTGTAAGTCCTTCACTAAACTGGCTCGGGTTGTCCCTCTCACAGGGAATAGGTCCGCTTGGGGGCATTCTGTGTATGGCCACCCTCGTAAGGGGAGTAAGGCGTCCGGCAATAGATAGATAGATTGACTTCAAACCGGGTATATTTTCGTCTGGACAGTATATAGAGTCGGAGTTACGATCATTATTTATAAAGCTCCAGGAGAGGATTTTGCAAGTGAATGCATAATAAAGTAAACATTGTAAATAGGTTGATACGTGATCCCGAATTGGAAGAAGCTAACCCAGAAAAATACATGTCTGGAAATAATAGCCCGGGCCTGGTATCTGCTTCTAGTTACCAGATTTTGTTTTCTTTTTATAACCCTTTGAGGATTATGACGCGTTTTAACAGTTTATCCTGGCTATCATTAGACGATTGTTTTGCTGTTTAGGAGGGATATGTGGGAATTAAAAGAGTAAAGACTATCTCGATTAAACCGAGCTGACTTCCACATACCCTTCCTAATCTGAATATGAATAGTCTAATAATAGCCAGAAAACAGAACAGCCACGCGTAATTGCATCTTGAGTGGGTGTTTAAGGGGAGGCAGAACGTTTTTCTGGACCCCCTTCTCCCTAATGTTTAGCCCCACTAGTTTTGAGATTATAAGACGTTCGGCCCATTAGTTTGGCGATTTTAACATCTTTCGCCCCACTTTGTTGTCAATTTTAAGACCTTTAGTGCCATTTAAATTTCTATTTTTTCCTGGCGAGCGATAGCGATCCTGCAATTATAAGAGGGACCGGCCTTCGGCCAGGACATTTTTCTACCGAAAAATTTACAAATTTATCTTGAAGGGGGCTCTAGGGGGTGTTTTTCTAAGCTTGATTTAGGTCTAGCGAGGAAACTAAAAAAATATATGAATACATGAATTAATAGACCAAACAAACGGTCTGCCTCCCCTTAAGATACATGTGTGAATTATGGTGCACTGTAAAAGAAATATCCATAAGGTTACCGACAAGAGTGCATTATATATCCATAAGGTTACCGACAAGAGTGCATTATATATCCATAAGGTTACCGACAAGAGTGCATTACATATCCATAAGGTTACCGACAAGAGTGCATTATATATCCATAAGGTTACCGACAAGAGTGCATTACATATCCATAAGGTTACCGACAAGAGTGCATTACATATCCATAAGGTTACCGACAAGAGTGCATTACATATCCATAAGGTTACCGACAAGAGTGCATTATATATCCATAAGGTTACCGACAAGAGTGCATTACATATCCATAAGGTTACCGACAAGAGTGCATTATATATCCATAAGGTTACCGACAAGAGTGCATTACATATCCATAAGGTTACCGACAAGAGTGCATTTTATATCCATAAGGTTACCGACAAGAGTGCATTACATATCCATAAGGTTACCGACAAGAGTGCATTATATATCCATAAAGTTACCGACAAGAGTGCATTATATATCCATAAGGTTACCGACAAGAGTGCATTACATATCCATAAGGTTACCGACAAGAGTGCATTATATATCCATAAAGTTACCGACAAGAGTGCATTATATATCCATAAGGTTACCGACAAGAGTGCATTACATATCCATAAGGTTACCGACAAGAGTGCATTACATATCCATAAGGTTACCGACAAGAGTGCATTATATATCCATAAAGTTACCGACAAGAGTGCATTATATATCCATAAGGTTACCGACAAGAGTGCATTACATATCCATAAGGTTACCGACAAGAGTGCATTATATATCCATAAAGTTACCGACAAGAGTGCATTATATATCGCGAGTGTCGAGTAATATGGTTGTTGTTGTTGGTGGTCTGAGGCGCGGGTCCCAAATGTAGCTGATGATCCTAGTTCGGCAAAATTCGTTCATCCGTTCTCGAGATCATTTGCGAACATATACACATAGTATACACACTCTCACACGCAACACACACCCTCACACACAACGCTCACTCACACCCTCACACACAATCGTACACTGTCATACACACACACACACACACACACACACACACATACAACTTGGTGGATATTTATAGGCACCTCACGGAGTCACGGTCACCAAAGGTCGCATGTGACCTCGTAGTTATAGTAGCTGGTAGAATATGCATTATACTGTACCTAGGTTATGAAATACTCTTTAAATTTCCAACGTCACCGCTACAAGTGAAGAATACACCAACAATTATTATTATTAATATTATTATTAGTAGTAGTAGTAGGAGTAGTAGTAGTAGTAGTAGTAGGAGTAGTAGTAGTAGTAGTAGTAGGAGTAGTAGTAGTAGTAGTAATAGTATCATTATCATTATACACACACTTACACTCGTGGGATAATAGGTGTTCCGGTGACGTCAGAGCAGTCCCACCTTTACATAAAGCCAAAGGAAACACCGGGCGACATACCATCCAGTCATCCACTTGAACAGACAGTATTGCATCACATTACAGACGTTCACTAAGGCTAGGAAGGAAGGCAGGCAGTGGGTGTTGTAGAAGTATCTGTGATGGGGGGTACTTCATACGTCTCTGGCTCCACTGCATCTACTCTTATCAGCTCCCTTTAAGGCTATCGTTAGATTTTATTCAGCTTAGGAATCCCCTATGTGTGTCACAAGGGTAACTGATATAGATTACTTCCCCTGAGGTAAAGCTTGATGATGTACAGTATATATATATATATATAGTATAAACTGTAGATATGGCATAGATTAAGTTAGATAAGACTGTGTTTACTATTATCATTGCTATCATACGTACAAACTGTCACATCTCGGTTGCATAAAAAACTCTCGGGTAAGCATATAAACGGGATGGCCAGGAACGTTTGTGAACAAGGTCAAGAGAGAGGGATTATAATATTATACAGTGGGCTGCAGAGTTGCCAGTTTGCCTCCATGGAGCATCTAACGTTACCAACACCCCAGCGTTCAAATCAACACTACATAATATTATGATTATACTCGCCAATGCATTAACAGGCCATTGTATTATAGCCGCCTCTTTGTTAAAGTCACCGTTTTGTTTTTTTGTTTTTTATCTTTCTCTCCTTTTCTCTCTTGTTCTGGCTTGTGTCCATTCGGCCCGATTCAACCAACTGTTTTAAGACGTGTATCTCCATCCAGGTGTCGATTTCTTCCTGGCGAGCGATTGCGAGCCAGCATTGTATGGAGAAATCCGGCTTCGCCGGAGAAATTTTTCTATCGAAAAATGTACAAATTTAGTTTGTATATATATAAACAAAAATATATATATGCTGGCTCGCTACCGCTCGCCAGGAAAATATTAATACCTGGATGGGGGTAAGCGTCTTAAAACAGTAGGCTGAATGGGGCCGAATGGATACAAGCCAAAGAGAGAGGGAGAGAAAGAGAAAAAAAAACAGGATTATGACGCACTTTGACAGTTTATTATGGTTATAATTTAGACGATCTTATTCAGTTTAGGAAGAACTTGTGGGAGCTAGAGAGTTAACCCCTTCTGTACCGGTGATGTACTTTTCATTATATTCTGGCAACTATTAGACGATTTTGTTCAGCTTAGGAAGGACGTCCACCCATTAAAAGGCTACAGACTATCTCAATTAATCCTTTTAGCTACAATACATCTTTCCTAAGCTTCATAAAATCGTCTAAATGTAGCTGAAATCAAATGAAAAAGACGTCGCCGGTACAGAAGGGGTTAAGGGGAGATGGGTAGTTTCCTTTCCTTCCCCATTCTTCCTCGTGTTTAATCCCATTAGTTTTAAGAATGTATGACGTTCGGCCCATTTTTTTTGGCGATTTTAAGACTTTACGCCCCATTTCTTTGTCAATATTATGACTTTTCGTGCCATGTAGGTGTCGATTATTTCCTGGCGAGCAATAGCGAGCCTTTAATTGAAGAACAACCGGACTTTATTTTACCGAAAAATTTGCAAATTTATCTCGATAGGAGGTCTTGGGGCTGTATTTAAAGCTTGATGGAGGTCTAGAGAGAAATAAATACATAAATAAAAATAAATACATAAGATATTAAATAAATACAGAGGTGACTTAGGTGCTACTGACGTTTGCGATAATGTGAGTATGGCCTAGTAATATTCAGCTATTTCTATTACATATATATAGCGACAAATTCTAGCACTATCCGAAGGGTGATTTAGAGGTGTGTTAGTGTTTCTGCCATGGTATTTCTGGTAGCATGATTCCACTCTGTTACTGTGTGTGAGAAAGCGTATATGAATGAGTGTACGTTTATGTGAGAAATAGTGAGAAAGCGTATATGTGGTGAGAAAGCGTATGAATGAAGAGTAGTGAGAAAGCGTATATGAATGAGTGTGAGAGAAATAGTGAGAAAGCGTATATGAATGAGTGTACGTTTATGTGTGTGAGAGAAATAGTGAGAAAGCGTATATGAATGAGTATGTTTATGTGAGAGAAATCGTGAGAAAGCGCATATGAATGAGTGTACGTTTATGTGTGTGAGAGAAATAGTGAGAAAGCGTATATGAATGAGTGTTTATGTGAGAGAAATAGTGAGAAAGCGTATATGAATGAGTGTACGTTTATGTGTGTGAGAGAAATAGTGAGAAAGCGTATATGAATGAGTATGTTTATGTGAGAGAAATAGTGGGAAAGCGTATATGAATGAGTGTACGTTTATGTGTGTGAGAGAAATAGTGAGAAAGCGTATATGAATGAGTGTACGTTTATGTGTGTGAGAGAAATAGTGAGAAAGTGTATATGAATGAGTTTATGTGAGAGAAATAGTGAGAAAGCGTATATGAATGAGTATGTTTATGTGAGAGAAATAGTGAGAAAGCGTATATGAATGAGTATGTTTATGTGAGAGAAATAGTGAGAAAGCGTATATGAATGAGTATGTTTATGTGAGAGAAATAGTGAGAAATCGTATATGAATGAGTATGTTTATGTGAGAGAAATAGTGAGAAAGCGTATATGAATGAGTATGTTTATGTGAGAGAAATAGTGAGAAAGCGTATATGAATGAGTATGTTTATGTGAGAGAAATAGTGAGAAAGCGTATATGAATGAGTATGTTTATGTGAGAGAAATAGTGAGAAAGCGTATATGAATGAGTATGTTTATGTGAGAGAAATAGTGAGAAATCGTATATGAATGAGTATGTTTATGTGAGAGAAATAGTGAGAAAGCGTATATGAATGAGTATGTTTATGTGGGAGAAATAGTGAGAAAGCGTATATGAATGAGTATGTTTATGTGGGAGAAATAGTGAGAAAGCGTATATGAATGAGTATGTTTATGTGAGAGAAATAGTGAGAAAGCGTATATGCATGAGTGTACGTTTATGTGGGAGAGAAGTAGTGAGAAAGAGTATATGCATGAGTGTACGTTTATTATTATGTTCTCTCCACTAACCAACTTTACTCCTAAACTCGATTAATGAAATTAACAAACACATGTGGCAGTCCGGGGATTCGAACCCAGGACGCTCACGCCGTTAGTATGAGCGAGACATGGTAAAAAAACGTATATGAATGAGTGTACGTTCATGTGAGTGTGTGAGAAAGCGTACATGAGTGTACGTATGTATGAGTGTGTGAGAGAGAGAGAGAGAGTAAGCGTATATGAATGAGTGTATGGTTGGTGTGTGTGTGTAAGAGAGTGAGAATGAGTAAGCGTATGAATGTGTGTTTTTATGTGTATGTATAACCCGGTTGGTTTTTGTTGGTTTTTAAGCTGGCGAGAAACTAACTTAACCCCATATTAATTACTTCGCTATTTACAAAGTCTGTATAGCCAAATATGGTATTAACTGTGATAACCTGCCTATGATATGATGGAGAGAGATAGCAGGTTCATATTTCTCCATCAAGTATCGAAACATCAACTATTGTGGGATTAAAGTTTCCACAAGGTAAAACAAAATCGAGTAGTGTGTGTGTGGGTGTGTCTGAGTGTGTGTTTTCATTAGTACTTGTGGAACTGAGAGCCCTAAACTGATAACACTGCTGTAACCATCCAACCAATTTCCACGCCTCTTTTACCAAAATTTGTAACCCTCATGTCACTGTGTATGTAGTGTATGTGTGTGTGTGTGTTTTTTTTTGTTTTTTTGTTTTTTTTTGGGGGGGGGGGTGTATGTGACTCGCTTCTGGGAAATACCACATGTACGTTCGTTGCTAGAACACGTACAGTTGCCAAAAGACTCCTTACACTTACAATAACGTATGCTAAAATAAAGGAAAATCTAATACCACTGCGATCTAATATGGAAGGGGTAGTTAACTTAAGTCATGTGTATGTTATTTGCGATGTATTAGATTTCTGTCACTGTCTTTGATGGTAGAAATAGAAAGTATCCTATCTAAATTTACCCAGTTCGCATCCTTCGCTATGCCCAAGTTGCCATTTTACGAACATGCGTAAAAGTAATCGAAGAGAGAAACCTTAGTTTATTTACCCGTATTGACATGGGATATAGAAGAATGGCTGTATATATAGGCTACTGTATACATTTGTTTTTCTTTATGGATAAATGAAAACAAAATAAGTATCATATTGAAATGTGCCCAGTGACTTAAAAATTCTCCGCAATAGCAGTGACTCAGAAATTATCCACTACACTCGGGTTGGCATCCTCGCCTAGTCGCCAGTGGAATAAATAGGAACCCAGTCTTTCCCGGGCCAGTCACTGTGCATCCAGACTTAGCAGAGGGAGGATGTTCTAGCTAAGAGAGAAGCGAGCGATGAGAGGAGCCACAGAGCAAGATCACTAATATTCTTGTAGTGCGGTATAATTCTTCGCCAGCCATTCACAAACGAGAATCCATTGATAGAAGAACACAAACAAGATAACTAAGCCCTCCTTCGCTAATTTATTATCTTAGTAGTGGGGAGAATTCCTTCGCCAACATTCACAAACATCACCAACTCTATTGCGCCAGTGTGAAGATGCAAGACCGACGACACATACCGACCATGATTCCATCGCACACCAACATGTTATTTATTTTGGCCTGTTGTGTTCTACTGGTCGACACTCACAGCATCCCGAGATCTGCAGGAGAGGAAGTCGAGGCGGCGAGAGGAGCATCGGGATCGACCTTTGGCGAACTATTGGTGGCGAGAGAAAATGGCAAGTTGGCGGACAGTCTGCAGGGATCAAGAGACAGGACCCAGTTGACAGACGAAAGTAATCCAGCAGACAACACTCTACAGACGTCAAGAGATAGTGGCGAGTTGACAGAAAGAATGAATCCAATAGTCAGTGAAGGTGGCGAGTTATCTGAGAGAGTAAGTCTACCAGCTACTCTACAAGCATCGCCAAGCAAAAAGAAACACCATGCTAAATCCTCGATGGTGAAGAGAGCAGCAAAAGAGCATCAGCGGGAAATACGGCAGTTAAAACAGCAACTCAAGAAACTCAAGAAGATGAAGTGCAAGCCGCAGCTGGTCAAAATCTCGACAGGTCTCTTGTTGAAATCGTACGACTTCCTCCTTGACCACCCGGTGCTCCCGCAGGTGATTCCCGTCCGCAGGTGCCTCCCTTCGTGTAGCTACTGCGGTGACGAGGAATACGGCATGGAGAATAAAGTGTGTACGGCGATCAAGAAGAGAAATCGGTGGTTCAGTGTGTACTTCATCGACTCTGAGGGTCAGAAGCGGTACTTCAGGCGGCGCATCGAAGTTCACCAAAAGTGCGAGTGCTTGCCGATCAATGACTTGGATGCCGCTGTACTCATAGACCCCTGAGGACACGCAAGATATACAGCAAGCAATTTTTAGTACAGCTGTTTCCCGTAGTCGAGTACTGCCTACCTTGTCTAGGTATATTCATCTCTAGTTTTCGAGTCAGAGGTGTTCATATTTCGTTGAGGTGGTTAAGTGTTTTCTACAGTTTTGATTAGCAGACATGTCTAATTAAAGTTAATTCAGAGTTTTGTCATATCATAAATCCAATTAAATTAAATTAATATCGGAAGGCCACAGAGTATTTAAGGCGGCGTCTAGGTCCTCCCTAGGTGTGAGTGCTTGGAGACCGATGCCCTTGCCGTCGCCCTACCACCCGACCCCTGAAGGACAGAGGGTCACGCAAGCTACACTGAAAGTAAACATTAGCCCAGCTGTGTTCATTAGCCGAGCGCCATCTCTTTGTGTCCTTAATTTAATTGAGCGTCATGCCTATCTTGCCCAGTTATAAATAGTCAGGGGCGTTTAAACTTCGTATATTCTTCAGAACATCGGTGTTTATTTATAAACTATATTAGCATGATTCCCGCTGAACAAATTTAGGATGTAAATAAACCAGTGTTAACCCATTCAGTACCGGTAACATCCATTGCATTATATTCTGGGAACTATTAAGACAATTATATTCCGCCTAGGATGGACGTCTACGAATTAAAAAGGCGACAGACTATCTCAGTTAACCCTATAATTATAACATATATCCTTCCTCATAATTTTTTAAATGGAGCTGAAATAAATTAAAGACATCACTGGTACTGAAGGGGTTAATAAGGGCTTAGGATGACAATACTATTATGTCTTCAGTTGTTCTATCTCTCTTTACTAAGGGGCTTGTATTGGAAGATAATGGCTGCGAGTTATTTCCTGAGCTGATAGAGACGTCACACGATCCACTTCCGGGAAACTTATTTTTTCTCGACAATTTTGCTTTGGCCCATACTGAATTACACACACAAAAATTCAACCACCTAATGATATAATATACCTTCATTCTAAATGCCGATTCTAAATAATAAATGTCGATACCAATACTAAATATCCTAATATACCTTCAGTCTAAATGCCGATATTAAATAACAAACGACCATACCAATGCAAAATATCATAAGTACTTGCCAGAATAAAGTTGTCGATCGAAAGTTGCCAGAAAAATCCGTGGTGTAACTGTACCTTGACCATTCCGTGAAGTTACCAGGCTAGGACAGAAGTGACAGACAAACACACGAAGCAAACAAACCACTAACAAGGTGGCCGAGTTCATATGTGGCGTCAGTAGAAATTAAGGGGAGATTTTATTAGTATATTATTATTTTATTGTTTTCCCCTCCATAGACTTCCATCAAAAATGTTTATAAAATGCCCCAACGATCTCCTTATAGAGTGCCAATGAAAATATACCGGTATTACAAATTTACAATGTAGGAAGAGTTCATTTATGCCGCCAGTAGTATATATATATATATATATATATATATATATATATATATATATATATATATATATATATATATATATATATATATATATATATATATACAGTATATATATATACTGTATATATGAATATAGTGGAAAACACATACCGGTATATTTCACTCTAGGTTGTTTTTCATTATGTTATATGTGTTGTTGTATTTATTAATTAATTTGTTATTTTTGTATCAATAAGAATAATGTATACATGCCATTTATCGTAATAGGTAATAACAAACAAATATGTTTTGAAACGGTTCCTGTATGAAGAACAGTAAAAAGCAGACTAGGGGGGCTACAAAGAGAGCTGGCCAAGGACCTATAAATCCTCGTTATAGGCACAATGGTGGTGGAGAGGCCTGGCTGTTGTTGTTATTGTTGGTGTTATTGTTGTTGTTGTGAAAGGCAAGGACAACGGGAGGGGTGGCTAGTACTGTTTTGGTTAGTGTGTGACCGAGTTTACTTCTAATCTTTTACTGTTGGCAATCGTCAGACGTTTTCACTCAGCTCGGGAACGACATATTTATATCGAGGTACTAATGAGATAGTTTTAAGGTCATTCATTTGTATAGGTCATTCCTGAGCTGAGTTTAGTCTTTGCCAAAATAAACTGAAAATTATGCAATCGTGTACACTGAAAGGGTTAATGTGGGCACGTAGATCAAGGACGGCCGACTACGAGGTTATTTTATAAAACCAAGATGGGCAAGTCCTACATATGGCATTTCCTCTATTAGTCAACCTAGCCTATATTAACCTAACTTAATAGTGTAATGAACCTAGTGTACTCCAACCTATTCCATATATACAGCATATATTATTATTAAATAATGTCAATGTAGCAAATCGATAATTATAAAGAACGTCGGAACGGTATTGTCTGTAGTCAAGCAGAAAGTCACTGCTTTCGTAAGTACAGTAGGTATGAATGATCCGAAATGGGTTACCTAAAATACACTCGTCAGCCGCCACGCCCCCCTCCACCCGCCCCTAGTCTGCGGTGATCGCTTGAAGTGCCGGGAGGGGTGGGTGTGGGGAGGGAAGGAGGTGCCTACTGGTAAATTAAATACTGCGGAGATACTAGGAAGGAGAACATGGCCCTGTTAATACAAGGGATTATGAATTGTCCTGCTCTCAAGGTCAACGTTCGTAATACAGCCCTAAAGCATTGTGTCATACAGTTTATTAGCACTTTGATTTTGAGAGGTCTTCTATATCTGATCTGAATTATTGTATTATGTTTGCTAAGGTATACTTTAAAGTCGATTTGTGCTGTAAGGGTAAAAAAAATAACTTCTTATGCCAAACAGGGGCTCATCGAGGCCATCCAAAATAAGCAGCTAGAAATTGTAAAGATTTTGGACGTCCCTGATGGGCAAGCATATCATTCTAATGGTCGTGATGGTCCGTTTCTAATCAAGCACACGATTTGAGGATGTGAGTCGAGACTTTTTGCGTTTAACTGTTACCCATGGACATATCTAGTTATTGTTCTAAGGCTGCTTAGGTAATTAGAGAGAGCAAGTAGCGATGCATGTGTGTCCACCATTAGTGTTCATTATAACATAACACCACCACAACTGAACCGACCACAACATTCACTTGTTTGGTCCTGCTACAACACTCCTTGGTTTATACAGTCCTGGTGTTAGGTGCTGTGGAGGGGTGGTGGTTATTTACCCTTTCATCATGATGACGTCATTTTATTTTATTTTTTTTTGGCTATCATTAGACGATATAGTTTAACCTAATGTACGTAGCTCAAGGACTCAAAAGGGTAACTGGTATCTGAATCAATAATCTAAATAACATAGGTTCTTCTTAAAGTACATATAATCGTCTAAAGTTAGCCAGGGTAAGTGGTAAAAAGTGTGTTACGTGCTCTCACAGGTCTATTAATAGTGCGATCTTAAATTTATGAAGTCACCCACTTGCAATAATTTATGTTTCTGAGACCATTCCTGCACATTGCCCCTTTCAGTACTTAGGATGATATTTTCACATTCTTGTTAACATAAGATGATTTTCCTCAATTTAGAAAGTCCCCCTAGTAATCAAAAGAGTAACGTCTATCTTATGTTTATTAATTCCACTCTCAACACCAAACACCTCCCAATGAAATTAATCCCCATTTACCCTCTGACTAACAAAATAAGTAGTCAACGTGTGAATGCACAATAACATATGTTTTAAGGTATGAGATCATGTACTGTATGTGTGTACTATCAGGCACTCACATACCTTATCTCACCCACCCACTCTCAACCAACTAATAATACTTATACGCAAAATGCACACTCTCTCTCTCTCTCTCTCTCTCTCTCACACACAAACACACACACACACACACACACACACACAGCCCGTAGCCTAGTAGGTAGAGCTCTCGTCTCACACACGAGGGGTCGGGGGTTCAATCCCCGGCCGGGCGGAGACAAATTGGGCTTGTCTCCTTTCATGTGTTAGCCTCAGTTCACCTAGCTGTAAATAGGTACCTGGAATAAGTGGACGACGTTGTGACGTCCAATCTGGGGTTGGCAAAAATGGTACAAGGCGAGATGGGTATCATATGGTTCACCTAAGCTGATGGCTACCTAAGCCTTCGGGCGAGACGGTACCGTCTATAGTGAGAATGGTACCATACAGATCCACCCTAAGCCTTCGTTTCCGATGTCGCCAATTGGCTAAATACAGACTACACACACATCCACAGCCATTCCAACAGTACATAAAACACTTAACATGCATTTCACGCAATACATTCCCAGTTAAGGAGGCGCGATAATAATGAGCTTAGCTCGCATTGCGTGGATTCCTCTTGACGAACAAGTAACTGAGTAACACACACACACACACACACACACACACACACACACACACACACACACACACACACACACATATAACATACATATAACACCTACACATATAGGAGGCGGGAAATAACGAGCATGCTCACTCCCGCAATACAACTAGAGTAAGTACAACTAGAGTAAGTACACACACACACACACACAGCTTCAAGCATATTTTCACGTGCGCTTACAAATATGCGCACACATACAAGTGTGTTCGTGTGTGTGTATGTGTGCACACATACTGTACATACAACTGTATATTAGTTGAGGGCGTAACCCTATATGATTCAAGGGGTAGTGTTATTGTATGTGAACATACCTCTTAAAGGAGTGAATGTCACCACAGAAATAATGTGACCATATAATTATGAACTGTATATAATATATTAATCACTTAGCAACAAAACTATTTATTGACGTGTTAATGTACAGCCACACAAATGTCTTATTTACTTTGTGGTTTTATTTATGGGGGGAAAATGTGAAAGAATACATTACGAGTTTTATCTGATTAACTCATTTAACTGTTCAAGAAAATACACTCTAAGTCAATCATTCCTTTTTAAGAGAGCCCACCTCGCTTTTTTTTTTCTTTCACTCCCTCTCTCTTTGGCTTGCATCTACTCGGCTCCATTCAGCCTACTGGTTTAAGACGTTTACCCCCATCCAGGTGTCAATATTTTCCTGGCGAGCGGTAGCGAGCCAGCATATATATATTTTTGTTTTGACAGCAAGCTAAATTTTTAAATTTTTCGATAGAAAAATGTCACCAGCGAAGCCGGATTTCTCCATATAATGCTGGCTCGCTATCGCTCGCCAGGAAGAAATCGACACCTGGATGGGGATAAACGTCTTAAAACAGTTGGTTGAATGGGACCGAATGGACACAAGCCAAGGAAAGAGAAAAAAGGAGAGAAAGATACCAAAAAAAAACGGTGACCCCCTCAATTCCATGCATAAAATGAGGGAGTGTGTAGGATATTATGCAGGCGACTGTACAACTGATATGTAAGTTGTGTACATGTGCTGCGGTACATATGGTATTGTGAACGAAAGGGGGTACAAGGGCCATTCATCCCAGTGTAACGTTATCTCACCTCATTCCTCATGTTCATCATGTATATAGGCACCCCCATCTCTCTCTCTCTCTCTCTCTCTCTCTCTCTCTCTCTCTCTCTCTCTCTCTCTATCTATCTCTCTATCTATCTCTATCTATCTATCTATCTATCTATCTATCTATCTATCTATCTATCTATCTATCTATCTATCTATCTATCTATCTATCTATCTATCTATCTATCTATATGTATCTATCTATCTATCTATCTACTATCTATCTATCTATATCTATCTATCTCTTAAATTGAGTTGTGCAATTGAGTATAACCTACTAGTACATATAATCATTCATTTATGCCTTTACTATCCATCTTCATGTTATGAATCATTCAATGTGATAGGTGTACATGAGTTTATTTATAAGTGATGCCAAAGATGATACAGTACCTGTTTGTGATACTTTAGCTTTTGTTATATTTTTTGTAATAAAATCATTATTTATAATACATTGTGTTTTATTCCCACTCTACGGTATATTGTAAGCTGATATTTTTTTGTTTTCGAAGAGTTCTTTGAGCAAGACTTAAAGCGATATATCAAGTAAATATGGTTAATGATAATAAGAAATATAAACATTGTAGTAGGAATAGTAATCATGATAATAAGAATATTATAATAATAATAATAATAATAATAATAATAATAATAATAATACGAATCATGAACATAATTATGATAAAATTAAAATATTAATTAAGATAATATTATTAATATTAACAAAATATTGATATTATGTTCCTGATAATGATAATATTGATATTAATAGAACACTATTTTATAACTTATACTATGTAATTTCAGTTTTCCCTAAATAAGTAGTCTATTGATAATGTTAATGGAGATATTTTAAGATCAATATTCCATATTGCAGCTTATATACAAGTACAAAATACTGTAAGTTTTCGAATTGCTTGGTATGTTGTGTTTTCATAGATGCATATGTATTCAAAGGAGACTCAGACACCATGTGTATATGATAACAAGTTTCTCTATTATACAGTTAAACCTTTCAGTATTTAGTGTAATTTTTACATTTATTCTGGCTATAAATAGACCATTGTATTACATTTACAACGGGTCTGTCGGTACCTAAGAGATAAATGAGGCATATTTTACTCCAATCATTACAACAAGTTTTTCCCAAGCTGTATAAAATCCGCTAATTTTTCCAAGCATAATATACAAAAGACGCAATATTACTAAAGTTTAAAGGGTTAATTATTATTAAGTGAGGTTACAGAGACTACACGTTAAATAGACCATATTGGTGATAAACTCAGTAGAACACATACCCAACTAAGTAAAAAGGTCATATATTTATCCTTGAAGTAATTGAGAAGACATGTTTCTTAGTCAACCTATAGTACCAGAACTTACACACACACACACACACACACACATTCACACACATATATATAGTCCATATATATATTCCTATTCAGTAACTTATTAGCGGTCATTCCATTCGTCTCTCTCCGTTGACAAGAAGACTTTCTTTCCCAGCTGTAAACATTAGCAAATGTTAGTGTTTTCCTTTCCCTCATTCTTTTTACTTTGTTTCTCCTGTTTTCATATCAATATTTAAGTTGTAACTATCTTCTTATCATAATATTATGATTGATTTCTTCAAATATTTGACAAACCCTGCACGTGATTTTCATATCTATCTATCGATCTGTATATATCTATCTGACTTCCTTTGGAATACTTTTCTCAAGCTTCTTCATAAAATAAATAATAAATACACACACACACGCGCACGCACACATACGCGCACGCACACATACGTATCTCTTCTCTCTCTCTCTCTCTCTCTCTCTCTCTCTCTCTCTCTCTCTCTCTCTCTCTCTCTCTCTCTCTCTCTCTCTCTCTCTCTCTCTCTGTATATATATATATATATATATATATATATATATATATATATATATATATATATATATTCACAGTATATCCCTCCCTATTTTTTTCTCTCTTGTTCTTTCAACCTCTAGCCATTTATTGTATAATTATTTGCCCTTATTGGCATTATTAATCTCTTGTATATCGTAGGCCTATATCTTAACTTCCGTTTCACCTTGAGCATTGTTCTGCCTACCCCTTTCCAGGTCATTTATTACCGGTTGATCCTATATCTTCCGCCATATTGCTCAATAGGTGGCGTTCTGAGAGTGAGGGTCCGAGCCTGGGGACTGTGAAGCGCAGAGGCGAGGCAGCTTCAGAGATGGAGTTGGGTTCGAGCTGTGAATAGGTGCTTCGCATGTCTCACTCCCTAGACTGGAACAAGACCTCACGGGCCTCACCATGTTCAGCGGTAGAGTGTAAAGGCTATCAGCCTATGCCCGAGAGGGAGTAGTTGGAATATAGAAAAAAAACAAAAAACAAACAAAAAATACCCTTCACAGTCTGTCTTTTATTGGTCTTGTTCTCCTTATGGACACTCATAATAAATCATGGAACTCCTATACATTTATTTTTGCAAAGTAATCATCAGAATGTAGCATATATATACAGTATATATATATATATATATATATATATATATATATATATATATATATATATATATATACTGTATATATATAATACTAAATAGATTAGATGATGACAATTATATAATATTCCCTTCCGTAGGATGACGGGTTTTCTGTTTTTCCTTGTTACTATTGCCAGTTGAGTTTTGTTCAAGTTAGGAAGAATTTGTTTTAAACCTTATAGTTAAACAATATGGCAGTTAACCTTTTGATTGTGCGTGGTGGTGTTAGGGGAGGAGCACAGCGATATTCACCTGTTTAGCTCACTTCACATTAATCTGGCAGAGCGTTTATTGCCGTACGCCATCAATTACCAGGTACATTGGCAATTACAGGTATATTGGATTACAAACACACTCACACACACATACTATCTCACACACACACTAACACACACACACACACACACACTATCACACACACACTATCACGCACACACACACACACACACACACACACACACACACACACACACTGTACATGTGACGCATGCCAGCGTTGGCAGAATCGCCTCCCGGTAGCCACTAGCGCTCGCCAGGGCAGTGAAATGGGCTACAGTCTATCTACAATGTTGTACTTTCTTTCTTGTGAATCGTCATGTCACAGGCAGTATAGAAGTGGTCTTTATTTTCGCCTGTGACAATGCCTTATATTTTATATCATGAGTAGAACATAAGATGCATTGTATATTGTTGAGGAGAGAGAGAGCGGGGGTAGGGAGTGTTGTGGTAGTGTATACGTGCATATGCATGTCTTGCCTCCCTCGCTCGGAGGCTCGCGCGCGTGCTTTCTCACGCCCCTTGATTGGCTGGTGGTTCCTGGCGCCTTCTGCAGGCCTGCTGCCTGGTGACGTAGCGGCCTGTGATTGGCTGACCACCATGCCTTTGTGTGATCCTGGGGGTCCCGAGGAGCTACTCTCTTCAGAGCTTGCCTGACCAGCATACCCTTCACACCTCCCTTACCACATGTCCCAGGTTTCTACCTATAGAGCACTTTCTCTCTCTCTCAACTTCTTACCTCTCATTCTTCCACTCTATTTAACATCATAACTCCCCTTTGGTTCTGCACGATTTCATATATCGGCCATCGTATCATATGTTGAAGCTCTCAGATATTACATGTTTAGTTAGGCATTTTGGAGGGGTTACCATTTTGTCTGTAGAGGTTCGACACACTCACGGTGTCTCATTACCTTTTTCTTGGTTGTCTGCTGGGCTATTTAATGCTAGACTGGGGTGAGGCTATTGTTGTTGTGATTTCCGATGTGTACCAGGTTTTGTTGAACCTGTACAATCGCAACGGATACGTGGGAAGCCTAGGTTGTCTTTCTGACTGTGTACCTTGTGAGTTTAGCACTGTGTTGCGAGTGAGGGCTTTTGCCTCTGCCACCCAACACTGTGCTAACTCGTTTTGCTTTGACTTTGAGAGGGTCGCCAGGAGAGAACCAGATACTAGCGATCTGGATCTCTCAAGAGAGCACCCCGTCATTTAACGTAATTAGGCCGTACAATCTTAAGGACCTTGCTAGGCTACGAGCCGCTTGCTCAGCCATTGTTTCCTAGCCTACTACATCCCAGCTAGACTTTATTCGCCTAGCAGACACCCGATCAAGATTATAAACTCTTATGTTATGTATGCAGCATTTTTATTCACGTTGATTGTAAGCCTTGGTTGTTGTTGAGTTGCACAACCCGAGCAGGCTTTTTGAGTTGCCTGAGGAAGTACTTCTTTTGTTGTTGGAGATAATACTATTGCGCATTTATTATTATTCCCATGCCAGTTAACACTGTATGTCCATACACTTGTCATATCTTGTTCCTGCTTTATATAACAGTTCAAAATCCGATTCGATCATCTTAAGCAGCATCAGACTTTCTTCAGAAGATTCCTGCTCGATGCTTTAGGACTTTCATTCACTTTCTTTAATATAGGAGTGACAGTTTAGTATTGTTTAGAGTAACTTTAATTATACCTTCTTCTTGTTTGCATTAAATCATTTCAGTGATTTAATTAAGCTCTCTATCTTTTTCCTTGTATACATTATTAACGTAATTGTATGTTGTTGTGATCAGGCTGTATCAGAGATCATCAGCCTGTAGTAGTAGTGCATTTATACAGAGTTATAGGATACCCTGCTATCGCAGATTTAACTCTGGAGGGTATAGGTGTTTTTGTGCGCCGGCATTATAAGTTCGAGGGTTGGATCTAGTGTTACCGTTGTGGCTGTGTGCCTTTCTAGTCCAATGATTAAGAGCCCTTGTTTTATACGAGTCCCGGTCGTAACAAATGGCGACCTTGCTTAGGATTTTGTGAACTTAGAGAAATATTGCAGGAGTGTTGTGGTCATTTGTTTTTGTTTAAAGGAATATAGTGGACACGTGGGATTTTTTTTTTGGCAAGTAGTATAACACTTAAGAGTCTTCAAGCATTTTTGAGTGAATAGTGCTACATAAGAGTTTAGGTACTTCTCTTTTTTTGTATATACGTTGAGAATTTTCGGTGGACACAATGTCGGACGACGGATCAGTGTACAGTGAGGACACAGTACGGGAAACAGACTCTGAGGTGCAGCAGCGGGGTTTGTCCGAAGGCATTAGAGTTATAACTAGTGAGGAGGATGCAAGGAAGTTTCTGCCGATGCCTTTTACTGCTGACCGGGTGTCGGGGATTGATCGGTATGGTCTCCAGTGTTTGGCCACGGTCATGGGGCATGTGGGCACTAGCAGCATGTCGAGAGGTGACCTGGTGGCCTGTGTGCTCGGCGGGGTGCGTGGGGCTTCGGGTGGAGTGGGAGCTGGGGCACCTTCGGCCCAGCCCCCATTCCACTCGACTCCTACCATGGCGCCCCCTCGGGCTCCGGAGCCGGGTACGTTCCCGCAGGCCGATAGTCACTGGCAGCGTGGTTTGTACATGGGTGGGTCTCCAATTGTTGCATCTCCTCCTCCTCAAGGTTTGACTCCAGATATGCTCTTCCAGCTTGAGATGGCTAACCAGCAGTGGCAGTTTGAGATGGCTAAGATTCAGGCTGAGGAGAGAAGGGCCAGATATGAGGCTGAGCTCGAGCAATGAAAACATGAGGCTGAGCTCGAGCAACGGCAGCGAGAGAATGAGACTGAGGAGAGAAAGGCGAAGTACTGTGCAGACATAGATTTTGAGAAGTCTAGGGTGGAGTCGACAGGGCAGCGTCTCGGTTCTGGGAATCGAGGTCTTGATCAGTCTTTATCGCACCTGCTCAAGTTGTTCCCTGTATTTGATTAGTCGGGTGTCACCGAATTTTTTATGCGTTTTGAGAAGAAGTGGCGGGAACACCAATGGCCCGAGGTTAAGTGGGCAGCCCTTGTTTCCTCTAGGTTGGTTGGCAAAGGACTCCAGGCATATGATGCATTGCCCTTGGAGTCTTGCATCGATTATGAGGTATTGAAGGAGGCTGTCCTGCGGGCATATGAGTTACAACCAGACGTACAGATTGAAGTTCCGGGGTGTAACGAAGGGTCGTGAGTGCACCTTTCTTGAGCATGCCCGGGATCTGTCCGATGCATTTAAAAACAGGCTGCGTTCTGAGAAGGCATCGACGTTTTAGGAGTTGAAACAGCTGATGCTTCTAGAACAATTTTTCAAGTGTACGGGCGGCGATCTGACGTTGAATATTAAAGAAAAGAACCCGAAAACTCTTCAGGAGGCAGCTGAGATGGCTGACCTTCGGTTATCTTTGATTCGTGGGTGCGGTCTTGCACAGAGATGTGATGCAGGCAATAAGGAGCGTAACCCTCCCCCTCCCCGAAACACTGATACACATAATTACACTAAGAACAAGAGCAACGACACCAAAACTGACCATAAACCTAGTACCGTCCCGTTTAAGAAGGGTCAGTGCCCTTCCCCACCTCATGGGAAGCCCAAGGGGGAGTTAGAGTGTTTTCATTGTCATGAGAAGGGGCATTTTGCAAGAGCCTGTCCAAGCAAGCTACCTAATGCAGTTGTGTCTTTGGTTCGCAACATTGGGGTGTTCCCGAAGTCGTCTGAGTTTGCCCGGGGTATAACGTCAGCGGCTGGGACACAGCCAGTGGAGAAGAATCCGGAAGGCTCGAACCCTGTCCGCGATGTCTTTTGCGACCATCGAGGGCGTGGCTGCGTGAAGTGGGCTGGTAAGAAGCGTGGAGTTGAGCTGTTGCGAGACACGGGTGCCTCTCAGACTTTGATGAAGAACTTTACTGGTAGACCAATAAATGCGGCACGGGTAGTTGTGGTGCAAGGTATCAATGCTATCAGGTCATACCCATTGGTCAGGATGGAACTGGAGGTAGATGGTGTGACACGAGAGTTGGATGTGGGAATTGTGGAGAACTTGCCTGTTGGGGGCGTCGACCTCCTTCTTGGCAACGACTTTGCGGTGCCTACTTCTGAGGTTTACCCTTAGTCGTTGCCGAGAAGCCGGCCGACGTGAGTAGGGAGAAACAGGAGTGGGTAGAGAAGTGTCAAGTACAACCTATGGCGTGCGTTGTTACAAGATCCCTTGCATCCAAAGTGTCACAGCCTATTCCTCAGTCTTCTGATCAACGGAGGAACGGTTGGAAGAAGACGGCTAATGTTGGTAAAAGTTTGGAGAGTTTAGTACCAGCAGCTCTTCTTGGCGACTCAGTATTGGCATCATTGTTGGAGTCTGGAGAGGCCCCAGGACCTGTCACAGCTAGTGAGGAGGTAGGGCAGGAAGAGACTCCGAGGCAGCAACGTTACACACAGAGAGAAAAAAGGGTTGCTCAGTTTGATATTGGGGGAGGACTTGGGTTGCTTCGGAAGCATTTAGACAGGTTGGTTCCCTCAGATATTTGTAAACTGCAGTTGGAGAATACGGAAGTTCAGAAGTGTGGTAATGGTGCTGTCGAGATCAAACACGAGGACGGGGAAACATGTCATGTGAACCTGTTGGAGGAGTTTGTGAGGCAACCACCTGAGCAGCCTACTGTCCCTGCGTTGGTCTGCAGCGGCCAAGGTGGAGAAGGAGAGGGGGGCAGTAGGGCACAGGTACAAAGGAAATCAAGCAACAACAGGTCTAGTGACCCTTCTAGGCTGCTTGTCCTCCAAAACACTGAGGATCAAGTGTCCAAACAGTGGTTTAGAGTGGGTAAGGGAACATTGGAAAGGGAACTACTGCCCTGCCACTAACGTGGCAGGACTAGGAAGTTAGTAGGGGACATATGGGTTAGTAACTGAGGGGAGGATAAAATAAAGTTATTCATTTACAAACGCAGTCAGTCGCGGGTTTGATGCAAGATATTTGTCTAGGCGGAATTTAAATGAATCAACGGTTCTGCAGTCTATAACGTCTCGGGGAAGCCCATTCCACAAGTTGACAACTCGATTGAAGAAGAAATTCTTAGATTCGTGTGAGTTAAAAGATTTACCAATAATTTTGCAACCGTTTCCCCGCGTGTAATTAGATTGGTCGATAGTGAAGTACTTACTACAGTTCATATTGTCGATGCCTTTGATGATTTTGAACACTTGAATTAAGTCACCTCTTAATCTGCGCTGGGTTAAAGGAAATATATTTAATTCTCTAAGACGCTCTTCGTATGGTTTGTTCATTAGGCTAGGTATCATTTTGGTAACTCTACGTTGAACTCGTTCTAGCTTGTTTATGTCTTTTTGGTAATAAGGGCACCAGCATTGAACGCAGTATTCCAGAAGAGGGCGGACTAAGGAATTGTAAAGGGTTAGGATTACGTCTTTGGATTTATGCTCAAATGATCTGCCTATAAAGCCAATTATTTTGTTTGCCTTCTTAACAACTTCTGAACATTGTTGACTCGGTTTTAGGTTGCTCGATATTGTTACTCCCAGATCAGTTTCTCTGTTTACATTCTTAAGCTGAGTGCCATTCATCGAATAGTTTGCTTTCTCATTTAGGTATCCGATATGTAGTACTTTACATTTATCCGCATTGAAACTCATTTGCCAAATTTGGGCCCAATGTGACAATGTATCTAGATTGTGTTGCATATGGTCAACTTGATCTTTTGAGAGTACGCTATTTGCAATTTTTGTATCGTCAGCAAATTTTGAGATTGTACAGGTGAGACCCTCATCTATGTCGTTGATGTAAATTAGAAAGAGAATTGGTCCTAGTACCGATCCCTGGGGTACCCCGCTACTTACATTGGTCCATTTAGATGCCTTACCGTTTATGACTACTCTTTGCTTTCTGTCGCTGAGCCAATTTTCTATCCATTTCAACACACCGTCTTGTATTCCATGCGCTTTTAGTTTTAGCAGTAAACGTTTGTGGGGAACTTTGTCAAAGGCCTTTTGAAAATCAAGGTATATAATATCTTTTTTTTTTTTTTTTTTTTTTTTTTTTAAGAGACAATGAACGGAGGAAGGAAAAACACAGATAAAACAAAAAGGTCCATGTGCCTAAAGGCATCCTCCATTCATAAAATGTTTGTAACAACTGGATTTAAACATTTGTTGATTGTAAGTTTGTGGAAAGCAATTCGAGGGAAGTGAATTCCAAAGAGTAGTAGCTCTGGGGATAAATGAATTCTGATAAGCAGAAGTTCTGCATTGTGGAGGAGAAAGTGTAAATTCATGGGCGCTCTCAGCTGCCCTAGTTCTACGGGGAAAGATGTGGAGAGGCGGCACAATTGAAGCAAGTTCCTCGGAACAATTGCTGTGAAAATATCTGTAGAATAATGCAAGGGATGCAACGTTTCTTCGTATGGCTAATGTAGGAAGGTCCTGTGTGATTGCAGGGTTATTGATTAATCTAATAGCTTTATTTTGAATTTTGTCCAACTGCCTCAATGCAACCACTCCACTTCCACCCCACAGAGGTGAACAGTAATCCATCTGAGAGCGCACATGACTTTTATATATTACGGCCAACTGCTCGTCAGTGAAGAATTCTCGAACTCTGTACAGGAGTCCCAGTTTTTTAGAGGCATTCTTAGCAATGCTTCTAACATAATGTGTCCAGCTCAAGTTAGTAGTTAATGTTACACCGAGAATGTCAATACTAGGGGAAGTGGGAATATTTACATCATTAAAAAATATATGGGTGTCAGTGAGATTCTGTCGGTTAGAAAATTGAATGTACTTGGTTTCTGTGCATTAAAGGAAACTAGATTCTCTTGTCCCCATTCATTAATTCTAGAAAGGTCCCGGTTCAGAGAAATTGCAGTGTTTATTTTTGAATTTATAAGATCGGGTTGGGTGAAAGAATTGGTAAATGTGAAGGAACTGTGGAGTGTTGAGTCATCTGCGTAGGAATGTATTGGATTATGAGTGGCTTTACTCTCATCGTAGAGGATGAGGATATCGTGGAAGGTGGAGGAGAGTAGGGATTGTCATGTCTCGGCGGAGCAGTGGTTGGGGGACACGAGTCTGGTGGCTGTGGAAGCGCTAGAGCACCTGCCTGAGCAGCAGTGTGCAGCGCTCCAGCACCAGCTCGGTTCATAACCCACTGGTCGTGCCGAACACCCGAGCCTCACAACTCAGGCGGTGCAAGATGTTCCGCGGGCAGGTCACGTGAATGTTGGGAGACCGTTAGCCTCGTTGTTTCGGTGGTTCAAGGTGGGCGACGAGGCTTGGACATGGTTGTCAGGTCAGGGTCGACCCATGGCTGCCAAGGGTGGTGGTCAGAAGGAGGTCATTGAGCAGATTGGTGAGGTTGGCTGTGGAGTGGATGTGCCCGGTCGTCGCATAGCCTCCCAATGCTGCTCTAGTCAAATGCAACAGCCCTACCATAGACCGATTGTATCTGGCCATGTCTCTAAAAGCGGTGATGCTGCTCAGGCAGATGTAGTCGTAAGGAATGCGGGGGTGCGCATGTATGGTATCGGCGGGGAAGCCTTAGCAATAATGAACTATGGGAGTGACTGCACAGGTGGTACTGATTGTCCCTCTCATGACCTGGCTGTTCTAGGGACGAAGGTGGAGAAGGAGGGAGACTACAGGTTAGAAGCTGCGGTCTCGGCTGGGTTGTGGGAGGGCACTAGGCATGTTGTTCTGCGAGATAAGTTGTTTACTAGGCTGTGGCAGTGCATCCGCATGTTTGTTGCTTCTCCAGGCCTGATGTACGGGGTAGAATCCGACATGGAGGCTGGAGACAGTGCAAGGCTCAGTTTAATTCCCTACCGTATAAATCCTGCTCAACAGCCTGTGGTGCAAGCAGAGCTGGATTACGTGTTGACGAAGGGTCTGAGGGATAAGGAATGTCGTGAGTGGTCGTTGCCTGTAACTTTACAACCTGTGTTAAGTGGCAAGATCAGTGTGTGTGTTGATTGCAAGAGTGGGTGTGAATTATCCCTGACAGACGCCTATACCTTATCGAGAGTTGACGACACCATAGACCGCCTCGGGGCTGCATCGCCTATCATGAAGGTAGAACTAGTGAAAGGCTTTTGGCAGGTCCCGTTGCCGGAAAGAGCGAAGAGAAGTGCCAGTCTTGTGATGAACTGGGCAGTTTATCAGTGCCAGGTGTTGTTGTGCTGCCGGAACACAAGTTGGATGTGTGGCATGCTAAGGGCACTGATAATGTTTTGGCTGATTGTTTGTCACGGGAGGGTTTGTTTGCAGGAGAACCCTCGACGTTCAGTCAGTGTGTGTTGAGAGTGGAAAAAAAAATAAAAATAAATAGGCTTGCCCCTGTAGAGCAGCCGCCAAAAACAACATTAAAATTAAATAAAAAATCACATAAAAATCTCTTTCTTTTGATAGTTAATTGTAAGTTGCCAATATTATAGCTAAAGTCCTAGGTTGAACCTGTCTTTCATTTAGGAGGCTGGGCTCTGTGAAGCTCGCTCAGGGAGCATAGTAGGCTAAATAATACTATTATGTTTGGGAGGGGTTATAAGATTTTCTTTATGTTGATATGTTATTTTATGTAAGACTTGAGCTTTGAATTTCATTTCTGGTGGAGTGGCTATGTGTGACGGGTCTTGTCGGCGTTCTGCCTTGTCAGATATCGTGCTCGCCTAATGTTGAGCGTCCTATATCTTGGGCAGGGTGTGACGCCTGCCAGCGTTGGCAGAATCGCCTCCCGGTAGCCACTAGCGCTCGCCAGGGCAGTGAAATGGGCTACAGTCTATCTACAATGTTGTACTTTCTTTCTTGTGAATCGTCATGTCACAGGCAGTATAGAAGTGGTCTTTATTTTCGCCTGTGACAATGCATTATATTTTATATAATGAGTAGAACATAAGATGCATTGTATATTGTTGAGGAGAGAGAGAGCGTTATAGGGAGTGTTGTGGTAGTGTGTACGTGCGTATGCATGTCTTGCCTCCCTCGCTCGGAGGCTCACACGCGTGCTTTCTCACGCCCCTTGATTGGCTGGTGGTTCCTGGCGCCTTCTGCAGGCCTGCTGCCTGGTGTCGTAGCGGCCTGTGATTGGCTGACCACCATGCCTTTGTGTGATCCTGGGGGTCCCGAGGAGCTACTCTCTTCAGAGCTTGCCTGACCAGCATACCCTTCACACCTCCCTTACCACATGTCCCAGACTTCTACCTATAGAGCACTTTCTCTCTCTCTCAACTTCTTACCTCTCATTCTTCCACTCTATTTAACATCATAACTCCCCTTTGGTTCTGCACGATTTCATATATCGGCCATCGTATTATATGCTGAAGCTCTCAGATATTACATGTTTAGTTAGGCATTTTGGAGGGGTTACCATTTTGTCTGTAGAGGTTCGATACACTCACGGTGTCTCCCTACCTTTTTCTTGGTTGTCTGCTGGGCTATTTAATGCTAGACTGGGGTGAGGCTATTGTTGTTGTGATTTCCGATGTGTACCAGGTTTTGTTGAACCTGTACTATCGCAACGGATACGTGGGAAGCCTAGGTTGTCTTTCTGACCGTGTACCTTGTGAGTTTAGCACTGTGTTGCGAGTGAGGACTTTTGCCTCTGCCACCCAACACTGTGCTAACTCGTTTTGCTTTGACTTTGAGACGGTCGCCAGGAGAGAACCAGATACTAGCGATCTGGATCTCTCAAGAGAGCACCCCGTCATTTAACGTAATTAGGCCGTACTTAAGGACCTCGCTAGGCTACGAGCCGCTTGCTCAGCCATTGTTTCCTAGCCTACTACATCCCAGCTAGACTTTATTCGCCTAGCAGACACCCGATCAAGATTATAAAATCTTATGTTATATATGCAGCATTTTTATTCACGTTGATTGTAAGCCTTGGTTGTTGTTGAGTTGCACTACCCGAGCAGGCTTTTTGAGTTGCCTGAGGAAGTACTTCTTTTGTTGTTGGAGATAATACTATTGCGCATTTATTATTATTCCCATGCCAGTTAACACTGTATGTCCATACTGTGACGCTTCTGCATAGTAGCCACGTGCGGGCATGCGCGCGCGTCGGCTGCCCAGCCGTTTAGAAACCGGCTGGCGGCAGCCGGCCGGCAGGCTTTTCCTTAGTATATATTCTACGACAACGTAACTAATGTCTGGGATATTCTTATGTTGTTTCACAGCTTGTAGCTGCCCTTATTCTTAACCAACGCATCTTAGTATATTTTATTCTCGATAGTTGATTGTTTCATTATAATATATAAGATGTAAGTCTAGTGAGGGCGGGAGGAGACGAGCGGGAGAGAGAGACCGGCTTGGGACGTTGCTTCGCTTGCCAGCTTGGGACGAGCCTGAAGCGTTGCCATATGCATTTGATTGCAACGTTAGGCTTAGTTGCGACTCATGCACGGGGTAGAGGATTTTGACCCGGCAACTGTGTTGAGTGTTGCCAAGCATGGGATGTATTCTACATGCCTAGGGCGGGGTCCAGACAGATTAAAGACTCAGAGCTCACCTCACTGTCGTACCCTTCGGACCCCCTTGATATCTATCCCTCTCAACCCCACTTAGAAACTTTCTCTCTTACTTTGTATACCTTCCTTTCACTATTTCACCAATCTATTTAATTATCCCATCCCCTTGATAGACCTTATATCTATTATTGTATTAACGACGAGCTCTCAGATAACTTGATGGGATTTTGGGCCTTATGCAGAGACGTAATTGTTAATGAGACCTAGGAAGCTTTTTTGTTGTCTCATATTTGGTGGTTTCATGCTTGCTAGTGTGTTCTTGTGTCAGGTTAGCAGGGGCTAGACCGGAGGGGAGGCTTTTTGCGATCCTTTAAGTAAAGTCTGCTGGTGCGAGTCCTGTGGACCCGCACGACTTTACTAGGATACCCGTGGGAGTCTGGGGGCATTTTCTTGTCTGTGTCCCTGTGTGTCTAGTGTTGTGTTGTGTGAGGGCCCTTGCCTAGTCCACTCAGCACTGCGCTAGCACGTCTTGCTTTTGTTTTAGGGTCGCCAGGAGAGAGTCAGATACTTGCGATCTGAGTCTCTCAAGAGAGCACCCTTTCAATTAGAGTAATTTGGCGCACAGACCTGGGAACGTCCCTAGGCTAGAGCAGGTGGCTCAACCCGGGTATCCGAAGCCTATATCCTTCCGGCTAGACCTCTGCCACCTGGCAGATTAACAGCTAGGGGTTTATCATCTCTGTATGCTTGTTATTGTGCCACAGTTTACCGTTTTTGTGAGCATTGTGAGTCAGGGTGTGGCTTAGAGACTCTGTCCGAGCAGGCTTGCCTGACTAAGAGTGAGAAGCACACCTGTATGTGGTTATGTTGCGAGTTGCTACCTTTGTTTAATTATACCTATGCCATTATACACTGTAGGTCCTATCACTAGTATTTATTCCTGCTTATGAGTTAAGAGTTCTCTAAATTCGTAACGTATTTTCTTTGCTAAGCATCAGATCCTACAGTAGCCGCATGCAGTTTAGAGACCCGCATCTTGTCTACCTGTACGATGTTTTGAGGACTGTTTGCTTTCACCTTCTTTCACGCAGGGGTGATTAGTTGTATTAATTAACGTAACGTTAAATGTACTTTCTTCTAGTTTGTTATTAAATTGTTTCTGCAATTTAATTCCGTTATCTATCTTTTCCTTGAAGCTTTAAGTCAACTTAATTGTGTGATCTTTTATATAGCCTGCTTGACTGTCAGCAGGGTGCGTGCACCCTGTAACCGAGTCATAGGATACCTCGTTGTCCAGGCAGGACTCTTGACGGTTTAGGGTGGTTTGTTGCCTGGGTTTATAGATAAGGGTTGGATCTAGCGTTTTCCGTTGTTGCTTGTTGCCGCATACCTAGTCCAATAGAAAGAGCCCAGTGCTTATATATCCCAGGACGTAACAATACACTTGTCATATCTTGTTCCTGCTTTATATAACAGTTCAAAATCCGATTCGATCATCTTAAACAGCATCAGACTTTCTTCAGAAGATTCCTGCTCGATGCTTTAGGACTTTCGTTCACTTTCTTTAATATAGGAGTGACAGTTTAGTATTGTTTAGAGTAACTTTAATTATACCTTCTTCTTGTTTGCATTAAATCATTTCAGTGATTTAATTAAGCTCTCTATCTTTTTCCTTGTATACATTATTAACGTAATTGTATGTTGTTGTGATCAGGCTGTATCAGAGATCATCAGGCTGTAGTAGTAGTGCATTTATACAGAGTTATAGGATACCCAGCTATCGCAGATTTAACTCTGGAGGGTATAGGTGTTTTTGTGCGCCGGCATTATAAGTTCGAGGGTTGGATCTAGTGTTACCGTTGTGGCTGTGTGCCTTTCTAGTCCAATGATTAAGAGCCCTTGTTTTATACGAGTCCCGGTCGTAACACAGGTAATATAAACAAACCCCCACCCCAGCGACAACCAACCTCAACATGGGTAAACATCTGTCTCATCGTTCCTTTTGTTATACTTACAACTTTTTCTATTTCTCCATTCTCTTCATTTAAGGGGAGGTTTGTTTTATCTGGAACTTCTTTTCCCTCATGTTTAGCCCCATTAGTTTTGAGATTTTAAGACATTCACTCCATTAGTTTGCCGATGGTAAATCCTGTTGTGCCATTTAGGTGTCTATTTTGTCTTCGCGGGCGTTAACCCATCCAGTACCAGGGATTTCCTTTTCGCCATATTCTGAACACTAATAGACGATTTTATTCAGCTTAGGAAGGACCTCTAGCAATAATAACACTTCAAACTATCTCAACCGACCCTTTTAACTAACATACTTTTAACTAACATTTCCAGGTAGTAGGGGTAGGCAGCCCCGCCCAGGGAAGTACTACCGCCAAGGTTTCGGGAGACTCAGGGAATAGCCTGAATTCCATTTTCTCTCCCAGGCCTTGGTAGCTGGATACATATCTTTCTGCCTCACACATCAGGGGTATCAGGAAAACCCTCTTTATATAACATACACATCCAACTTCACGACATTGCCCTACATCGCTATCCTCTATCCATAAAATACTACTCTTCCCACTACATACCATACATGTAACACCATACACTTACCTTAAATATGGCAGTACAATTGTTAAGAGCAAACCTGGTGGTCCTCGGATATCCACCCCCGGCAGGGTTGGGTTATTGACACAGGGCCCTCCCGGTCGTCATCATGCGACTGTGTCAAGAGCATTGCAACGTCCCAAAGCTGCTTGTCAGTACAGCTATTTCTTTAGTAATATAGGGGGACTTCACTCTAACATCAATTCTGTACACCAATTTCTTCAAGCAGAATCCCCTACTCTCCTTTTTTGACAGAGACTCAAGTAACATCCACATCTGACACATCTAGATTTAATTTTCCAGGTTATCAACTGCTCCAAAATTTCAGACCTAAAGGTGGTGTATGTTGCTTCGCAAAATCCGAAATTGCCCTGGAGGAGGTTACTAGTTTCAATTGTCCCTATTTGATTATTCTATATACAAATTAATTTCTGCTGGTAAATTTAAATACATATGTTGCATCTACCGTTCCCCAAATACTCCTCCAGAGCAAAGTCTTTTTGATTCTCTGTCCTCACAACTCAGTGTCCTCAACTTAAATGCTTCTTCTGAAATCACTGTGTTGGGTGATTTTAATGTCCATAATGTTGAATGGCTCACTCATTCAGCCAGGACCTGATGATGCTGTCTTGAATGTGAGCTATTTGCAGATCATTTAATCTCATTCCAAACTAGTCAACCAACCCACCCGTGTACCAGATAATCCTAATCATAATTCCCACCTACTGGACTTATTTTTAACAACCAATTCAGAAAATTATGATGTTACAGTGAGGTCCCCACTTGGGATCTTCTGATCACTGTCTGATACAGGCCACCTGTCTATCACCTACCACACCTTCCCACTCTGAACCTGTTTTGGTGACTAAATGGCATTACGATAGGGCAGACTGGGAGGGTCTTCAAGGGTTTCTTTATTGATATTCCCTGGACCTCTTTCTTTTCTAATGATGCACACTCCACCTTGAGCCACATACAAGATTTTGTAAAAATTGGAATGGAAACTTTTATTCCTCATCAAAAGTACAGTAAAAGATCTAATTCACCTAAATGGTTTGACCATAATTGTGCTAGAGTAACTGAACAAAAAGCAATAGCCTACAATGCATACACAAGATCAAAAACACATGAAGCCTTTAATTACTTTAGAAACATCAGAAATGCCAAAACTGCCAAAACTGTATTAAACCTAACTAAATCAAACTTTCTCCATAAGCAGGCAAATATAAACTTCTAAATAATCCAAATGATAACAAAAATATTTTGGTCTACTCTTAACTCATTCAAATCCAACTTCACTACTGGCTTCATCCATTCCACCATTAAAATCTCCGACTGGCAATCTTGTAAGTGACCCACGAGGTAAAGCTAACCTTCTTGCAGATATTTTCTCCACCAACTCAACCTTAGATGACATAAATCAAGATGTCCCTGTACTTAATTTTAATTCACCTGAATTTCCCTCACTTAAGATCCACACCAGACATGTCAAAACTATTTTGCAGAATCTCTCAGTAGATAAGGCTCCTGGTCCAGATGAAATTCCTCCAATAGTACTTAAGAATTGCTCCTTGGTGCTCGCTCCTGTATTGGCAAAATTTTTCCGTCTGTGTACTCATACCTCATGCTTCCCAGTACCCTGGAAAGAAGCAAACATCCATCCAGTTCCTAAAAAGGTGCCTCTTCAGATCCATCAAACTACAGACCAATAGCTATAACTTCCACTCTTGGCCAAAGTTTTTTTGAAATTATATTAAATAATCACATAATTAAGCATCTGGAGAATAATAAATTAATCAGTGATAGGCAATATGGTTTTAGACGATGTCGATCAACTGCAGACATTCTTTGCCTTCTTACGCATCAAATCAACCAAGCTACAGACCAACATGGTGAAACACATACAATAGCACTGGATATATCAAGGCATTTGATAGAGTCTGGCATCAATCCTTATTGTCGAAGATGTCACACTACGGCCTTGCATCATTAGTTCCACTAATTTCTTCTTATCTTCATAACAGAAAAATACGTGTAATGGTAGATGGCCTTTATTCTCAATTTCACTCAATAAATGCTGGTGTTCCCCAGGGATCAGTTTTGGCCCCAACTCTGTTCCTCATTCATATCAATGATCTCATATCTACCACTCATAATCCAATACATTCCTACGCAGATGACTCAACACTCCACAGTTCCTTCACATTTACCAATTCTTTCACCCAACCCGATCTTATAAAATTTAATTAAAAAATAAACACTGCAATTTCTCTGAACCGGGACCTTTCTAGAATTAATGAATGGGGACAAGAGAATCTAGTTTCCTTTAATGCACAGAAAACCAAGTACATTCAATTTTCTAACCGACAGAATCTCACTGACTCCCATATATTTTTTAATGATGTAAATATTCCCACTTCCCCTAGTATTGACATTCTCGGTGTAACATTAACTACTAACTTGAGCTGGACACATTATGTTAGAAGCATTGCTAAGAATGCCTCTAAAAAACTGGGACTCCTGTACAGAGTTCGAGAATTCTTCACTGACGAGCCGTTGGCCGTAATATATAAAAGTCATGTGCGCTCTCAGATGGATTACTGTTCACCTCTGTGGGGTGGAAGTGGAGTGGTTGCATTGAGGCAGTTGGACAAAATTCAAAATAAAGCTATTAGATTAATCAATAACCCTGCAATCACACAGGACCTTCCTACATTAGCCATACGAAGAACGTTGCATCCCTTGCATTATTCTACAGATATTTTTCACAGCAATTGTTCCGAGGAACTTGCTTCAAATTGTGCGCCTCTCCACATCTTTCCCCGTAGAACTAGGGCAGCTGAGAGCGCCCATGAATTTACACTTTCTCCTCCACAATGCAGAACTTCTGCTTATCAGAATTCATTTATCCCCAGAGCTACTACTCTTTGGAATTCACTTCCCTCGAATTGCTTTCCACAAACTTACAATCAACAAATGTTTAAATCCAGTTGTTACAAACATTTTATGAATGGAGGATGCCTTTAGGCACATGGACCTTTTTGTTTTATCTGTGTTTTTCCTTCCTCCGTTCATTGTCTCTTAAAAAAAAAAAAAAAAAAAAATAGATCCTTCCTAAGCTGTATAATATCGTCTAAATATAACTAGAATATAATAAACACAGTAACACACGTCGCTGGTACTCAACGGGTTAACGAGCCTGTAATTTAGGAGTAACCGGCCTTCGGCTGGGACATTTTTCTACCGAAAAATGTGCACATTTATCTCGAAGGGGGGTCTTGGGGGTAATTGTTTAAGCTTGATGGAGATCTAGGGAGCAAACTAAAAACCTCCCCTTAAGAATTATTTTTTACCGATGCTGGATACCAACTACGAGACAAAAAGATTATAACCCCTTGAGGATTATGACGCGTTTTCACAGCTTAGTATGGCTTTTATTAGACGATTGTATTCAGATTATGAAGGATATGTGGAAGTCAGAGGGTTAATTACGATAGTCTTTAACCTTATAACTCTCACAGATCTTTCCTAAGCTGTGTAAAACCATCTAATGATAGTCAGAGGGTTAATTACGATAGTGTTTAACCTTATAACCCCCACAGATCCTTCCTAAGCTGTGTAAATCCGTCTAATGATAGTCAGAGGGTTAATTACGATAGTCTTTAACCTTATAACTCTCACAGATCTTTCCTAAGCTGTGTAAAACCGTCTAATGATAGTCAGAGGGTTAATTACGATAGTCTTTAACCTTATAACCCCCACAGATCCTTCCTAAGCTGTGTAAATCCGTCTAATGATAGTCAGAGGGTTAATTACGATAGTCTTTAACCTTATAAGTCCCACAGATCCTTCCTAAGCTGTGTAAGACCGTCTAATGATAGTCAGAGGGTTAATTACGATAGTCTTTAACCTTATAAGTCCCACAGATCCTTCCTAAGCTGTGTAAAACCGTCTAATGATAGTCAGAGGGTTAATTACGATAGTCTTTAACCTTATAACTCTCACAGATCTTTCCTAAGCTGTGTAAAACCGTCTAATGATAGTCAGAGGGTTAATTACGATAGTGTTTAACCTTATAACCCCCACAGATCCTTCCTAAGCTGTGTAAATCCGTCTAATGATAGTCAGAGGGTTAATTACGATAGTCTTTAACCTTATAACTCTCACAGATCTTTCCTAAGCTGTGTAAAACCGTCTAATGATAGTCAGAGGGTTAATTACGATAGTCTTTAACCTTATAACCCCCACAGATCCTTCCTAAGCTGTGTAAATCCGTCTAATGATAGTCAGAGGGTTAATTACGATAGTCTTTAACCTTATAAGTCCCACAGATCCTTCCTAAGCTGTGTAAAACCGTCTAATGATAGTCAGAGGGTTAATTACGATAGTCTTTAACCTTATAACCCCCACAGATCCTTCCTAAGCTGTGTAAATCCGTCTAATGATAGTCAGAGGGTTAATTACGATAGTCTTTAACCTTATAAGTCCCACAGATCCTTCCTAAGCTGTGTAAGACCGTCTAATGAGAGTCAGAATGAACTGTCACAACACGTCATGATCCCCAAGGGGTTACAAAGGTAAGGCACCCAACGTACCCTACCCCAACACGTCATGATCCCCAAGGGGTTACAAAGGTAAGGCACCCAACGTACCCTACCCCAACACGTCATGATCCCCAAGGGGTTACAAAGGTAAGGCACCCAACGTACCCTACCCCAACACGTCATGATCCCCAAGGGGTTACAAAGGTAAGGCACCCAACGTACCCTACCCCAACACGTCATGATCCCCAAGGGGTTACAAAGGTAAGGCACCCAACGTACCCTACCCCAACACGTCATGATCCCCAAGGGGTTACAAAGGTAAGGCACCCAACGTACCCTACCCCAACACGTCATGATCCCCAAGGGGTTACAAAGGTAAGGCACCCAACGTACCCTACCCCAACACGTCATGATCCCCAAGGGGTTACAAAGGTAAGGCACCCAACGTACCCTACCCCAACACGTCATGATCCCCAAGGGGTTACAAAGGTAAGGCACCCAACGTACCCTACCCCAACACGTCATGATCCCCAAGGGGTTACAAAGGTAAGGCACCCAACGTACCCTACCCCAACACGTCATGATCCCCAAGGGGTTACAAAGGTAAGGCACCCAACGTACCCTACCCCAACACGTCATGATCCCCAAGGGGTTACAAAGGTAAGGCACCCAACGTACCCTACCCCAACACGTCATGATCCCCAAGGGGTTACAAAGGTAAGGCACCCAACGTACCCTACCCCAACACGTCATGATCCCCAAGGGGTTACAAAGGTAAGGCACCCAACGTACCCTACCCCAACACGTCATGATCCCCAAGGGGTTACAAAGGTAAGGCACCCAACGTACCCTACCCCAACACGTCATGATCCCCAAGGGGTTACAAAGGTAAGGCACCCAACGTACCCTACCCCAACACGTCATGATCCCCAAGGGGTTACAAAGGTAAGGCACCCAACGTACCCTACCCCAACATGTGTCTATTATTAACAGGCAGTGGTTGTTGTTGTTGTTGTTGTTGTTGTTGTTGTTGTTGTTGTTGTTGTTGTTGTTGTTTAAGGGGAGATGGGTGTATTTATTTGCTTATTGTTTTATCTTTTTATTATTGTTTAGTTTCCTCCCTAGACCTCCATCAACCTGTAAAAAACACCCCCTAGACCCCCCCCCCCCCTCCCCCTTCAAGATAAATTTGTACATTTTTCGGTAGGAAAATGTCCCAGCCGAAGGCAGATTACTCTAAAAATTACAGGCTCGCTGTCGCTCGCCAGGAAAAAATCGACACCTAAATGACACGAAATTTCTTAAAATTGACAAAGAAATGGGGCATAAAGTCTTAAAATCGGCAAAATAATGGGCCGAACGTCTTAGAATCCAAAAACCAATGGGATTAAGCACGATGGAGAAGGGGGACCACCAAAACCTGCCTATCCCCCCTTAAAAGGCCTACATAACGCCCGCCCCTGTCTTATCTACAAGACAGCCTTCTGGAGAGTGAGAGAGAGAGAGAGTGAGTGAGTGAGAGTGAGAGTGAGTGTGAGAGTGAGAGAGTGTGTGAGAGAGAGAGAGAGTGTGTGAGAGTGTGAGAGAGAGAGAGTGATAGTGAGAGAGAGAGAGTGAGTGTGAGAGAGAGAGAGAGAGAGTGTGTGTGTGAGAGAGAGTGATAGTGAGAGAGAGAGAGAAAGTGTGTGAGAGAGAGCCTTCTCCCTCATGTGTAGCATATTAGTTTGAGGTTTTAAGACGTTCGTTCCGCTAGTTTGACGATTTTGAGACTTCGCCTCAATTTGTCTTTGTGTTTTGTCAATATTAAAACCTTTCGTGCCCTTTAGGTGTCGATTTTTTCCTGGCGAGCGATAGCGAGCCTCTAATTTTAGAAGAAACTGGCCTTCGACCAGGACAATTTTCTACCGAAAATTGTACACATTTATCTTGAAAGGGGGTCTTGGGGGTGTGTTTCTATGCTTGATGGAGGTCTAGCGAGGACACTAAAAAATAAATAAATAAATAAATATATAGACCAAAAACCAAGCACTACCCCCTTAACCCATACAGTATACCGGTGACATCCTTTTCATTATATTCTGGCAACTATTAAACGATTCTATTCAGCTTAGCTACGGTGTCTATACCAATTAATAGGCTACAGACAATCTCAACTCATTTTTTTAGTTACCATATATCCTTCTTAGTTTCATCAAATCGCCTAAATATAGCTAGAATAAAATTAGAAAGACGTCGCCCGTACAGAAGGGGTTAATAGCATAGACGTCGCCCGTACAGAAGGGGTTAATAGCATAGACGTCGCCCGTACAGAAGGGGTTAATAGCATAGACGTCGCCCGTACAGAAGGGGTTAATAGCATAGACGTCGCCCGTACAGAAGGGGTTAATAGCATAGACGTCGCCCGTACAGAAGGGGTTAATAGCATAGACGTCGCCCGTACAGAAGGGGTTAATAGCATAGACGTCGCCCGTATAGAAGGGGTTAATAGCATAGACGTCACCCGTACAGAAGCGGTTAATAGCATAGACGTCGCCCGTACAGAAGGGGTTAATAGCATAGACGTCGCCCGTACAGAAGGGGTTAATAGCATAGACGTCGCCCGTACAGAAGGGGTTAATAGCATAGACGTCGCCCGTACAGAAGGGGTTAATAGCATAGACGTCGCCCGTACAGAAGGGGTTAATAGCATAGAGAAAGCTTGTATACGCGCACGTCTGTGTGTGTGTGTGTGTGTGTGTGTGTGTGTGTGTGTGTGTGTGTGTGTGTGTGTGTGTGTTACAGACAGACCATACTATACCGTCTCCTACCCAGAGCCTTGTAAACATGTTTTCATCTTTTGGGAATAATAAAAGTTCTTCGTTATCCAGGCTCAAGTAATACTCCAAACAATACTGATAAACAATTATATTCATTCATAATCATGCTTAAGGTTGAGTATTTTCTTCCCAAGTTAAATTGAACGGCTTACAGTTGCACAAATAGTCATGTACGAATACATGAACACGTATTCGTCAGTTGCGCGCGCGTACGCTCACACACACACACACACACACACACACACACACACACACACACACACACACACACTTAAGTACATACGTGCGTACGTAGGAAAACCCTGAAATAGACACCACATTAAGCACCCAGAACATGTTCTGAGTTTATTTTAACTGATAGTGTACGCTGCACAATGGCTACGACTGGGAGCTTGGCCAAACTCTTAAATATATGGCATTACTCCTGCCTAGAGAGTCATGACACTGCCTGCCTATATCCCCCCCCCCCCCCCCTGCCCCTCCATCACTCCTCCATCAACCAATATGGCGGTGGGGATTTACCTCCCACTTACCCACTTAGTCACAATCTTTGGCCTTTACTTTAGTATTCATGTACAGCTGGATTCAAAAGTTCCCCGACGCCGTTAATGAGAAATCATGTAAATCCATATGAAATTCTTTAATTTGAAAATAAATAAATAAATTACTAGTGAAAACATATAGTAACTGATAACTCCGTGGGAGGGGGGGGGGGGTCCTTGTTTTAGACTCCTATTTGCTTTTTTTTTTTTTAAATTTCACCTAATTAGTTTGGTGATCATAAAACGTTTCGCTTCATTCTGGAGTCCTTTTTCTGGGCGAACGATGGCAAACCTGCAATTTAGGTTACACTGGCTAGTATTTTACCGAAAAAAAAAATATAGATAAATTGTTCCATCTTCCAATTGCCTAGTTTCTCATGTAGGTTGTGGACGAACTATTGAATCCGACTTTACAGCCACTTGCCAAAATTAGTGTGCATTTCTTTAGCAAAAATCGTGTAAAGTCAATTAGCAAAATTCGTATCCAGTTACTTGGGAAAATTCGTATACATTTGTTTAGCAAAGTTCGTGGACATCTTGAGTGTGTGTGTGTTTTTTGTTTTTATTATTATTATTATTATTATTATTATTGTGCGAAAATGACGATCGGGACTTGTTAATGGGTGAAACTAGATAATAATTGAATGTATGTCAAATAATATGATATATAATTGCATGATAAAAAGTATGGAAGTTCCTCGAATATTAATCAGCGTCTTTAGAGCCAAATTCAATAGCTCGTTAAAAAAACATATTGATAATTGTTAAAATCTGGCGAAAGGGACATCGTGGGAATCCTACAGTACTGTATTATACCCTGTTCTAAATAGGTAGGCCAACACTCTTAAGGGGAGATTTCCACTTGAGGGACTTATTTCTGGACCCCTTTCTCCCTCGTGTTTAGCCCCATTGCTTTTGAGATAATAAGACGTCCGCCCCATTAGTTTGTCGATTTTAAGAACTTTCGCCTCATTTCTGTCGATTTTAAGACCGCTCGTGCCAGTTAAGTGTCTATTTTTCCCTGGCGAGCGATAGCGAGCCTGTATTTTAAGAAGAACCGGCCTTCGGCCGGGACATTTTTCTACCGAAAAATGTACAAATTTATCTTGAAAGGGGGTCTAGGGAGTGTAATTTTAAGCTTGACGGAGATCTAGGGAACAGACTAAAAACCTCCCCTTAACCACTAACCTCTATAACTCACAAACGGCTAGAGTAATAGAGCTAATATGTCTACCATTTGGGAAGAGTTAGCCATAGATAGGTGTACAGTGCCGCTAATAAGTCATGGCCCAGCTGGTATTACATTTGGCTCGCTCTGTGCTGTATTAATGTCTGTCAGATGTTGGATATGATAGGTAAGTATAGGAACATCTTTGTATATCTCACTCGAAATGAAGAAATCGTGTTTAGATATTGCTTATACCAATTATTGATTAAAATATACTTGGTGCCAAGACATCAATTATCAGCGCCCCTGTACAGCCCATTTGCTCTGGCCCTTTCTGAGCTGTAGAGGTTAGGTTTCACGATTTCTGGCCTATCTACTTGGAACAGGGTATAGGCACAGGTTATTAGTAATACCTAAGGGATGTCAAGGAAATTTTATAAAAACATAAAATGACACAGTTTATGATCAATATTGTCATTGAACTATTTATTTTGACTGTACATGACACAAGGATTGCTTATTTACTCATTTATTTACACGTTTCAAAACAAATTGTTGGCATGAATCGTTAGCTCATAAATATACGTTTTTTTTTTTTTATTCTTTACTTACTGTATATAAATATTTTATTGTTTGATAATGCATCAATCATGTCATTCAATATAACAAATTACACCTTTACCCTTCCCCGCTGTATGTATGTTAATGTAATAACTAACTCAGGACAGACAAGATTTTAGGCTAATTATCTGATCCGATCATCAACTTAGGTAACTAATTCGTATAGGCAAGATTCATACACAATATATTAAATGTTTAATGGTTTCAGTCAGCCGACGATGCATTTATGTTATTGATGCTACTGTCGGATGATTTTAAACAGCTTAGGAAGGCTCTCTAGGAACTAAAAGGTTAAAGACTATCTCAATTAACTCTACTGTATAAACTGACAGTCCCTCCCATAGCTGATTACAATGGTTTAAAGGTCTGGAGGTAGCTAATGAACACCGAAATTAGCCTCACGTAATTGAAACGGTTAGCATGCCCACCCACACACTCCTATATTCACTTACTCATTCTTTCACACTCATTCACTTCCTGACTCTACTCTGTCAATAACTCGTTCACTCATGTACTCGTGAGTCTACCCACCCACTCACTCGTTCAGTTTCTCGCTCACTCATTGACTCACTAACCCATCCAGTGACTCACTCACTTACTCACTCGTTTACTCGCATAATGGCAATTCACTAACCCACCAACTCATTTCGCTTACTCGCAGTAACTCACTCACTAATCTACTATCTTCACTCACACATTCAGCATCACACTGATCCTACTCACCCTCCTACTCGTTCAATAGCTAACTCATTTAAAACACCATTGTAATCACTCGCATAATCATTTACTCACATGCCTATTGACTCAACCCACTCACTCACATAATGTCATACACTAACCCCTCTCACACACTTGCTCACAAACACTCGTATACTTTCAATCTCACAAACTCACACACACTCCCATACACATGCATATACTTAGACACTCACATAAATACACACCCTCACATACACACAAGCTCACACACATACATTATTTCACTCACATGCATACATAATCTTCTACACACACAAACTTGCTAACACAGACCAATAGACCCAACTCTCTCACAAAAAAAAAAAAAAAAAAAAACCCAGCTTCCTAGAAGTTAGGTGTGCTCAGCCACGGCCTTCTATATACAAGGCCTGTGCGCTGGCCCGTGATGTCACAAGCCCAGGCCACTCGCGCGCTGGGTGGCGGGCTCACACTCCCACATATTCCCACTTACACTCTTCATATTTGGTGACAGGTCAGTTGAACCAGTGCCACTTCAACCAGTGCCACTTTAACCAGTGCTAACTCAACCAGTGGCCACTTCAACCAGTGACCATTTCAACCAGTGACCATTTTAACCAGTAGGTTAGGTTAGGTTAGGTTAGGTTAGGTTAGGTTAGGTTACTGGTTAAAATGGTCACTGGTTGAAATGGCCACTGGTTGAAGTGGCCACTGGTTGAGTTAGCACTGGTTAAAGTGGCACTGGTTGAAGTGGCACTGGTTCAACTGACATGGAACCTTCATATTTATGCTTACTCCTCGATATATCATTAAACTGACTATGTAACATTATTACACTCTTCATATTTATGCTTACTCCTCGATATATCATTAAACTGACTATGTAACATTGTCGTATTAAGTAATTAATGTTATATATACAGTATATATATATATATATAATTATATATTGTATCAATACTTTATCTGATTTTAGAAAGGTATTGAATAATAGATAAACAAAATACTAAGTGAATCGTATTGAATAATAGATAAACAAAATACTAAGTGAATCGTATTTACTAACTTATATTTACATCTACACTTAATTTACATACATTTACATTTCATCCTCAACCTTAACCAATTGTTTTAATCACTCCAACATATTCTTATGTTAAGGTTTGGAGCTTCCTTTTTTTCCTGACTGCTTGCTTTGATATATGTGATCGTTTTCTTTTGCACAAAAATTATTGAGCAAGGCATTTGTAGAAGCCCACACTAAAAATGTTTGAATTTTGTCTACGTTATGATCATTATCGCAGTTGTTTATTGGGAGGAAAGCATCATTATCTACCAGAACATTCATTGTGATCTCAGTGGATAGATTTATCTGGTTCAATGAATTTGAAAACTCTGGAATTTGAGTTAGTTTGTTGATGACGATATAATTATACATACTAATGTTAACTACAGAATCATCAGGATATAGTAAAGAACCTCTGCTAATGCCCTGTATGTAGCTGTTATTATCTGGCAAATTATCTACATTTTCATGACTAGTAAGGAGGTCTTTACAAAAATTACATTTCAGTTTTTTGGACACCGCATAGCAACAGTAGCCAGCCAAGTAAGTTATAACTGGAAGAAGGTCCATCCTCTTCAATATGATCCTGTGTTACATTTATGTCAAAGCTTGGGATATTTACCAAATCATTGTTTTCCATTTTCTCCCACTTTGTTTCCTCAAATTTAGACAAGTCTATGCTATGATTTTTAAAGGGTATCTTCAGTACAGATATCATCCTCAATTTTGTTTCACACTCAAATACTTGTCGGACAGATATATTGTAATTGCAACCTGCAAGCTGTCGATATTTACTGATACTGGCCTCAAGTTGATCGGTCTGAAATTTTCCTGTTAATATATATTTCATTTTCAGTTCATTTATGCAATAATTGGTTACCTCAATCATTGCATGGGTTGTATGTTTCAGTGCGGTAAATGTTTCCTTAGTTAATTTACCACCGACTTCTGCTATGCCATCCCAAACCTCTAACCAGTTACAAAAAAAATCCAGGAATAAATCACTTTCATCCATCTATCTATCTATTGCCTGACGCCGTGATCCCCGAAGGGGTGGCCACGAACGAACCGCCCCCATGCACCTCTGTCCCCAGTCAGTCGACGCCCCTCCCCCCAACCAGCACCGCCCTCGTTCATGTACTTCCTCACTCCATCCTTCCACCTCATATTCGGTCTCCCTCTCCCTCTCTGTCCCTCCACCTCGCTGTCGTACACCCTCTTAGTCATTCTCTCGCTTTCCATACGTTCCATATGGCCGAACCATCTCAAGTTGTTCCTTTTCACACTTTCCAGCACATCTACCTCCACAGCACACCTCCTTCTTACTTCCTCATTAGTCTGTCTATCCCTCCATGTAACTCCGCACGCACTCCTTAAGTAATTCATTTCCACTGCTCTCACTCTTGGTCTGAGTCTCTCAACCAACGTTCATGCTTCACTTCCGTAAGTCAGTGTCGGGATTACCACACTGTCATGCAAGGACTTCTTCACTTCCATACTGACCACCCTATTTCTTGTTATTGCTTTTAGTGTTCCTACAACCCTCTTCCCCTTTTGTACCCTCTCCCGCACGTCTTCATCCATAGTCCCATCTTTACTCAACACACTGCCCAGATACTTAAAAGAGTTGACGATCTCCATAGCCTGACCGTTCAGCTTCACCTCACACTCTTTCATCATTGATATTATTAGTTAATGGACTAGCATATTTGTTATTGAGCCGACAACCCTTAAATGGAGAATTTACGTTCATGACTGTCCACCAAACATAGATTATCTTTATATAATCTGCGACATCATAAAAAAAAGGCAAAACAAAATTCCCCTATAGATAGGAGTGCTTGAATGACGTTTTGTTTGTGTTGTAAATCCTCAACAACACTTTGTGCAATAGCAGTCTGGATTGCAACCTCTTCCTTTATACATCTCCTTCCTGCTGGTGATTCTCTCGACGAAGGTGTTCTTGATAGATAGGAGGGACAGTTGGGTAACTTTGATGGGACTGCTCCCTTACGAAGCCTTGGAATGTTTAATTTGGCTGTAAGTTTGATCCCAGTTCTCTCATCAAAGCATGACGTCTCTCTCTCTATATCCTCTGGACAGAAGTGTAGTTCACACACCTGTAAACAGGTGAGTGGAATGTGTTACTTATACTGACCGATTGTTTGTGAGCATGAACTATCATATTTTAAATAAACAGTTGGTATTGTAATAGTAACTATTAATTACATTAGTAGGATTATTTGAATTTATAGCATAATATAAATATATATAAATACCCAAGATAAGAAACAAACCTAGTATGACTACTGTATAGATAATTGAAAATATTTCTTAATTTTCTTCTCACTCAGTCGAGGTACTGTTGGTATTGTGAAAGTTTAGTGAAGGTATGTATTTTTTGTATTTCCAATAATGTTTAAATCAAGAAATCTATCAAAATAGTAAGTAACATGGTCCTTTTTAAACTTAATAAAATCGTAGCCAAAATAAATGGTTAAAAATGGTGCCATTGTGTTGGGATTAATTAGTAGAAGTAACTTCGGCCCTGTTGCAAGAGGGCCGAAGTTACTGTAAACCGTTATCGTCATGTTACCAATGTCTATGCACTTAAGTAATTATGAAAATTCGTATTATATTTAGTATGTCTCCATATGTTAACTTATATGCTTATATAGACCTACATGTTAAAAGTTCTGTTAATATATGCTTACATACAGTATGTGTGGCCTTAACGAATATATAACTACAATAAATATAAGTGCTCGTGAATGGAACCAGAAATATTGGCTTTATTAGCCAATTATATAACATGAATGAAATATGTAGTAGCCTACTGCTGCAGCATATTAAAAACCCATCTCAAGTGAAAGAAACTTACAAAATAAATGGAATACTGCAAAAAGTTTCGACTAGTACGGTATACTGTAATTATATATATATATATATATATATATATATATATATATATATATATATATATATATATATATATATATATATATAACTGTCTTGATAGCGTAATGCATAAGTGCGCGGAATTTCGATGTGAGTATCCTAGGTTCGAGTCCTTGGAGTGAGTGTCACATGTATTTGTTGATTTCATTAATTGAGTTTAGATGTGAAAAGTTGGTTGGTGTAAAAAAATAAAAAATAAAAAAATAAATATATATATATATATACTGTATATATATATATATATATATATATATATATATATATATATATATGCAGATACAATCTAGGGGAGGTGTGGTGGAGTGGTCATGCCACTGGATTGGTAATCCAATGGACCCGGGTTCAAATCCCGATATGTCAATGGGAAGATATTATTGGGATTGAATTTGTGCTGTACCTAGTATCAGTGCATTACCACAAAACCCACCGAAATGCTAAAAAAATACCCTCATTGTTCCCTGATTAAATAACACTGTATGAATATTCCCATATTCAAAATATGTTACAGGGGGACAATGCCTAGTGAGTTCACTGCTCAATAGGTGGCGTTCTGAGAGTGAGGGTCTGAGTCTGGAGGGTGAGACGGTGAAGCACTTGAGCGAAGCAACCGGCCGCTTCAGAGATGGAGCTGCTTCGAGCCATGATGGATGCTTCACATGTCTCACTCCCCAGACTGGAACAAGACCTCACGGGCTTCACCGTGTTGAGCGGTGGAATGTACAGGCTCTCAGCCTATGCCCGAGAGGGAGTAGTTGGAATATAGAAAAAAAAAAAAAAAAAAAAAAAAAAATCTACTGTATATGGAGAAATGAGGTATCCAATGAACTATTTGATAGAGTATAAGGGAAAACGCATCAAGTAAGGGGTAACTATTTTATTTCATATATTGTTAATTATTGCCAATTATCTAATTCAGTTTGAGTTAATTACGTATATCACAATATGTATCATAAAACATAGGAAAAAAATAGCTTTAAAGCAACTTTTGGATAGTTCTAGAGTGATAGACAGTAATATTATGAATTACAGTGTTCTCGGCGTGTAAAATTAGCTTGACACAAATCTGACCTTGACTTCTCCGACCCGCCATATTTGAGCTAGGGCTCGCTACAGTTTCCTTAATTTCTCGTTTAAATGGTATTACATTAAGCTATAAAATACTTGCACTGTAATCGAATGACAACACTAACAATGGCGATAATAATAAAGTAGGTTTACTTACTTTGCTGTTGTGATTGGGAGTAAAATGGTCTCTCTTTATAGCTCTAAGCCACTAGTTCGACAATATTTCATTTGTTGGGAACGAAAAAACACACACTTTTGGGCCACTGGCATAATTGCCTTTGCACAATGGCACACAACACTTATTTGGCATCGTGATATGAACCACTGAATCGAGTTACTCATGAATATATCCGTGAATTATTTTATTAACCCTTAACTGGCGGCGCGCAACATATGTCGAGTGAAATCAATTTGGACTATGTGGCGGTGCACGACAGCTGTCGAGCGCCATTTTCAGCACGTAATGTTGCTGAGAGAGAGAGCTGAGCGGTGGAACGAGCGTAGTAACCTTATGACCGCTCCCCACGACCACCGTGGACGTACTGAACTGTATTGCACCCTTCTCCCCCCTTTCTCACTCGCTACACAGGGAATTATGTACGGAAATTACCTTATTTTAGGGTTTTTGCACTCTTGTTGCACGATCGTTGCAAGAGAACCAGTGGTCGTACAAGGATGGTTCGGGTGTCATTGGAAAGCTCTGTTTACGCCCTTTCAGGGATAGATACTTGTTTTTCGCTCTGGGTCTTATTTAGGCATGAAATTGAGCACGAAAACAACCCTATTTAGGGTAAAAAAAAAACGCTGGGCGGTACGGTCAAATAGACCGCCTAGCCCGCTCTTAAGGTGTTAAAACAGAAACACAGATATGCTGCCTTCTCACGCGCAGAGTGTTCAGGACTGGCTAGGTACTGGTAGGTAGCCGTGGTGAGGGAAGGGGTGATGGTCAGGTCACAGACCGATGGACCAAGTGTGGTGACGTAGTAGTGACGTCACGAGACCATCGCACAGGCCTTGTATATAGAAGGCCGTGGCTCAGCCATCTCCGTGGATTTTTCACCCCCGCACAGCTTCTTGCTCTGTACAGGGGCACTGTGTATGGGCGGCGGTGAAGCTGTGTGCGGCAGGGGAGTGGGCGGTGTGTTTTCATCTGAGCCCACACATATATGATACGGACACACACCCACTTACTCACACACTCACATAAACACAGACCCACTCACACACTCATGTACACAAATACCCAGCTAATTACACACAGACCCACTCACTTACTGACACACACACAACTCACTCGCATACACGCCCACTCACTCATATACACACAGACACAACCATTCACAGACTCACATGCACACACACTCACATACAACCACACACCCACTCACTCACACACACACACACACACACACACTCACATACAACCACAGACCCACTCACTCACCTACACACCCACTCACTCACTCACACACACACACACACACACACACACACACACACACACACACACACACACACACACACACACACACACACACACACACACACACACACACACACACACCTCCCCGTGGCGTAACTGATAGCGCGTCTGGCTCACAACCAGAAGGTCCCGGGTTCGAGACCCGGGCGGGTAAGAGACATTTGGGCAAGTCTCCTAACGGTGTAGCCTCTGTTCACCTAGCAGTATAAATAGGCACCTGGAATAAGTGGACGAAGTTGTGACGTCCCATCTGGGGTTGGTGATCGGTTACAAGGTGAGATGGGTATCGTACTGGTCAACCTAAGCTACTGGTTAACCTAAGCCTTCGGGTGAGACTGGTACCGTAGTGAGAATGGTACCATACAGATTAACCCTAAGCCTTCGTTTCCAAATGTCGCCAATTGGCTTAAATACAGACTACACACACATCCACAGCCATTCCAACGATACATAAACACTTTACATGCATTTCACGCAATACATTCCCAGTTAAGGAGGCGCGATAATAATGAGCTTAGCTCGCATTGCGTGGATTCCCCTTGACGAACAAGCAAGTGAATTACACACACACACACACACACACACACACACACACACACACACACACACTCGCTTACATTTTTTCTCTCCGATCTGTCCCAGCTTCCTAAGTGCTTCTCATCGCACCAGATGTTTTGTTCCTCTTTTTGCTTTGTCTCTCTTTTTTACTCCAACTGTTTGTTTTACACGCTTACTTTAGCATGGGAAGTACAGTAACACGAACTCTCGCTCCCAGAACAATTGTTACAGATCCTTTGATCCCTTTCAATCAACTTTCTCCAGTCAATGCCAAATTTAACCAAAACAGTTAGTTTAAATGACCTAGGCTAGCACAACAGGCTGGAGCTTAACAGAGAGCTAAGTAGAGAGGTGTGTGAGTATACTATGTGTGTGTGTGTGTGTCTGTGGGTGTGTGTGTGTGTGTGTGTGTGTGTGTGTGACAAAAGCTAAGGTTAAGAACAATTTTACTATAATAATGGCAATGATAATGACCATTATCAACAACAATAATAAATATTAAAATTTATTATTATTATTATTATTATTATTATTATTATTATTATTATTATTATTTTGTTATTATTATTTACTGTACATTTATAAAAAAACATAAACAAACGGAAGACAGTACTGGCTACAAGATATGGTAGAAAAGTGCGGAATCTATCTATCTATCCATCTATCTATCTATAACATAATTAAAAGTTAATCCAGTTGAAATTTATCTTGAATCTAAACCAGGTGAACCAAATCTAAGAAAATACACACACTTTTTGGCATTTAGCCCAAAATCTCCTCATCTTTCCCTCCTTTGTTCTACTCTGATGGAGCCACCGTCACCTTTTCCTCTGACAAAGCTGGACTCTTCAATCAAACTTTCGCTAACAACTCTATTTTTGATGATTCCGGCGCTACTCCTCCCTCTCACTCACTTATGCCCAATATCATAATCTCTTATAAGGATGTACATTCTGCCCTCTCTGGGCTTAAAAGTTTGGTATAAATCCATCAAACCGTCCAAGAGTTTTAGGACATACACAGACAACAGACAGACGGTAATAATCCGACAGACAGATAGCATAACACAGACAGGCACAGCATAACACAGACAGACACAGCATAACACATACATACACAGCATAACACAGACAGACAGTATAACACAGCCAGACAGCATAACACAGCCAGACAGCATGACACAGACAGACACACATCATAACACAGACAGACATACATCATAGCACAGACAGACATACAGTATAACACAGACAGACAGCAGACAGCATAACCCAGACAGGTACATAAACAAGCAAAGAATGGACATACAGACAGACAAATAAGCAACAGACACAGAGAGACCTGCCAAATCTTCTTATGTCCATATCACACCCTGTTTCATTTAGAGTGGAAATAACGCCATGGGATTACCACTTCACCACGATATCTTAAGTTTTGTTTGATGTTGACTACCTCCAGACGATTATATTCAAAGTAGGATGGTCTTTTCAGAGTTAGGTGATCAAATTGGATAATCTTTAATCCTGTAATTTCCAGGGTTACTTCCTAAGTTGATTAAAATCCTCTGACTGTAGCCATAACAGGGTGTAAAATTGTTCCCTGATTGAAGGAGTTAGCCACGATGGCGTCAGTATATATTCTGGTTACCACCAAAAGATTGTATTCACTTTATAAATGGTCTCCGGGGATGAAGGGGTTACAGTCTGTCTTCATTAACCCTTTTCATCCCACAGGTCCTTCCTAAGCTGCATAAGATTGTCTTAAGGTAATCAGTAGGTAGCCACCTTCCAGAAAGAGCTAAAGGACTTGATACATATATCGCACGGTAATATCAATTGTATTTACGGTTGCATATACTGTAATTTTATACATCTGCATTGCACACACACACACACACACATACAGTCGGTACACATCACCGTGGCCATGGATTATGAATACATTAATGGTAATCAAATACGGCCTGTTGTTATTAAACACTCATGAAGTGGCATCGCAGTATACCCCCCTCCCCCCAATCTCTCTCTCTCTCATACCGACCTTGTAACCGGAGGGATTGATGTAGGTAGAGAGATCCTTCGTCTTGACTATCCTATTCTTCTTTAGAAGGAGGCGGTAGACACCAGCCAAACAGGGCGGTATACTCCCGGGAAGTGATACAGAGGGGTGTTAAAGAAACCTGGAACTCCGGTTTTACCACCTGGCCTCCTTTGCTGATCCTTTCCATGCCTCATCAAAATAGAAGCCAAATCCAGTTTGCCCTCCTAAACAGTTTATCTCTTACAATACACTATATTACAACGTCTTACATACCACACTAACTTATCCCATTTTGTTAATGAAATGGCCTAGAATTTACGACCTGCCTCGAAGTCCCTTGTGAAGAACCAGAATTGCCCTCATCGGTTTGGCCCCTGGTAGCGACTCATCAGAATGTTCTGGACCACTACCTTCTACTCCTATTATCAAATTGTGCAACATACGTGGCTTTTCCTATAACTTCCACTTTGGTGAGTGTCCGTACTAAGATGAAAGCATTCAAACGGTACGGTCGCCTTCAAACTAAAATATCTCATACTTTTTATGTTTCTGCCTGGAATCAAGGCAAATGTGTTCTTGGACTCGCCAAAAACTCTTCCATCAACAATTAATGTTCTGAACTTTCCAACTCAAGCACTTTCCAAGCTTTCTGGCATTTAACCAAAAACCTCTCTAACAATTTTACATCCTTGTCTTTCCCTCCTCTTTTCCATTCTGTCAGCACGTCTTCCTCTGACAAAGCTGAACTCTTCGCTTAAACTTTCGCTAAAAACTCCACCTTTGATGATTCCGGGTGCTGTCCCTCCCTCTACACATAATATCATAATCTCTTCTAAGGATGTAATTTCTGTCCTCTCTCGGCTAAATATTAAGAAGGCGCACATACCGGATGGTGTTCCTCCTGTTGTACTAAAAAAAAACTGTTCTTCTGTGCTGACTCCCTGCCTAGGCAAACTCTTTCATCTCTGTCTTTCCTTTAACGTCTTTCCTTCTTGCTAGAAGTTTGTTGTCATTCAACCTTTCCTGAAGAAGGGTGACCGCTCTCAACCCTCTAACTATCGTCCAATTGCTCTCATTTCGTGCATCCAAAGTTTTTAAACTATTCTGAATTCAAAACTTCTTAAGCATTTTGTCTTCCCATTATCTACTTTCAGATCGTCAGTATGCTTTCGCTCTACTGGTGATCTTCTTTCTTGCCTTACTTTTATCTTTGTCATCCTCCTTTTGGGACTTTGGTGAGACTTCTCTATTGCACTAGACATATGGAAAGCCTTCAATAGAGTCTGGCGCAAATCTGTAATTTCCAATCAACCCTCTTTCCTTCGGTTTCTATGCCTCCATCTGTGCCTTTGTCTCTAATTTCCTTTCTGGCCGTTCCATAGCTGCGGTTGTGGACGGCCATCGCTCACTTACTCAACCTATTAACTCTGGTGTTCCTCAGGGTTCTGGCCTGTCTCCAATTATCTTTCTAATATTCATTAATGATCTTCTAAACTGTACCTCCAGTCCTATCCACTCAAATGCTGATATCTCTACCTTACAGTAGTCAACTAGTTTCCACAATGCCCCACCATTCAATCTCTCAAAAACTCATGTGATGAAACCATAGCACCCCTATCTTCTGATTTATCAACTATTTCCAATTGCTTTCAATGCTTCCAAAACCCAATTTCTCCATTTAGTTACCCGTCAAAAACTTTCACACGTCTAACCCTTATACTTCAACAATACACAACTCAACCCTTCATCTTCTTCTTTTGGCCTTTCTTGGAAAGATCGTATTACCACTCTTGCTAGAAACAGTTTTCCAGAAGTTAGGTGTGCTCAACCATCTCCGTAGGTTCTTCACCCCCACACAGCTTCTTGCTCTGTACAGGGGCACAGTGCGCCCATGTATCAAGTATTGTTCGCATGTGTGGGGAGGTTCACCACATACCACACTTCTCAAAAGGGTAGAGTCAAAAGCATTTTTTCTCATCAACTCACTTCCTCTTACTAATTCCCTACAATCTCTCTACATGCCACAATATTGCATCTCTCTCATTCTTCTACCGCTTTTACAATAATTAGTGTTCTTCAGAGATTTTTCAGTGCATACCTCCTCCCTTACAAAGAGTAGGGGGCACCCATCTTTCAACACATTCCCACCCTTATTCTGTCCAACTCTAATCGAAGATTGAACCTATTTCCTCAGTCTTTCTTCTACTCAATAAACAAGCTTTGGAACTCTCTCCCTCAATCTGTCTTTCCCTCATCCTCAGTCATCCTGTGACCTAAGCTGCTTCAAGCTCCGTGTGTCCAGACATTTTGATTCTATCATGCCTTGAATTTGGCTTTGTCACTCTTTCAACTTTGGAGGAGACTTTTGTTACAGACAGCTTCACCTATTGTCTCCTTCACACACATAGGAAAAGCAATGCATACTGATTCTAGAATATAGTGTGGACTGCCCTGCAGCTGATCTGGGGGCCTATGTAGCTGTGTATCTACGTAATTTTGTGGAACGCTCTCTCCACTTTGTTTTCATTTTCATTAATATATATACTGTATATACAATATATATATATACCGGTATATATATATATATATATATATATATATATATATATATATATATATATATATATATATATATATATATATATATATGTACTGTATATAATATATATATATATATCTGGCTCTGTCAGAATTTCAGGAGTCCCACGGATCGAGTTCAGAATTGGGTCTTTCAACCCTATTGCAACTTCTATATTCTACCTACCCCCAGGGGATTTGTGTTAGCTTGACAAGGATTACTCTTAGTTTTAGTGCTAGAAAACTATCGCATTTAACTATCTCACTCCAAGAACGAAATTTTATTTTATTCTCCCTGCCCCCATGCGATTATATTTGCATAAGGAAAGACTTCTCGAAGACAAATGAATACAGATCTCGCCTGTAACAAAGATGATGCCTTTAAATTAGTGACTCAGTGCATATGTAGCCTACATCACTCTTAAAAGTTCATGGACCTCACCTATTACAAATTATGGAAGTATTTATCTGGAAACGAATTTATGTCAATAATTTTGTATACATCAAATACAAAACTATACATACTAGTTATTGAAAAGCAAGTTCCATCCAAAATCGATCCAGGTAGTTATAAAATTAATGCATTGTAAGTGACTGTACATTACTCATAAACAATCGGTTGACCTCATTAGGTATTTACTGATTCAACTACAGTAGAGGAACTGATCATTGCATGAACATTTACATACATTAACCTCTTCAGTATGAAGAACGCTATTGCCATGGTAACATTAGACAATTATATATTCAACTTAGTAATTATCTGTAAGTATTTAAGGAATACCAACTATCACAGTTACCGTTTGACTTCAACAGAACCTTCCTAAGCTGCATTGAGTCATCTCAATATGGCTAGAATAAACTGAAAACATATCAATTGTTTAGAAATTATCAATAAATATACCAGACCAATAATTGTCTGCAAACCAAATTATATTCACACATTTATTTCGTTATAATTATATTATTTTAATGCATTTATATATTGAAAAACATTACTGGGCCCTGTATGTATATGAGTTATTGTCGAAGTACGATAACAATTTCTTGCCTCCGTCCGTAAGTGGGTGGTTGGTTCAGGGGTCTTCGGGTTACTCTTATTGTTGGACCAGTAAACTTCTCAGGCAAAATTTAACTAAGATTTTATAGTTTTCTTTGAGAGTGTTACAATTGTTATCATTACACACACACACACACACACACACACACACACACACACACACACACACACACACACACACACACACACACACACACACACACACACACACACACACACACACATAAAATATAAAATACTTACCACCTTTAGGCAAGAGCGATCACGTTGTAATGGACATAGAAATCCTATTGGGTTATTCCAATATGGAGGAGAGGGAGGAGCACAAGGAAACTAGGTTTGACTATGCAAAAGGAGACTACCAATCACTGAGACAATACTTTAGAGATGTTGACTGGAGTGAAATACATCAGAGAAATAGTGTAGACGAGAAGTATGGAGTATTTAAAACAATATATGAAGGAGTTAATAAATATGTCCCTAAACAAGGTAATAGGTCAGCGAAGGAAAAGGATTGGTTTAATGAAAAATGTAGGAAAGCCAAGGAAAAGAGAGACCAAGCGTGGAAGGCAGCTAGAAAAAAGTGTAATAGAGAAACTTGGAACAGATACAAGAGATTAAGAAATGTATATGCTACAATCAGGAGACAAGAAGCCAGAGAATATGAGAAGAACATTGTGAAAAAATGTGAGAGTGATCCTAAGCTGTTCTATAGGTTTATAAATAGTAAAATGAAGGTAAGGGATAGAATAGTGAGGTTGAAGGTTGAAGGGACCACTTATGATGACGACCAGAATATGTGTGAAATTATGAACAATACACTACACTCAGTATATACTAAAGATGATAACTTTGAAGAAGTACCGGTAGGTGAAATTGGTGATAAACTGGGAGAGATTAATTTTCTCCCAGAGGAGCTAGTAGAAATAATGAAAGGACTAGATGTGAAAAAAGCAGTGGGACCTGACAATGTAGCGGGATGGATTTTGAAAGAATGTGCTGATGAACTAGTAAAACCCTTATATGAGATAATGAAATACTCTCTGGAAGTGGGAAAATTACCAATGGACTGGAAGAGAGCCAACATTGTACCGATTTATAAAGGTGGGAACAGGGAACATCCATAAATTATCGACCGTGTCACTTACTAGTATAGTGTGCAAAATCTGTGAGAAAATAATTAAGAAAAGATGGATGATTTACTTGGAAAAGAATAATCTACTATCTAACAGGCAATTTGGATTCAGGGAGGGTACCTCATGTGTTACAAATCTACTCAGTTTTTATGACAGAGTGGTTGACATATTACAAGAGAGAGATGGATGGGTGGACTGCGTATATATTGGCATGAAGAAAGCTTTTGACAGAGTATCGCATAGCAGGCTGAAGTGGAAATTAAAAGAGTATGGAGGGATTCAGGGTAGTTTGTTAAATTGGATGGAGGACTATCTTTCAGGGAAACAGATGAGGACTACTATCAGAGATAAATTTTCTACGTGGAAAGATGTCACAAGTGGAGTTCCGCAGGGAGCGGTGCTGGCTCCCATAATGTTTCTAATATACATTAACGACATGCCAAAGGATATAAATGCATATATGAATATGTTTGCAGATGATGCCAAGATCATGAAGCGTATAGAAGATGAAAACAGTGGTAGGGAATTACAGAGGGATTTGGATAGGATAGATCAATGGAGCAAAAAGTGGAAAATGGAATTCAACACAAATAAATGTCATGTAGTGGAAATGGGAGTAAGTAAAAGAAGGCCTCATATGGAATATAAGTTAGGAGAAAACACTATTAGCCCATCAGAGAAAGAAAAGGACTTAGGGATAACTGTTAGGGGTGATCTTTCACCTGAGAATCATATTAATAAGATAGTGGGAGAAACATATGGACTGCTAAACAGAATAAAAATAGCCTTTAACTATATAAACGAGGAGATGCTAGAGAAAATAAATAAAAATATTGGTGAGACCAAGACTGGAGTATGCGGCAGTGGTGTGGGCACCACATCTAAAAAAGCATATAAAGAAGCTGGAGAAGGTTCAGAGAGCTGCAACTAGGATGATACCAGAGCTGAGAGAATTACCATATGAGGAGAGATTAAAGAAATTAGATTTACCATCTCTAATGGATAGGAGGGAGAGAGGCGATATGATTATGATGTACAAATGTGTGAGAGGACTCGAAAAGGTGGACAAGAAGGGTTATATTGTGAAAGATAATGGTAGAACTAGGGGGCATAGATATAAACTAATGAAAGGAAGATGTAAAGGAGATGTGAGAAAGTATAGTTTCCCTTACAGAAGTATAAGTAAGTGGAATCAGTTGGAAGAGGAAGTGGTGTGTGCCAAAAACATTCATATTTTTAAGGCAAAGTTAGATAATTGTAACTCAGGAAGCGGGACAATACGAGCCTAAAAAGCTCAACTCCTGTATACTACAAATAGGTAAATACAAATAGGTAAATACACACTCACACACACATAGTCCCACAGGGCACAAAGATGGGGCCTCTATTGTTCCTCATCTTGATTAATGATGCCCTAAAGGACACTCCATTCCACTGGAAGTACGTGGACGACTCGACAGTCGGCATTACTGTCGATAACACCTCCCCTAACTATGACCCCCTACAAGACATCCTCGACCGTCTTCAAGCCTGGACCACAGTCAATCATGTAACCATCAATCATGACAAGACAGTGGTCATGCACATCAACACCTCCGTTACTGACCTTCCTCCACCCACTGTCACAATTGGTCCTCATCCCCTTCAGCTTGTTGAGTCCACCAAACTCCTCAGAATCACTGTGGACAACAAGCTGAACTGGAAGAAACATGTGTCTACCACAGTCAGAACCGCCACATACAAGTTGTTTATGCTAAGGCGGCTGAGATCCCTGGGGGCGCCGGAAAATGAGCTGAAGAGTATATATAACATCTTCATACTCCCTAAGCTCACCTACGCGGCTACGCCTCTCCTGCCTGGTCCTCCTCTCTAACCCTGACACAACAACGTCAATTGGAAAGAGTGCAGAAGAGGGCATGCAGGATCATCCTGGGTGGCACATACCCAGGGTACGAGGAAGTTCTCACCACCCTTAGCATACCTGCACTTTCAACCCACCACTACAACACACTCAAGCAGTTTGCATCTAAGCTACTTGTTCACCCACGACACAGAAACTTACTTCCACCAGACGCCCCTAGACCAACACGTGCAGCTCGACACTTCAACACACTCCAACCAATAAGTGCAAGAACTGACAGATACAAAAATAGTCCTATCCCAACCATTGTAAATATTATTAATAATGTGTAATGCCGGCCTGTCACACCATATATACGCGCCCTCCTTTAATAATGTATGCATAAGTGTGTGTGCGTGTGTGTATTAGAATATATGTATGTATTTGCTTGAGTTTGTTTATGTATATGTGTGTATATGTATATGTGCATTTATGTATGTACAGTATATGTGTATGTATGTGTAATAATAATAATAATAATAAACGGTTTATTAAAGAATGGCAGCCTCATGAGCTGAAAATACACATTTTACAATTTAGTGGATGAACATGAGATGTACAGATATGAGGATGGTAAGCTTAGTTTACAAACAAAATAAATAAATACAATAATGATGCATGTGCAGAATACAAATTATCATAAAATAACCATGAGAGTAAGTGATATACAGTACATATACACATTTATTTACTTACTCATATACATAACATACGTATATACACGTACGTGCGCACATACATATACATACATATAGGAACATAAGAACATGCAGTAAGTGTGCACATGTCCGTATACACAAACGCTCACGTATGCACACAAACATACATACATACAGAAACTGTTTTGGTAAGGTCAGGTAAGGAGGGTGCGGGTACTACAATGGGAGGTTAATCCTCGGTAGTGTAGGTGTGTGTGTGTGTGTGTGTGTGTGTGTGTGTGTGTGAGACAGAAGGCGAAATATGGAAGAGCTGGGCGTTCTATTGTTAAGGGTGGAAATACATGGATGAAGATACGCGAACACTTAATAATAGATAATGCTTATGCATAGATTTATAATCAGAAGTTGCGCTAGTGAGCAATATGTTCTCGCTCATATGTACGTATATTTATATACATATGTGCATATGACCATATAAATATAAATACACGTACAGTACATATATATATTATATACCTTATATTCTCAACCGGGCTCGAACCATTGACAGCACGTACACACAGACATACATATACATAAATATATGCACATTACATGCATATATGCTCTTCTCTTATCCTACCTGATACTCTCAGCCGGGCTCGAACCACAAACAGTATACACTATACACATATATATATACATAAATAACGCATACATACATACACATATACGCACACATACATACACATATACTGCACATACATAGATACATATATACACATATACATAAACAAACTCAAGCAAATACATACATAATTATATTCTAATACACACACGCACACACACTTATGCATATATTATTAAAGGTGGGCGCGTATATATGGTGTGACAGACCGTTATTACACATTATTAATAATATTAACAATGGTTGGGATAGGACTATTTTTATATCTGTCAGTTCTTGCTCTTATTGGTTGGAGTGTGTTGAAATGACGAGCTGCACGTGTAGGTCTAGGGGCGTCTGGTGGAAGTAAGTTTCTGTGTCGTGGGTGAACAAGCAGCTTAGATGCAAACTGTTTGAGTGTGTTGTAGTGGTGGGTTGAAAGTGCAGGTATGCTAAGGGTGGTGAGAGCTTCCTCGTACCCTGGATATGTGCCACCCAGGATGATCCTGCATGCCCTCCTCTGAACTCTCTCCAGTTGACGTTGTTGTGTTAGGGTTAAAGAGGAGGACCAGGCGGGAGAGGCGTAGGTGAGCTTAGGGAGTATGAAGGTGTTATATATACTCTTCAGCTCATTTTCCGGCGCCCCCAGGGATCTCAACCGCCTTAGCATAAATAACTTGTAAGTGGCGGTCCTGACTGTGGTAGTTACATGTTTCTTCCAGTTCAGTTTGTTGTCCACAGTGATTCCGAGGAGTTTGGTGGACTCAACAAGCTGAAGGGGATGAGGACCAATTGTGACAGTGGGTGGAGGAAGGTCGGTAACGGAAGTGTTGATGTGCATGACCACTGTCTTGTCATGATTGATAGTCACATGATTGTCTGTGGTCCAGGCTTGAAGACGGTCGAGGATGTCTTGTAGGGGGTCATAGTTAGGGGAGGTGTTATCGACAGTAATGCCGACTGTCGAGTCGTCCACGTACTTCCAGTGGAATGGGGTGTCCTTTAGGGCATCATTAATCAAGATGAGGAAAAATAGAGGCCCCATCTTTGTGCCCTGTGGGACTCCACATGTGATGTCTAGGAAGGTGGAGATGAAGCCTTGGTATCGCACTGCTTGTCGTCTGTCACTAAGGAAGTCGGTCAACCACGCAACCAGGGTAGGATGTAGCCCCAACTTTATGGCTTTGTTGATGATGATGGTGTGGTCAACAAGGTCAAATGCTTTCCTGAAGTCAATAAAGGCAAGGGCGAGGGAAGTCTTTCTCTACTCAAGATTTGTGTAAATATAATCTAGGAAGCTAATAAGACAGTGAGTGGTGGAGGAGGTTTTTACGTTGCCAAACTGTTGGGGATCTATCAAGTGACGGATTTGTGAGTAAGCCCAGGTGAATACAAAGTCCTCACAGATTAGACTAGGGATGGGCGTAATGGCAATTGGTCTGAGTTCATTAAGAGAATGTGGGGAGGGGGTTTTGGGGATTGGAGTGACGTATGAAGTTTTCCAGTCTGCAGGGCATTTGCTTTGCCTTAAGGAGGCATTAATTATCGAGCAAAGGGGGGTGGCAAATTCCACCGAAAATTCTTTGTATATTTTCATGGGTAGGTCTACTGGGGTTGTTGATCTTTTTTATTTGAAACTGGAAAGCTTTTTGGCCACTTCAAATTCTTGAACAGGTACTGGGGGGGAAGGGGATGGGAGGAAGGCAGGGAGGTTGGTGCGGTCTAGTTTGGGGAGGGTTTGGCAGATGGTAGAGAAGTGATTATTTATCAGTTCAGGTGCATCTACACGAGGGACATGGGAAACACAGGGGATCGAAGGAGTCCCACTACTTAAGCCACAAAGATTCTTAATTTTAGAGTACCACTGACTGATATTGGTTTGTTTTAAATGATGAATCTTTGTAGGGTAGTAGGACTTCTTCGCCCAACGGATTTCCCTTATCACAATGTTGCGTAGGTCCTTGTAGCGATTGTTGTCCGTGTAGAAGGCCTTATTCCGATTCTGCATCAGTCTCTTGATCCGAGGAGTAATCCATGGGACGTCAGAGGGGTGCATTTTGGTCCTCTTGGTGGGGAAGAAGTGGTGGTAGGCTTCGGTGGTGGTAGATACAAAGTTGTCCCATTTGGCATTAACATCTTCTTCAGTGAGAATATGTGTATATGTGTATATGTGTATGTTTGTATGCATTAATTATCTATATATGTATGTGTCTATAGTGTATACTGTTTGTGGTTCGAGGCTCGAGCTGAGTATTCTACACACACACACACACACACACACACACACACACACACACACACACACACACACACACACAAAAAATGGTACAAGGCGAGATGGGTATCATATGGTTCACCTAAGCTGATGGCTACCTAAGCCTTCGGGCGAGACGGTACCGTCTATAGTGAGAATGGTACCATACAGATCCACCCTAAGCCTTCGTTTCCAATGTCGCCAATTGGCTAAATACAGACTACACACACATCCACAGCCATTCCAACAGTACATAAAACACTTAACATGCATTTCACGCAATACATTCCCAGTTAAGGAGGCGCGATAATAATGAGCTTAGCTCGCATTGCGTGGATTCCCCTTGACGAACAAGTAACTGAGTAACACACACACACACACACACACACACACACACACACACACCTCACACACACACACACACACACACACACACACACACACACACACACACACACACACACACACACACACACACACACACACACACACACACACACACACACACACACACACACACACACACACACACACACACACACACACACACACACACACACACACACACACACACACACACACACACACACACACACACACACACACACACACACACACACACACACACACACACACACACACACACACACACACACACACACACACACACACACACACACACACACACACACACACACCACACACACACACACACACACACACACACACACACACACACACACACACACACACACACACACACACACACACACACACACACACACACACACACACACACAGACGACACACACACACATACACGACACACACATACACACACGCACGACACACACACATACACACACACATACACACACCACACACACACACACACACACACACACACACACACACACACACACACACACACACACACACACACACACACACACACACACACACACACACACACACACACACACACACACACACACACACACACACACACACACACACACACACACACACACACACCTGTAGGTCCTGTAGGTAGTTGCAGGCAGTGTTGTCCGCCCGTGGTCACGCTGATGCGCCACCACTAGTACATTCCATCTGCCCGTCTCTGCGCCAGCTGGTCCATGATGCTGTTGCTAGCGGCGCGGAGGTGGTAGTGGGGCAGTTTGGGTTGATCAGGTAGTGTCCAGAGAAATTTGTCCAGTTGATTTTTAAATTTCTCGAGACTTGGTTCAGTTGAGTCACGCAGATATCTGGGTAGGGCGTTAAAGAGAAGAGGTCCTCGTGTCGCAAAGGCGTTCTCCTTGAGCGTCTTAACTCTGGTGGCTGCTCTGGGGTGTACCCGCTGTATGTGGCAGAGACGGCCCAGTCGTTGATGGATGTGAAAACCTATATTAAGGTTGTTGTTAGTGATGCCAATCAATATTTTGTAGACATATAAGATGGCATATCTGTCCCTGCGTCTTTCTAATGAGAAAAGATTGAGAGTTTCCAACCTCCCCCAGTAGTCTAGGTGTTGGACGGCAGAGATTTTATTGGTGAATGAGCGTTGAACTGCTTCGAGTAATTGCTTCTCTCCCACCTTCCATGGGCTCCACAGCTGACAGCAATATTCCAACAGTGGAATGACCAGTGACTTGTAGAGCGTCAGCATTGGGATCATGTCACGTGTTCGGAAGGTTCGTAGGATCCATCCAGCTTGGTTACGAGCATTCTTTGCCACATTGGTTATATGCATTCCAAATGTACCATCTCGACTGAGTGTAATACCAAGATCTTTTACATAATCATTAGTATCAATGCAAGAGCCGTCATCTGCTGTGTATGTGTGGATATTCATATTTCGGTCTGCACTGTAGTTCATGTGTTCAAATTTGTTATTATTAAAGGACATGTTGTTTTGCTCTGCCCATGAGTAAATTGTAGTGAGATCTGCCTGAAGTAAATCAGCATCTGTTGTAGAAGACACTTCCTTTAATACACGAGTGTCGTCAGCAAAGGAGGCGACTGACGAATGCATGACATGTTTTGTCTGATATGTGCAGCAAGAAAAGTATAGGTCCAAGAACTGACCCTTGTGGCACCCCACTAGTGACGATGGATGGCTTGGACACTGCACCACCAACCGCGACAGCTTGTTCCCTGTCAGTGAGGAAACAGTGCAGCCACACCCCAAGTTTTCCTGAGATTCCTGAGTCTCTTATCTTGTGGAGGAGTATGCCGTGGTCTACCTTGTCAAATGCTTTTGCAAAATCAAGGTAGACCACGTCGATAGCATTTTTATTTTCTAGCCCTTCTATAATTTTTTCATGGTGAGCTAACAGTTGCGAGAGGCACGAGTGGCGCTTCCGAAACCCATGCTGGTCCTTGTTTATTATGTTGTTTTCTTCAAGGTATATGGACATATTTTTAACTATTAGCTTTTCGAGGATTTTGATGACATGCGAAGTTAAAGCAATAGGTCTATAATTTTTTGCTTCACCCCTCGAACCCCCTTTGTGGACTGGTGTAATTTTAGCACATTTTAATTGTTGTGGTATAATTCCAGAGTCGAGAGAGTTTCTATACAAAATCTGTAGAGGAGCACTAAGGTCTGCTGCGCAATTCTTGAGAAGTGCGGCCGGGAATTGATCTGGGCCTGCTGCTGCATTGATACCAATTTCCTTTATAGCATTTACTATATCATTTGTGGTAAATTTAATGTCAGTTAGATTTGGCATGGATACTTTGTGGAAGAAGTCGGTCGGTGAGTCAATTATTTTATCACCTCGAGGGTGGCTAAAGACGCCCTCGTACTGTAGCCGTAGTATATCGACAATCGCCTCAGGTTCGTTCTTGGTTTGGCCGTTCGCATCTGTCAGTGGACCAACACCCACCCTTACATTTGATTTGTTTGCAGCATACTTATAAAAGTATTTTGGGTTAGTTAATGCAGGACACGGCTTGGAATTCTTTTCTGCGATTTTCTATTTCTACTGAAGTCTTGAGTTTTTCTTCAATGGAGGTAACGTTGGCTTCAATTTGTTGTTTATTTAGTATGCTCGTACTACGCTTCAGCTTCTTGCGTAGGTTCGTTCGCTTGCGCATCAGTATCCTACGATCACGTGGTATATTTTTCTGTGGTGACGATTTTCTAAGGGGTACATATTTTTCAGAAATTTTGAGGCATATTTCCAGTAATTTGTTATATTGGGCCTCGGGACCAGATTCCTTAAACTGTATGACCCAATCCACTTCACTAAGTTCTCTTTTAAGGTCTTCCCAGCATATAGATTCACTGAGAAAGTTGAGTTGATTGAAGTTCACAGCCATGGGCTCTGCAGGGCTGGGAGTTCTATGCTGTGTGTTGGTAACTATGTTTGTCGCCATTGTAATAATATTGTGGTCCGACAGGTTGGTTTTGTCTACTGTGAGGTTGTGGATCAGCTCATCATTGTTGGTCATTACAATATCCAGTATATTATTACCTCTTGTGGCCATATTGACGAGTTGATTGAGATAAAACTCTCTTGAAAAATGTATAAGTGCTTCTGCTTGAGCTCGCATGTCCGCTGCTCCTCCATAGACACTTTCTGAATCCCAGTTAATTAGCGGGAAATTCAAGTCTCCAGTGAGCACAATGGTTGGCATGGGTGGTGGTAGATTGTCTAAAATATCTTTAATTTTTGTTAGTTGATCCATAAACTTATTAGTTGGACATGCTGGAGGTCTATATATAGTGATGTAGATCATATTAATGTCTGTAATGTTTAGTACCTGGACCTCTGTATAGGAATTAGATTCTGATAATAGAACGTTAGTGAGAGCTGCAAGGTGATTTTTAACGTAAGTGATAATACCCCCTTTTTTCCTATGACCAGATCTATCAGTTCTGAAGGAGGTGTAATTTTCTATATCTATTTCAGCTTCTCTTATACTTTGAGTAAGATGCGATTCTGTTAGGGAGAGTATGAGTGCATTATCTACTTGTGCTATTTCTGCAAGCAGCTTTACTTTGCCTTTGAATTTGTAAGGTAATAGGCCTGCTATATTGAGTGAAATTAGTGTTTGTAGGGTGCTGCTGTTTACCTCTTTCCTTGTTACTGTAGTTCCTGTGATGGAGGGATGCACCACTGAGTCGGATGGATTTTCAGTGCCTGCATTATTTGTTGTTGCACTTTTTGCATTTGCTGCATCTGTTGCACTAAAAAATGTACCGTGGTATCATTTTGGGGAGATTGATTTACCCACGTATCTTGTGTTCGTTGAGGTCTATTTAACCACGCACTCTGTGTTTGGGGATTTGGTGCAGGAATGTCTGAACGAGAAGGTGGTGGTGGTGGGTAAGTGGTTGTTTGTTGCTGTTCTCTACACTGGTCAGATGGATATCGACGAGTGCCCTTCAAATGAAGTCTTTTGCACTCCAAGTTTAAACACTCTCTCCTCCTTTCTGAACCATTACATATAGGTGGGTGTAGGTATTTGCACTTATCACCATGTTTACATCCCTTTACGGGATCACGACCGTTTATCTTGTACCTGTTACATAGGCTTGGGTGAGCAAAAGGGCAGTCACGTCCTTTTCGGCCAAATTTACACTGATTATTTTTGTAGTAGTAGCATAATTTATTTTTCCTTTCATCATTTTGAAGATTTCTATTATTTGTTTTATTTGTTATGGGTGGTGTGCCACTTTGTTCTCCGGAAAAAGGTTCATCACACTTACCACCGTTTTCAGTGGTGTTTTTCTTTGTCGTTGTTTGGCTGTTTAGCCTCACTTTCCTTTTCCTTGTCCCTGTCCAGTAGGGTATAGACGAGCGCAAACTGCCGGTCGCCTTGTTCACCCAGCTGTTGTCTAACACATCCCTCGCAGGTGTACTGACTCCTTGTGTTCAGAAAATTCACGATGGCATAGACAGGGAGGTGTGTGCAATTGGCATGTATATATTGTTTACACGTTCGGCATTTCAAACACTCTAACAAGCACTGGTTGTTACATGATAAACAGTTTGTGTCTGCAGGAGGCAAGTTACTTTCGGGTATAGTACTCATGTTGCACTGTATATTTTCCGGTTTCACTAATTTACCTGCACATGCCTAGACTATAGAGATTGGAACTACCAAAGTTCACACTAAGAACACACACACACACACACACACACACACACACACACACACACACACACACACACACACACACACACACACACACACACACACACACACACACACACACACACACACACACACACACACACACACACACACACACACACACACACCCCTACACTGATGAATGTCCCATATACTATCATTCCCCCCAGCTGTCTCTCCTTATTTTATATTCTTCTTTTGTTCTCTACCGAGGATTACCTCCCATTGTAGTAGGCTTTACCTGCCCCCTACCTGTACGGACCCGTAGGCCATTTCGCCTTAACCCTTTTCAAACTCCTCATTTGATCTCTTCCGACGTTTGACATTCCATTCTAATTGGCTTTACCTGACCTACAGTCCGTTGCCCCATTAACCCTTTTCCAATTCCCTCATTTAATCTCTCCCAAGGATTTAACTCCCATTATTAGCCTCACCTGACCCTACCAGAACAGTTTTGTATGTATGTATGTTTGTTTGCATACGTGAGCGTTTATGTATACGGGCATGTGCACACTTACTGCATGTTCTTATGTTCTTATATATGTATGTATATATATGCGTATTTATGTGTGTACGTATGCGTACACACATAAATACATCCCTCGCCACTGTGAAGCTTCGAGAGTTTCTGCTGTGCTCGACCCCTTTCGACTCTCTATAGCTCGGCACTCTGAGTTGTTTTGTTGTGCCAGCCAGGGTCGACTATGACGTCTCAGTTGAGTGCGTCAATTGATTCATTTTGTATATTATTTAATGTTCTTAATAATAGATGGCGCTGTACTTGCCAATCTTCTGTTTTCTAGTTACCTTTCTGTACGTGTATAAGGGGTTCAGGCTGTGACGGAGGGTGTTGTAATTCATCTTGAATTCATATGCAATCAGTATATACTCAACCAGCGTCTTGGATATATCGGCTCCTGGAGATTTGTGTGGAGGTGTTATCCTGTATTGTGTGCTACTAAATACCGCTAGCTGTGCTGATAACCAGGGAGTAGTGTCTTGTCTGTCATAGCCTGATTCCTATTATTACGTGTGTCATTAGTTTACATTAGTATATAAGGTTCTTTTCTTTTTTCCTTTATTTTTGTTTGTTTGTTCATAGAGATAAATTATTATAATTTATATATTAATATTCATATAAATATATTATTTTCCTTTTTAATCTAGTTACTTGCAATTCTTTATATAATATAGACTCCTTTCTTTTATAATTAATTATATATATATATATATATATATATATATATATATATATATATATATATTAAAATTATCTTGATTTTTCTTAACCATCATATTATGTGCATTAGTTTGGTACAAAGGGGTTAGTGGTGTGGTCAAGTTTATAAGATCAAAGTGGCTTATGATATAATAACTTACATAAATAAACTGCTATATAAACTATAACTACCATCTCTAAAATAGACTACTGAGTCTTGGCATAAGTCTGTTAAACAGACTATTACTCTCCTCACTGAATTCACATCTAATCTATTCAGTCTAGTGTGACAATTTGGGAGTTTCCATACCCGTAGTGCTTACCTGGCCTAATTAAAACTCCTCATAACTTCCGGGTTGTAACAGTATGTTCTGTATATATATGAGTAAAATAAATGTGTACTGTATATGCACTGTAAATCACTTACTTTCATGGTTAATTTATGATAATTTGTATTTTGCACTAGCATAATTATTGTATTAATTTCTTGTTTTAATGTAAAGTATATTATACTCGCCCATTGTAAACTGAGCTTACCATTTTTATATCTGTACATCTCCTGTTAATCCACTAATTGTAAAATGTGTATTTTCAGCTCATGAGGCTGCCATTCTTTAATAAACCGTTTATTATTATTATTTATTTATTATTACACACACACACACACACACACACACACAGTGATAAGTTGAGGACGTGGTCATGCTGATGCACCACCGCCAGTAGTAGTCATCCACCGCTCGTCCCCGTCCCCAGTGGAAGACACAGGGGCAAGGGGACCAGTAGATGGACTGTCCATGGTAGACGGATTGGTAATAAAAGTACCGTCTGCCGTCATTAGGGCAAGCTGATCAGGAATGCTGTTACTCAGTGCCCTGATGTTGTAGTGGGGCATTTGTGGCTGGTCAGGGATACTTTTGAGGAACCTGTCCAGCACCCTCTTGAACTGGTCAGCCGAGGAGCACTCTGCATTACGCACATATCTTGGCAGCGCGTTAAAGAGTGTTGGGCCCCGGTATGATATTGAGGTCATTCTCTGAGTCACCACTCTGGCCAAGGCTCTATTATTGATGTTTCCCAATTCACAGAGCTTGCCTCGCCTCTTGCTGATTTTCTCACTTATTTTCGACTCATTGATTATGAAATGCTGGGTGTGAAGGGAATTTATGGTCTCCTGAAAACTCCCCACTTCCTTGGTGCCTGGCGTGGGGCTCGAACCTCTGAAGGGAGTTTAACCCTCCTAAAAACCCACAGGTTTTGAGATGCCTTGGGTGGGGTTTGAACCCTGGTTAGTAACCATATCCTCCATAGGTCAACCAGGCCCGCACGCTAACCCACTGTACTACCACGGATGTACAAAAGCATAGTAACCTTAGTCCTATTTGTAGGAACCAGGTGATAGTCTCGTGGTGATTCACGTGATGAGTTTATTGGACTTCCCATCAACGACTGTTTTACACTATACCAGACGTCAACTCGGGTAGTACATTATTGGGGTTGCGGGATATTTTCGAGGGCATTACATTACATCCTTCTTTAACTAGGCTAGTCCCTAGCCTCTTTAAGGTCGTAAGGTATCGTAGCTGTATCACCTCAGCAATCTCAATATTGTTAGGGTCCGCGTGATGGGTGCTATATGTAGCTACCAGATCACGTTCCGTGACTGCCACCAATGAAATGCTGGGTGTGAAGGGAATTTATGGTCTCCTGAAAACTCCCCAGGCCCACTTCCTTGGTGCCTGGCACGGGGCTCGAACCTCTGAAGGGAGTTTAACCCTCCTAAAAACCTACAGGTTTTGAGATGCCTTTGGTGGGGTTCGAACCCTGGTTAGTAACCATATCCTCCATAGGTCAAACAGGCCCACGCACTAACCCACTGTACTACCACGGACGTACAAAAGTATATTAACCTTAGCCCTATTTGTAGGAACCAGGTGATAGTTTCGTGGTGATTCACGTGATGAGTTTATTGGACTTCCCATCAACGACTATTTTACACTATACCAGACGTCAACTCGGGTAGTACATTATTGGGGTTGCGGGATATTTTCAAGGGCATTACAGTTTAAGTTTGGGACATGGCCATTTAGCATTTTCCAAACGTAGATTATGATGTACCGCTCACGCCGTCGCTCTAACGAGTACAATTCAAGTGCTTTAAGTCTTCCCCAGTAGTCGAGATGTTGCACGGAGGCGATCTTGTTTGTAAATGTACGTTGGACGCCTTCAAGTGATTGTCGTTCTCCAACCCTCCACGGGTCCCAGAGTTGGCAGCAGTACTCGAGGATTGGCATTATTAGAGATTTGTATAATATTATCATTGAATTTTCTTCCCTTGTGGCAAACGTCCGTAGAATCCAACCCATTTGATTGCGAGCAGAACGGACTATGTCTTGGATGTGTTTGGTAAATGTTGCATCACTGCTTATTGTTACCCCTAGATCTTTAATATTGGCCACTGAATTGACACTGTTTCCATCATAGGTTGAGTACACAGTATTTTCTTTTAGTTTGATATCAGGTCCATATCTAATGAGGTCAAATTTGCAGCTATTAAAAGACATGTTATTATTTTCCGCCCAGTGGTACAGCACATTCAGATCCTGCTGGAGTGATGCTTCATCGTTCTCATTCTTCACTCTTCCAGACACCCGTGTATCATCGGCAAAAGATGAAACTCGAGCCATCTGAACCTCAGCATCTATGTCTGACAAGAGTATTAGGAACAATATTGGTCCAAGAACAGAACCTTGGGGAACTCCACTGGTCACGTTTGAATATGTAGACACACATCCACCATCTGCTACAGACTGGACTCTATCTCTGAGGAAGGCACTTCTCCAACGTCCTACACGTCCACTGATCCCGAGTTTCCGAATCTTATGGAGGAGGACGTCATGGTCGACTTTATCAAAGGCCTTCTCGAAGTCAAGGTACACCACATCCAGGTTGGCTCCATCCTCCAGTGTTTGCAGAATATAGTCATGGTGCTCCAGCAATTGAGACAAACGGGACCTCCCTCCCCTGAAGCCATGTTGTCCACTGTTCATCTTATTGTTGTTTTCTAAGAAAAACACTATTTGCTTACTGATAACTTTCTCAAGTATCTTGATAATGTGAGAAGTCAGTGCAATCGGTCGGTAGTTCTTGGGTAGGGATCTTGGTCCTCCTTTGTAGATTGGGGTAATCTTTGCAGTCCTCAATAACATTGGTATAGTTCCCTCTCTCATAGATGCCTTCCACAGCATGTATAGTGGGACTGAAATCTCTGAAGCGCACTCTTTCAGGAGGATTGCTGGAAATTGATCGGGTCCAGCCGCAGAGTTTGCTTTAAGCTCACCTATTGCTTCAGCAATATCACTTGGTTGGAAGTAGATGTCCTCCAGTTAAGGTGGCTGCCCAATAGAATTGAAGAAAATATCTGGGTCATTGATTCTGTGCATCTCTTTTGGCTGACTAAATACTTTTTCGTATTGACCTCTCAGTGTCTCGCAAATCTGTTGTGGATTGCTGATGACATCTCCATCTGTGGCGACAAGAGGACCAATACTTGCTTTCACTGTGGCTCGTTTCTTAACATACTTGAAGAAATACTTAGTTTGTCTGAATGGCTTCAACCGCAGATTTCTCATCTTTGGCTCTTTCGTTCCTGTGGGACTCCCTCAGCTGTTCCTCCAGTTGTTTCACCTTGTCCTGCATGCTTCTTCTGTCATGGTCATTGTTACATGTTTTTATTCTGGAGTTTAGTTTGCTCCTTTTCCTCATGATTGTTTTCCTCTCTCACACACACACACACACACACACCCACCCCCACCCACCCACCCACCCACCCACCCACCTACCCACCCACCTACCCACCTGTGGTTTTCTGTGGTTTTAGTTGAGGGCTGACAATTATCGCCCCATGGTCCACGTCGTTGTGGCCACTGTACATCCCATCTGCCCTCTTATGTGTCAGCTGTTCAATGATGATGTTGCTGGCAGCACGGAGGTAATAGTGAGGTAGAGTTGGTTGGTCGTCTATTGAAGCAAGGAAATTATTCAATCCTTCTTAAACATTTCCAATTTTGGTGAAGGAGCGCTGGATCCCCTCCAAGGCTTGTTACTCCCCAAATTTCCAGGGACTCCAGAACTGGTGGCAGTATTCTAAAAAGAAGTATCACCAAGGCCTTTTACAGAGCAAGCATATGTTCCACTTCTCGTGTTTTAAAGGTATGCAATATCCAGCCAGCCTGGGGCCTGGCCTTTTGAACCACTGCTTGGATGTGCTTGCTTAGAACACCCACGTCCACCACATGGCTAGTGCATCTATCGTGTGCAGAATAGTTGGCCTCTTTCATTAATGTTGGTTCCATACCTAACTCATTCAAATTTATTGCTTTTGAATGTCATACTGTTTGTTTCAGCCCAAGATTACAAATTGGATAGGTCAAAATTTAACTTCTCTACATCTGTCAATTTGTTTTCTTTTACTACTCTTGTGATATCAGCAAAGGAAGAGAATGATGAGTGGAGGGTATCTTGGTCAATATCGGATATGTGAATAAGGAAAAGCAGTGGACCCAAAACAGAGCCTTAGGGAACACCACTGTATATGTTGAAATCACAGGAGAGGACACCATCTGCACCAACACACTGTTTCCTATCCTGCAAGAAATTGTGGATCCACATTCCAAGACGACCAGTTATTCCTAGATTCCTTAATTTATGCAGTAAGACCCCATGAAAGGCCTTGCTATAATCTAGGTAAATGTCATCAATATGTGTGTTGTCTTCGAGTGCAGCAATAATATTTTCATTGTGTGAATGGAGCTGGGATAAACTAGATCTACTTTCTCAGATTCCATGTTGATTTTCATTCATTTTGTTTATTTATAGTTTGTTATCTTTGTCACTACATATTATTTTTTTCAAATATTATTAAAGCATGGCGTATGAGAACTATTGATCGGTAAATTTCTGGTTTGGCCCTCGATCCTCCTTTATATACAGGGGTAATCTCTGCTATTTTCACTTGTTTGTGGATTATTCCAGTATCAATCGAGTTTCTGTACATGGACAGGAGGGGTACACTCATCAGTTCTGTATATACCTGTATGTTAAGTAAGATGACTGGAAAACCATCAGGACCGGCTGCAACACACACACACACACACACACATATACTGTAGATAGATAGATAGATAAATAGATAGATAGATAGATACTTAATTGACCACAGAATAAATCTTAAAATATATACATAGTGCAATTATAGTTTTCCAACAAACAATGAAAATCTCACAGTTTAATCTTACAACATAAGTTAAAACTGTAGTCCAAAAACAAAACCCTTACCAAAAAATATATGGCACAACAAGCAATGTACTGTAAACACTGAATAGCCTCAGCACCTTTGATCGTCCGAATAACTATCAATAAGCAGCCACATATCATGAATAATCTTACACATGATATTAGGCGTGAACTGATCCGAAAGCATTAACTGTCGTAAAGTTTCACACACACACACACACACAAGTCACACACATACACACACACACACCCTTCTGCTTATACTGTAAATCTTTTCTCTCCTTTGGGCTCCTCCGACCATAAACTAATATATGTCACCTGTTCTATCTCTCCGGTACGGCCACCCGATCCTCCCAACCTCCCAACCGGCGGCACTTGTGGCACTTTGGCGCTGCCGACTGGGAGGCTCTTCGGCAGTACTTCTTTTATTTCCCATGGAATGACTTTTGCTTCCATGGCCGGGGACCCTCGGTGAGTGCTGAACGCATTACCGAGGTAATCCTCTCGGGCATGAAAGCATACATTCCATTTTCTTGCTCTCAGTCTAATGCAAAAATATCTTGGTTTACTCACGCTTGTTTTACTGCTGTCCACAACAATGAGGAAGCATTCAAGTGGTACCCACGCCTTAAGACTTAAGAATCTCATTCTTCCTATGGCTCTGCCCATAATCCAGCCAAATCTGTTCTTCGACTTGCCAAACATTCTTTCATCAATAATAAATGCACTGAACTATCCAACTCTAGCTCTTCCCAAGCTTTCTGGCATCTAGCCAAAAACCTCTCCAACCATTTTTCTTCCTCATCTTTCCCTCCCTTTTTCCACTCTGATGGCACAACCATCACTTCTTCCTCTGACAAAGCTGAACTCTTCACTCAAACTTTTGCTAGAAACTCCATCTTGGATGATTCCGGTGCTATTCCTCCCTCTCCACCCCCCTCTCTCCTACTTATGCCTAATATCCTAATCTCTTCTAAAGATGTATTTTTACCCTCTCTGGGCTTAATACTAAGAAGGCGTATGGTCCGGACGTGTTCCTCCTGTTGTACTAAAAAAATTTGCTTTCGTGCCGACTCCCTGCCTAGGCAAACTCTTTCGTCTGTGTCTCCTCTAACGTCTTCCCTTCTTTGCTGGAAGTTTGCTTTCATTCAACGTGTCCCAAAGAAGGGTGACCGCTCTCAACCCTCCAACTATTGTCCAAATATTCTTATCTGTTGTATCTCTAAAGTTTTTTAAACTATGCTTGCTTCCAAATTTCTTAAGCATTTCTCTTCTCATAATCTACTCTCAGATTGCCAGTATAGCTTCCTTAAGGGTCGCTCTACTGGTGATCTTCCTTCATATCTTACAAGCTCTTGGTCATCCTCCTTTCGGGACTTCGGTGAGACTTTTTCTATTGCACTAGACATATCGAAGACCTTCAATAGAGTCTGGCACAAATCTTTAATTTCTAAACTACCCTCCTTCGGTTTCTATTCCTCCATCTGTGCCTTTGTCTCTAATTTCCTTTCTGGCCATTCCATAGCTGTGGTTGTGGACGGCCATCGTTCACTTCCTCATTCTATCAACTCCGGTGTTCCTCAGGGCTCTGTCCAATATCCCATTCTCTTTCTAATTTTCATAAATGATCTTTTCAACTGTACCTCCAGTCCCATCCATTCGTACACAGACGACTCTACCTTACACTACTCAATTCGTTTTCCTGAACACCCCAGCCAGCAATCCCTCAAAAACAAACTTAATGAAGCCATGCAACACTTATCTTCTGATCTAACTACTATTTCCAATTGGGGCAGAGATAACCTTGTTGCCTTTAATGCTTCCAAAACCCAATTTCTTCATCTTACTACCTGTCCGGAACACCCAGAGGACTATCCTTTATTCTTCAACAATACAAAAATCATTCCTTCATCTTCTCTCAATATTCTCGGTGTCTCTATTTCTTCTGCTCTCACTTGGAAGGACCATATTTCCCGTCTTGCTAAGGCAGCCTCCCAAAAGCTGGGTGTGCTCAACCTCCTCAAGGGGTTCTTTACCCCTGCACAGCTTCTTGCTCTGTACAGGGGCACGGTGCGTCCTTGTATTGATTATTGTTCACATGTGAGGGAAGGATCCTCTCACACCGCACTCTTAGACAAAGTAGAAAGGAAAGCCTTTTGTATCATTAACTCCCGTCCACTCACCAACTCTCTGCAATCTCTCTCTCTCTTCGCCGCAATGTTGCATCTCTCTCTATTCTATCGCTACTACAATAATCAATGTTCCTCAAAGCTTTCCCAGTGTATACCACCTCCTCTACATAGGGTACAGACTACATAGTACCTGTCTTGCAACACAATCCCACCCCTACTCTGTGCAACTCTCCAACCCAAGAGTGAAACGTTATTCTCAATCTTTCTTCTATTCAACTGCTGAGCTCTGGAACTCTCTCCCAGAATCAGTCTTTTCCTCTTACTATGACTTAAATTACTTCAAACTCCGTGTGTCCAGGCATTTTGGCTCGAACGTCCCTTGATTTTGGCCCTGTCACTCTTTCAACTGGGTGAGGCACTCGCTACAGGCAGTTCTGCCTTTTGTCTCCCTCACTCACATAGAAGAAAAAAAACGCACACACACACACACACACACACAGACAGACAGACAGACAGAGAGACATTTTGAGACTCGTCTATACTCCAAGAACTACTTATTTAGCTGCTGAGGACAATGGTTCCATTTTATATAGTTTGTTAGATATTATTAGACGATTTATTCAGATTAGCTAAGTCGTCTTGGAGTTAGTATGATAATTAAATAGTTCCCCAGTAGATCATTAAGGGTCATTACCAAACTGAATGTTATCGTCTAGTGAAAGCCAGAATGAAATTGAAATGTTGGTACTGTACTCTGAGAGGATCAATTAGGAGATAAGATTGTAGTTGTTGTTGTTGGGTTTTATTTATGTTTTTATATATTTTTTTTTTACTTTGCTCCCTATACCTCCATCAAGCTTGAGAAACTACCCCCAAGACTTCGTGATTTCTCGATAGCAAAATGCCGGTACCTTATAAATTGCAGAATTACTATCGCTTGCCAGGGAAAAATAGACACCTAAATGGCACATAAGGTGTTAAGATTAACAAGGGAATGGGGTGAAAAATCTTTAAACCGCCAAACCTAAGGGGTGAACGTACAAAACTAATGAGGTTAAACAAGAGGAAGAAGGAGGTCTGGAAAAATCCCCCTTATGGCTGAAGAAGCTTTGAAAATGTAGCCCCTTCAATACAACATAGCGTCATTTTCAGTTTAGTCTGGCTAACACTAAGCTATTTTAATCAGCTTAGGAAGGCCCTCTGGAAATCGAATGGCTGCCAAACTATTACAATGATTAACCCGTTGACGCCTATAGATTATTCCCAAGCTGAATTAAATCGTCTAATTATAATACGAATTAAATTAAGAAGGCGCCATCGTATTGAATAGATTAAGGGGAGATGGGCCGGTTTTCTGGCCCCCCTTCTCCCTGAGTTTAGCCCCATTGTTTTTTCTTTTAGATTTTAAGACGTTCGGCCCATTAGTTTATCGATTTTAAGACTTTACGCCCCATTTCTTTGTCAATATTAAAACCTTTCGTGCCTTTTAGGTGTCAATTTTTTCCTGGCGAGCGATATCGAGCCTTTAATTTTAAGAGGATTCGGCCTTCGGCCGGGACATTTTTATATCGAAAAATGTACACATTTAGCTTAAAAGGGGGTCTAGTTTTTGTTTTGTTTTAAAGCTTGATGGAGGTCTAGCGAGGACATTGAAAAATTTATTAATATATATATATATATATATATATATATATATATATAAATTATATATATATATACCGTATATAATATATATATATATATATACCAAAATACAAGCACTACCCCCTTAACAGCAGAAGTAGTACTTCCCAAAATAAATATTACTGCTTCCATTGTGGCTATCATTAGATGCTTTTATTCAGCTTAAGAAGAATTTGTGGGGGTTCAGGGAGTTAATTGAGATAGTTGAGAGCTCTTAATTGGTGCCTAAAGATCCTTACTACTCTAGGTAAAATTGTTTAGTACTTGACAACATAATATCTTAGGCTATCGTATTGAAGGTATTACACACACACACACACACACACACACACACACACACACACACACACACACACACAACACGTCACGCACGCACACACACAACACGTCACGCACGCACACACACAACACGTCACGCGCATACACACACACCACGTCACGCACACAACACGTCACACACACAACACGTCACACACCACACGTCACGCACACAACACGTCACGCACACACAACACGTCTCACACACACACACAACACGTCACGCACACACACACCCACCACATACACATCACGTCACACACACACACGACCGATACATACGTCTCACACATACACACGTCTCACACATGCACGTCACACACACTCACACACACTAGCAACCCAACCTAACCTATCCTAACCTTGAACTCTGAAGAATTTGACGCATTTGACAGTTTTCTGGCTATCATTAGACGATGTTATACAATTAGGAAGGATCTGTGGGAATTTATACGGGTAAAGATTATCTTAATTAGCCCTCTGACTTCCATATACCCTTCCTAATCTAAATATAATCGTCTAAAAAGACTAAAACACACACACACACACACACACACAAACAAGTCACACACACATGTACATAAGTCACACACACAGACACACGTCAAACATACATACACACACATACGTCAAACATACACACACACACACGTCAAACATACATAAGAACATAAGAACATAAGAAAATGGGAGTCTGCAGAAAGCCGATTGGCCTAAGCAAGGCAGATCCCTGTCCCACACAACCCCAATTACAAAGCCCAATTATAGGCTCAACACTCTAATACCCTGAGGATCATCTTACCAAAACGGTTAGAGATTAACGCAGGATTACGTGGGGTCTGCAGAGCGCTGATTGGCCCAACCCTGCTGATCCCCCTTCACACCCAACCCTTCTCGTCCATATGCTTATCCAATTTTATCTTAAAGCTCCCTATCGTTTTTAATCCCACTATAGCACTTGGTAGTCCATTCCACCCATCTACAACTCTGTTACCAAACCAATATTTGCCTATATCTTTTCTGAAACGAAATTTATCTAATTTGAAACCATTGGTACGAGTTCTTTCGCTATCACTGAGCTTTAGTACATTTGTCATGTCCCCTTTGTTAATCCCACTAACCCACTTGAACACCTCTATCATATCCCCTCTAACTCTGCGTCTCTCTAACGAATGTAAGCCTAATTTCTTCAACCTTTCTTTATACGGAAGATTTCTAATATTATGGATCATTTTTGTCATTCTACGTTGTACTCTCTCCAATGAATCTATGTCCATTCTGTAATAAGGACACCAAAATTGAACAGCATAATCCATATGGGGTCTCACTAATGACAAGTAAAGTTTTAAGATAACATCAGCAGTTCTGTTACTCACACTCCTTGAGATGAACCCGAGAATCCTGTTTGCCTTGTTTCGAACGCTTATACACTGTTGTCTAGGCTTCAAATCATTGCTAACAAACACACCTAGATCTTTCTCACAATTCGAGTTTTCTAATTCCACATTAGCTAGTTTATATTTAACATTTGTATGCATCTTCCCTATCTTTAATACCTTGCATTTGTCAATGTTAAACTTCATCTGCCAATTTACTGACCATTCGTGTAAGGTATCTAGATCCCTTTGGAGGCACTCTATATCTCTATCTGAATCAATCGTTCTCCCCATTTTGGTATCGTCTGCAAATTTACTTATCCTACTAGTTATACCTAAATCAAGGTCATTTATGTATATAACAAACAACAGAGGACCTAATACAGATCCCTGGGGGACACCACTTTTGACTGCTCCCCATTCTGACTTCGTACCATTTATGCTGACTCTCTGCTTCCTACCAATTAGCCATGACCTAATCCATCCCAACAACGCCCCACCTATTCCATGCGCCTCAACCTTTCTCATCAATCTCTCATGGGGGACTCTGTCGAAAGCTTTACTGAAATCTAAATATATGATATCATATGACTTGTCATTATCTACTGCTTCATATACCTCTGAGAAAAAACTAAGCAAATTAGTAAGGCAAGAACGTCCCTGAGTGAATCCATGCATATATACACACACATACGTCAAACATACACACACGCACACGTCACACCCACACATACTGTACACAGGTTTCCAAGAAGTGTTGACCATCCATCCTGGTTCGTTTTTATATTTACTACTTTGTTTCCACCCTCCTTTCTTCCTTCATTTGTGCTGCTGTCTTTCCTATTTCATTATTATTGGATAAAAAACACCATCTGAGGAAGAGCACTTTATTGACAACGTTTCGCAGATAGCTTCATCATTCATTTGTTCTTCTGTCTTTCCTATTTCATTATTATTCATTTGTTCTGCTGTCTTTCCTATATAATTATTATTCATGTGTTCCTTATTTCTTTCTTTCCTTCTGTTCCCATCCCTTCAGTTTTTCCTTCAACCATTATTTCTTGTTTTCCTTCTTTCCTTTGTATATCTCGCTCCTTCCTACAAATATTTAATCTTTCATCACTCCTTCTGTTATTTGCGTACGTCCTTCCTTTATTATCTCCTCCCCTCATTCCTTCATAATTTCCTTCGCCCATGTCATATTTACTTCCTCCTTCCTTCCCTTATGCCCTCCCTTTCCTTCCTTCCTTCTTTTCTTATTGTTCTATTTAGCCTTTCTGTCCGTACTCTTCCCTTCCTTCTCTTCTCCCTTCCTTCCTTGCTCCTTCCCTCCCTTCTTTCCTTGCTCCTTCCCTCCCTTCCTTCCATCATCCCTCTTCTGTTTGTCCCTCCTTCCTTCCTCTCTCACTTCCTTCCTCTTTTTTTTTGTCCCTCCTTCCTTCCTCTCTCACTTCCTTCCTTCCTCCCTTTCTTCCTTCCTCTCTTCCTCCCTTCCTCTCTTCTTCCCTTGTTTCCTTCCTCTCTTCTTCCCTTTCTTCCTCCTCTTCCTCCCTTACATCATTCCTCATTTTCTCCTTTATTTCCTTCCTCTCACTCTCTCTCTCTCCCCCTCATATATATATATATATATATATATATATATATATATATAATTCTTACCCTCCTCATCTCCCTTCGTTCTTTCTGATTTAGTGAGAGACTTGACTTGATTCAATAATTGTCATTTTAATATTGCCCCTCAGAGTGAATGCGGGCAGGCAATTTTACATTTGGATACAATAATAGTTTGTGGTACGATAATTCTGTTAAAATTGTGCACACAATACCAATGACTTGGCCATGTGCAATATGGGCCTAGTGCAGAGTACAGGCATAGATATTTAACACTAAGACCAAGGTACAGTAATTTGAACATGAAGGACTATTTTTATCTATATTTATTTGCAGTTACGGATATGTTCGGGAGCTTCGAAGCACACGTGAGTACATACAACCGTGTGTTTAGCTACGGCCAGGAATCAAACTCACGATCAATATTGCCCACGATCTTAAGCCTGTATCACACGAGAGCTTTTTCAGTCAATTTCCAATGAGCAAGTTTATTCTCGCAATTGTTCAGGGATCGTTTGCACTGTTATCGAATACTAGACTTGAGATAGATTGTGTTAGGCGGCTGCTTTCTAACCAAGCTTTAATTTTGAAGCTGTCGGACTACAATTGCCCGAAACAAATGACACCACCTTTGTGACACCACCTTTAGAATTGAGAGCCAGGCATCTTATCAACCATCCTATGACCTTATATAAACCTTATGAACCATTATGCATTGTGAAATATCTATGCCCTTACTCTGAAACATGGGTCTACAAATATGAGATGGGTTGGAATAATGAGAGATAATATCCAGAATCATTAATGAATAATGGTTGCTAAGGATCCTGCCATTTATCTATCCTCTGTCATCCCAGCAGAACCAGACTCCCAGCGTCATAACATTATATTAATGTACGATCCGTTCATTAATATTATAAATAATATTATTATTATTATTATTATTATTAGTAGTAGTAGTAGTAGTAGTAGTAGTAGTTATAGGCCAACACATCCAACGAAGCACGAGTGGACGTTAGTGCAAGAAGTTTTTGGACAAGAGCACAGCGAGCATTCTTTGACGTAAGAATATTCGACCCAATGGCCCATAGCTACAGCGGGCTGTCTCTGGAGGCTGCACACAAGAGGAATGAACAAGAGAAGGTCAGGGCATATGGGGAAAGGATCTTAAATATCGAACATGGCAGCTTTACCCCACTAGTCTTCACCACATCTGGAGGGATGGGACCTAGGGCCCAGTGCTTCTATTCAAGGCTTGCAGAGATCATCGCAGAGAAGAAGAAACAGCCCAGGAGCCACGTTGTAGCCTGGATGAGGTGCTGTCTATCTTTCTCGTTGCTCAGATCAGCACTACTATGCCTGCGGGGAACAAGACTGTCTGCACCACAACCAGCGACGGTGGCAGAAGTGGACTACGAGGCAGCAGTGGCAGAGGGTCGCATAGGAAGGAGACTGGATTGAAGTTGCATGGTGTTGAATAGTAATATCTGATGCTTGTAAAATAAAATGTATGAACAATATTAAATAAAAACCAATGTAGTAGTAGTAATCCACGATGATGAGTCTGAGTGCTGACCCCGGAATAGTAAGTAGCTGAATGACTACCAAGTCGGATGCTTTGATGACTGTTCTGACCTGGTTTAGGGTCCAAAGAGGGGATGCACAGGCTGAGTGGTAGTAGTTAAAAAAAAAAAAAAAATAGTTATAGTAGTAGTAGTAGTGCTTGCTGGCCACCAAACAGGGGGAGAGGCAGCAATTCATGCAATAAGAGAAATATATGAGCAAGAAGAATGTGAAGCCATGCTGTTAGTGGATGCATCAAATGCCTTTAACACCATCAACAGAAAGACAGCAATACACAACATCAAGGTAAAATGCCCCAGCTTAGCCACCTATGTAGAGAATACCTATAAACAGCCTGCGGACCTCTTCATAGTAAACAACCAAAACTCACGACGTGGAACGGCACTGAAATCAATGGAAGGAACCACACAAGGGGACCCAGTAGCAATGGCGATGTACTCATTAGGTCTCTCGGTGTTGCTATCATTAACAAGACATGAGACGACACATGTTAAGCAGGCGGCCTATGCAGATGATCTCACTGGAGCAGGGAAAGTCAACGATCTCAAGAGCTGGTGGGAGCAAGTATCACAAGTGGGACCAGAAATAGGATACTTTCCAAATGCTAGTAAGTCTATACTGATAGTAAAACCAGAACATTACGAAAATGCCTTAGAAGCTTTCAACGGTAGTGAAATGGTCATAACAAAGGACGGACAGCGTCATCTAGGGGCAGTGATTGGCACAGAAGAGTTCAAGAAGCAATACATGGAAGAGAAGGTCAGAGAGTGGGTAAACGAAATAGAAATACTAGCCAAAATTGCAAAGACGGAACCACAGGCTGCATATTCGGCATTCACATATGGGGTCAAACACCGCTGGACCTACTTGATGCGTACCATTCCAAACGTGGGTCCACAACTTCAACCGCTAGAAGATGCCATCAGAGACAAACTCATCCCAGCTTGGATGAAGTCCTACACCCCAAATGCTACAGAGAGGGAGTTGCTCGCACTTCCTCCTAGGTTAGGAGGGCTTGGAATCATCAATCCGGTGAGGCGGGCGACAACGGAACACCAGAACTCAGTAAAGATAACAGAATCTCTCGCTGAACGCATCGTAGCGCAAGATCCTGATGGCGAAGTGGACCAGGCGGACATCTACAACATCAGAAAGACCATCACGTCAGAGAGGCAAAACTCACAGAAAAATTACCTGGCACAATTGATGCGACAACTTTTCCCGAGACTAACAAGAAAAGTACAAATAGCACAAGAAATGGGTGCTTCAAATTGGCTGACAACACTACCAATCAAGGCAAAAGGCTTCAATCTAAACAAACTAGAATTTAATGATGCTATTGCACTGAGGTATGATTGGCCGATTGTAGGACTGCCCGATCGATGCGTTTGTGGAATCAACAACGATGCAGACCACAGCATGATATATAAGAAGGGAGGATTCATCAGCATCAGGCACGATGAAGTAAGAGATGTAACGGCGAACATGCTCAGGGAGGTGTGTCGAGATGTGGTGTGCGAACCATCACTCATTCCCTTGGAGGGAGAGATCTTGCAGCACAGGACGGCCAACACATCCAACGAAGCACGAGTGGACGTTAGTGCAAGAAGTTTTTGGACAAGAGCACAGCGAGCGTTCTTTGACGTAAGAATATTTGACCCAATGGCCCATAGCTACAGCGGGCTGTCTCTGGAGGCTGCACTCAAGAGGAATGAACAAGAGAAGGTCAGGGCATATGGGGAAAGGATCTTAAATATCGAACATGGCAGCTTTACCACACTAGTCTTCACCACATCTGGAGGGATGGGACCTAGGGCCCAGTGCTTCTATTCAAGGCTTGCAGAGATCATCGCAGAGAAGAAGAAACAGCCCAGGAGCCACGTTGTAGCCTGGATGAGGTGCCGTCTATCTTTCTCGTTGCTCAGATCAGCACTACTATGCCTGCGGGGAACAAGACTGTCTGCACCACAACCAGCGACGGTGGCAGAAGTGGACTACGAGGCAGCAGTGGCAGAGGGTCGCATAGGAAGGAGACTGGATTGAAGTTGCATGGTGTTGAATAGTAATATCTGATGCTTGTAAAATAAAATGTATGAACAATAACAACAAGCAAGCAAGCAAGCAAGCAAGCATGCAAGCAAGCAAGCAAGCAAGCAAGCAAGCAAGCTCTCTCTCTCTCTCTCTCTCTCTCTCTCTCTCTCTCTCTCTCTCTCTCTCTCTCTCTCTCTCTCTCTCTCTCTCTCTCTCACCGCCGCCGCAATCTTGGTATGACGTCACAATCTTGGTATGACGTCACAATCTTGGTATGACGTCACAACCCTTTTAAGCGCGCGCGAGAGAGAGAGAGAGAGAGAGAGAGAGAGAAAAGAAAGAAGGAAAAGAAGAAGAGAGAAGGAGAGAATAGCGAAGATATTGGAAAAAAATAGTAGTAGTAGTTATAGTAGTAGTAGTGGTGACTGTAGTAGTATTTTAGTATTTTTGTTTAAGTAAGTTGGGATTATTTTGGCCATTGATCAAAGTTCAAGAACTTGTAATAATATTAATACAATGACAATGGCATTATACGTGATGTATTATTATTTCCCCTTATAATAATTATGTAGAGTATAGAGATCATACTAATTTGTTCTCATTCCCTTCCTCTTCCCTATCTATTCCTCCTGCTATCCTTCGCTTTCTTTCCTTCCTTCCCTCTTTCTCCACCCATCCCTTCTTCTCCTTCCGTCTTTCTCCACCCATCCCTCCCTCTTTCCCCACCCATCCCTCCCTCTCCCTCCCTCCTTCCCTACCCATCCCTCCCTCCTTCCCTACCCATCCCTTCCTCTCCCTCCCTCCTTCCCTACCCATCACGCCCTCTTACCCCTCGCTCTCTTCTCATCCGTTCTTCTTTCCCACATTATCCCTCCATCCCTCCAACTCCTTCCCTATCCATCCCTCATTCTTTACCCATCCCTTTCTCTCCCTCCCTCCTTCCCATCCCTTCCTCTTCTTCCCTCCTTTCCCCTTTCTCCCCCCTTCCTTCTTGCCCTCCCCCTCCTTCCTTCCCCCCCCCCCTCCCTGTTACCCCACCAGAACCAGAACCCTAGCATCATATTATCTCCCCCCCCCCCCCCCCCGCCCCTCTGGCTATCATGTACAGTACACAGATCCTACAACTTTTTTTTTAGACAGTTCGTCCGAAACGCTGGGCAATTATCCCGAGGACTTAAGGGGAAATTTTCACTTAAGGAATTGTTTTTCTGAACCCCCTTCTCTTCCATGTTTAGCCCCATTGCTTTTGGGATTAGAGGACGTTCGCCCTATTAGTTTGGTGATTTTAAGACCTTTCGCACCATTTCTGTCAATTTTAAGACCTTTCGTGCCATTTAGGTGTCGATTTATTCCTGGTGAGCTATAGCGAGCCTGTAATTTAGGAGGAACTACCAACAAATGTACAAATTTATCTCGAAGGGTGTCTTTGGGGTGATATTTGTTAAGCTTGATAGAGGTCTAGGGACCAAACTAAAACAAATATATATGCCGGTAATAATAACAAAATAAATAGACAAATAAAATAATGCCCCTTAAAGTTATATATCGTAACCTCGTCAACATTAGGTAAGTTAGATTAGGTAAGGATAGTTACACACTTCAGCAGTCGAGGAAGCACTTTCACCTTATTCTGGCTAATATTAGACGATTTTATTTTATTTCACAAGACCCTTAGGGAATCAAAGAGGAAAGTTCTATCTCAAATAACTCTCTGGCTCCCACTGTTCCTTCCTAATCTGAACATAATATATTAATAGCCAGAATAAAGGTTGAATGTATAGTCTCTCAGCCTATGCCCGAGAGGGAGTAGTTGGAATATAGAAGAAAAAACAAATATTTTTGTGCTGTCTATCTCTCCCATAAACTTTACTGATTTTCTTAAATTCTTCGACTATCTGAATTATAAAGTGGAACACATCCTATCAACCTCTCCTTTCTCAGAATTGTCCATCTTAGAGGACTACAATATTCACCGCCTGGCTCTCCTCTCATTTCACTGACCAATCTGGTGAACAAGCCTGCATCTTGTCTCTCCTAAATGACCTGGGCCAATTAGTTCAGAAGCTTACTCGCATCCTGAGCCTTGGAGATCAGCCTTAATCCTTCGTCTTACTCTGTAAACCATTTTTCTCCATTGGGCTCCTCATAACCTTATCTCTGTTACCTGTCTCATCTCTCTCCAGTGCGGCCATCTAATCCTCCTAGCTGGCGGGGTTACTGGGGTACTGTGCCAAGACCACCTCTACACTACACGTAGAGGTGGTCTTGACTGTGCGCCCATGCATTGAGTACTCTTCGCGCATGTGTAAGGAAGTTCCACCCATACAGCACTTCTCGAAAGGGTAGAGTCAAAGGCATTTCGTCTCAACTTACCTTTTCTTACTAATTATCTACAATTCATCTTAACACACTGCATTGTTGCTTCTCTCTCTCTCTCTCTTATAGCGCTATTAAAATAATATATGTTCTTCAGAGCCTTTTCAGTTCAGTATATACCTTCTCCTTTACGAAGAATAGTTGGCGCCTGCCTTTCAACACATTCCCACCTCTTTTCTGTCCAACTTTCTAACCTGAGAGTGAACCAATTTTCCCAGCCTTTCTTCCACTCAACAAGTAAACTAAGGAACTCTTTCCTTCAGTCTATCTTTCTCTTATCTTACGACTTATACTTCTTCAAGCTTCGTGTGTCCAGACATACAGTATATATTCTAACGTACCTTGAAGTTGGCTTTCCGTCATCCCTTCAATTTGAGGGGGACACTCGTTACAGGCAGCTTTGCCTTTTGTCTCTTTCTTACACATAGAAAAACAAACACATTCACGCACACTATTAAGCAAACACCCACACACACACACACACACACACATTGACGCACATTATCAAGCAAACACACACACAAACATGCACGCACACTATCAAGCAAACACATACACCCACACCTGCACGCACACTATCAAGCAAACACAAACACACGAACATGTACGCACACTATCAAGCAAACACACACACACACACACACACAAACATGCACGCACACTATCAAGCACACACACAAAAACATGCACGCACACTATCAAGCAAACACACACACATGCACGCACACTATCAAGCACACACATACACACACGCAAACATGCATGCACACTATCAAGCAAACACACACATACACAAACATGCACGCACACTATCAAGCAAACACACACACACAAACATGCACGCACACTATCAAGCACACACATACACACACAAACATGCTCGCACACTATCAAGCAAACACACACACATACACATGCACGCACACTATCAAGCAAACGCATACACACACACAAACATGCATGCACACTATCAAGCAAACACACCTGTGGTTGTGGTTGAGGGCTGACAGCTATCGCCCCGTGGTCCATGCCGTTGTGGCGCCGCCACTGTACATCCCATCTGCCCTCCTCTGCGCCAGCTGGTCAATGATGCTGTTGCTGGCAGCACGGAAGTGATAGTGAGATAGAGTTGGTTGGTCGTCTATTGAGGCAAGGAAGTGATCCAAATCCTTCTTAAACATTCCCAGTTTTGGGTAGTCTTTATTTCTAATTTCTTTGGGTAATTCGTTATACACCTTAGGACCATGAGTAGCGAAAGAATGTTCCCTTAGTGTCTTCACTCTGGTTAGCGCTCTTGATTTGATGGGTCTGATATCGCACTTTATTTTCAACTTTCAGATTTGGAGCCATGTTATTAAGAATTTTCCAAGTGTATAGGATTAAGTATCTTTCTCTACGTCTCTCGAGAGAGTATAGTTGTAATGTTTTTAATCTCTCCCAGTAGTCCTGATCCTTTACAAATGTGATTTTGCTGGTGAAGGAGCGCTGGATCCCCTCCAAGGCTTGTTTCTCCCCAGATTTCCATGGACTCCACAACTGGCAGCAGTATTCTAAAAGAGGTATCACCAAGGCCTTGTACAGGGTAAGCATAGGTTCCACCTCTCGTGTTTTAAAGGTGCGCAATATCCAGCCAGCCTGAGCTCTTGCCTTTTGAACCACTGCTTGGATGTGCTTGCTGAAGGTAGCATCATGACTCATTAGAACACCCAGGTCTAGCACATGGTTATTGCGTTGTATTAGGGAACCGTCGTGTGCAGTATAGTTGGCGTTTTCATTGAATTTGGTTCCATACTTAGCTAGTTCAAATTTATTGTTGTTTAATGACATATTGTTTGCATCAGCCCAGGAATACAAACTGGTTATGTCAGAATTTAATTTATTTACATCTGCTGATTTTATTTATTTCATGACTTGTGTCATCAGCAAATGAAGAGACTGATGAGTGGAGGGTATCTTGGTCAATATCAGATATGTGAATAAGGAAAAGCAGTGGTCCCAGAACAGAGCCTTGGGGAACACCACTGTAGACGTTAGAGTCACAGGAGAGGACACCGCCTGCAGCAACACACTGCTTCCTATCCTTCAAGAAATTGTGGATCCACATTCCAAGACGACCAGTTATTCCTAGATTTCTTAATTTATGCAGTAAGACCCCATGATCCACCTTATCGAAGGCCTTGCTAAAGTCCAGGTAAATGACATCAATATTTTTGTCTTCGAGTGCAGCAATAATTTGTTCATGGTGGGAGAGGAGCTGGGATAAGCAAGATCTACCTGCTCGGAATCCATGTTGATTTTCATTCATTTTGTTGTTTATTTCTAAAAAGTTTTGTCATTTTTTTCACTATAATTTTTTCAAATATTTTTATAACATGGGATGTGAGAGCTATTGGTCGGTAAATTTCTGGTTTGGCCCTTGATCCCCCTTTATTATATAGGGGTAATCTTTGCTCTTTTCAATTGTTCAGGGATTATTCCAGTATCAAGCGAGTTTCTGTATAGGGATAGGAGGGGTACAATCAACTGTTCTGTACATACTGTTTGTTAAGTAGGATGGCTGGAAAACCATTAGGACCAGCTGCAGCATTCCTAAAGATTTCCTTTATAGCTTTCTGAATGTCCATTCGAGAAATGGTCATGTCCTACATTTGTGGGTCAATGATTTGGCTGTTCGAGAAAAATTCCTTGGGATCTGTGATCTTCTTTTCTTCAATGGGGGTACTAAACACACCTTCATACTGTTTACGGAGAGCTTCACACAATTCCGTTGGATCTTCAATCTTTGTTCCTTGTGCATTTGTTAGGGGTCCAACAGCCGCCTTGATTTTGGATCCATCGCTTGCATATTTATAAAAAATATTTGGGATTTGTTTGAATTGCTGATACTGCCTGGACTTCCTTCAACTTTAATTAATTATCAATGGAGGTTTTTAACTTTATTTCTATATTGTGGATTTTCTGCCGGATCATAGTATGGTTATGGATAATGGAGGAGTTGGCAATTTTCCTTTTTAGTTTTCTTCGTTTTCGCATGAGGATTCTACGATCACGGGGTATGCTGAATGTGGATGATTTTTGTTTTTTCACTGGTGTGTATTTTGAGCATATTTCTAGACACTTATTCAATAATGTTTCATATTGGTTCCTGGGGTCCTTATGTACCATCAATTTCTCTCTGATTACCTCCCCTATTTCCTTCTCTATGTTTTGCCAACTGGTTTTACTGCTGAAAAAATTTAGGTAATTTAGGGATGGGTTCTCTTTTGCAGGTCTCGCTTCTTCTCTAGATTTTGATGTCTTTATATTCGTTGAGACAATCATTATGTTGTGATCTGATAAGGTACTTTGGTCAACAGAGTACTCATGAATCAGTTCTTCATTATTTGTAAAGAAAACATCGAGTATATTCTTACCTCGTGTAGGGACTCTTATGTATTGGTTCATACAGAATTCTCCAGCACGCACACTATCAAGCAAACACACACACACAAACATGCACGCACACTATCAAGTAAACACACACGGGGGCAAGGGGACCAGTAGATGGACTGCACGCACACTATCATGCACGCACACTAGCAAGCAAACACACACACACACAAACATGCACGCACACTATCAAGCAAACACACAAACATGCACGCACACTATCAAGCAAACACACACACAAACATGCACGCACACTATCAAGCAAACACACACACACAAACATGCACGCACACTATCAAGCAAACACACACACACAAACATGCACACACACTATCAAGCAACCACACACACACACAAACATGCACGCACACTATCAAGCAAACACACTATCAAGCAAACACACAAACATGCACGCACACTATCAAGCAAAAACACACACACAAACATGCACGCACACTATCAAGCAAACACACACACAAATATGCACGCACACTATCAAGCAAACACACGCACACTATCAAGCAAACACACACACACAAACATGCATGCACAGCCCGTAGCCTAGTAGGTAGAGCTCTCGTCTCACACACGAGGGGTCGGGGGTTCAATCCCCGGCCGGGCGGAGACAAATTGGGCTTGTCTCCTTTCATGTGTTAGCCTCAGTTCACCTAGCTGTAAATAGGTACCTGGAATAAGTGGACGACGTTGTGACGTCCCATCTGGGGTTGGCAAAAAAAAAAAAACACACTATCAAGCAAACACACAAAAATGCACGCACACTATCAACCAAACACACACAAATATGCACGCACACTATCAAGCAAACACACACACACAAACATGCACGCACACTATCAAGCAAACACACACACACACAAACATGCACGCACACTATCAAGCAAACACACACAAACATGCACGCACACTATCAAGCAAACACACACACAAAGATGCATGCACACTATCAAGCAAACACACACACAAACATTCATATACACTATCAAGCAAACACACACACACAAACATTGGCAAAGCCGAAAACTACCGACCTATTGCCCTCACATCCCATATCATTAAAACTACCTTGAACAAAACAATAAAATGAATGATAGCCAACACGGATTTCGACAAGGTTGATCATGCTTGTCCCAGCTCCTTGCCCATCATGAAAAAATTGTTAGTACACTAGAGAATGGCAGCAACATCGATGTAATATACTTGGACTTCAGTAAGGCCTTCGACAAGGTGGACCATGGAATCCTATTACAGTACATAAAGTCCGCAATCTAGGAATAGTAGGTCGCCTTGGAGTATGGATCCATAACTTCCTGAACGAGAGAAAGCAATGTGTTGCTGTGGGTGGTGTCATTTCCCATGACTCAAATGTCTACAGTGGTGTCCCTCAAGGTTCTGTACTGGGGCCACTGCTGTTCCTCATACACATATCCGACATTGACCAAGGCACACTCTACTCAAAGGTCTCATCTTTTGCCGATGATACCAGAGTAATGAAAGAAATTAAATCAATGGAAGATGTGGACAAATTAAAATCTGACCTTACCAAGCTATATACATGGGCCGAAACAAATAATGTCTTTCAATAATAACAAATTTGAACTGGTTAGATATGGTACAAACAAAATAGAAGAAGTACACTATTCGGCACATATCAAGCAAACTCAGTCACACAAACATGCACGCACACTATCAAGCAAACACACCCACACAAACATGAACGCACACTATCAAGCAAACACACACACACAAACATGCAGTACACTATCAAGCAAACACACCTGGTGATACCGGTGATAAGTTGAGAACGTCTGGTCGTCCCTCGGTCATGCTGATGCACCACCGCCAGTAGTAGTCATCCACCGCTCGTCCCCGTCCCCAGTGGAAGACACGGGGGCAAGGGGACCAGTAGATGGACTGTCCATGGTAGACAGATCGGTAATAAAATTACTGTCTGCCCTCATCAGGGCAAGCTGATCAGGAATGCTGTTATTCAGTGCCCTGATGTTGTAGTGGGGCATTTTTGGCTGGTCAGGGACACTTTTGAGGAACCTGTCCAGCACCCTCTTGAACTGGTCAGCCGAGGAACACTGCATCACGCACATATCTTGGCAGCGCGTTAAAGAGTGTTGGGCCCCGTTGGGCCCCGGTATGATATTGATGTCATTCTCTGAGTCACCACTCTGGCCAAGGCTCTGTTATTGATGTTTCCCAATTCACAGAGCTTGCCTCGCCTCTTGCTGATTTTCTCACTTATTTTCGACTCATTGTTTAAGTTTGGGACATGGCCATTTAGCATTTTCCAAACGTAGATTATGATGTACCGCTCACGCCGTCGCTCTAATGAGTACAATTCAAGTGCTTTAAGTCTTCCCCAGTAGTCGAGATGTTGCACGGTGGAGATCTTGTTTGTAAATGTACGTTGGATGCCTTCAAGTGATTGTCGTTCTCCAACCCTCCACGGGTCCCAGAGTTGGCAGCAGTACTCGAGGATTGGCATTATTAGATATTTGTATAATATTATCATTGATTTTTCTTCCCTTGTGGCAAACGTCCGTAGAATCCAACCAATTTGATTGCGAGCAGAACGGACTATGTCTTGGATGTGTTTGGTAAATGTTGCATCACTGCTTATTGTTACCCCTAGATCTCTAATATTGGCCACTGAATTGATAAAGTTTTCATCATAGCTTGAGTACACAGTATTTTCTTTTAGTTTGATATCAGGTCCATATCTAATGAGGTCAAATTTGCAGCTATTAAAAGACATGTTATTATTTTCCGCCCAGTGGTACAGCACACACACACAAACATGCACGTACACTATCAAGCACACACACACACACAAACATGCACGTACACTATCAAGCAAACACACACAAACATGCATGCACACTATCAAGCAAACACACACACAAACATGCACGTACACTATCAAGCAAACACACACACAAACATGAACGCACACTATCAAGCAAACACACACACACAAACATGCACGCACACTATCAAGCAAACGCACATGCAAGCACACTATCAAGCAAACACACACAAACATGCACGCACACTATCAAGCAAACACACACACAAACATGCACGCACACTATCAAGCAAACACACACACACACAAACATGCATGCACACTATCAAGCAAACACACACACAAACATGCACGCACACTATCAAGCAAACACACACACAAACATTCACACACACTAACAAGCAAGCAAACACACACACACACAAACATGCACGTACACTATCAAGCAAACACACACACACAAACATGCACTCACACTATTAAGCAAACACACAGACACAAACATGCAAGCACTCTATCAAGCAAACACACACACACAAACATGCACGCACACTATCAAGCAAACACACACACAAACATGCATGCACACACACTATCAAGCAAACACACACAAACATGCACGCACACTATCAAGCAAACACACACACATAAACATGCACCCACACTATTAAGCAAACACAAACACAAACATGAACGTACACTATCAAGCAAACACACACACATGCACGTACACTATCAAGCAAACACACACACACAAACATGCACGCACACTATCAAGCAAACACACGCACACACACAAACATGCACGCACACTATCAAGCAATCACACACACACACACAAACATGCACGCACACTATCAAGCAAACATGCATGCACACTTTCAAGCAAACACACACACACAAACATGCACACACACTATCAAGCAAACACACACACAGAAACATGCACGCACACTATTAAGCGAACACACACACAAACATGAACGCACACTATCAAGCATACACACCTGTGATTCCTGTGGTTGTAGTTGAGGGCTATCAGTTAGAGCCCCGTGGTCCACGCCGTTGCGGCGCCGACACTGTACATCCCATCTACCCTCCTCTGTGCCAGCTGGTCAAGAATGCTGTTGCTGGCAGCACGGAGGTAGTAGTGGGGTAGGATTGGTTGGTCTGGCAGTGATGACAGGAAATCATCCAAGTCCTTTTTGAATTTTTCAACGGTTGGGTAGTTTTGGTTTCTTATTTCTTTTGGCAGTGCATTGTAGAGCTTCGGACCCCGTGTAGCGAAGGCATTTTCTTTAAGTGTCTTAACTCTTGTCAGTGCTCTTGAGTTAATTGACCTGATAATACACATACGGCCCCCAGTCGTTGGTTTTCTTTTATCTCTATCAACTCCTTTTCTTCCTCTCCCAGCAGGTTTGGGGCTAAGTTGTTGAGAATTTTCCAGGTATAAATGATCAAGTATCTTTCTCGGCGTCGTTCTAGAGAGTACAAGTTTAGAGACTTAAGTCTTTGCCAGTAGTCTTCCTCCTTCACAGACACTAGTTTACTAGTGAAGGAGCGTTGGATGCCTTGCAATGCTTGTTTCTCTCGTGACTTCCAGAGATTCCATAACTGGCAACAATAATCCAAGAGTGGTATTACCAAGGCCTTATACAGGGTTAACATAGGTTCGCTTTCACGAGTTCTGAAAGTACGCAATACCCAGCCAACCTGGGCTCGTGTCTTTTGTACTACTGTTAGGATATGGGTAGTGAAGGTGGCATCATCACTGATTGTTACCCCTAGGTCTAGCACTTTGTTGTTGCACTTTATTCTTTGGCCATCATGTGCCGAATAGTGTACTTCTTCTATTTTGTTTGTACCATATCTAACCAGTTCAAATTTGTTATTATTGAAAGACATTATTTGTTTCGGCCCATGTATATAGCTTGGTAAGGTCAGATTTTAATTTGTCCACATCTTCCATTGAATTAGTTTCTTTCATTACTCTGGTATCATCGGCAAAAGACGAGACTTTTGAGTAGAATGTACCTTGGTCAATGTCAATGTCACACAAACATGCACGTACACTATCAAGCAAACACACACACACAAACATGAATGCACACTATCAAGCAAACTCACACACAAACATGCATGCACACTATCAGGCAAACACACACACACACACACACACACACACACACACACACACACACACACACATGCACGTACACTATCAAGCAAACACACACACACAAACATGCACGCACAATATCATGCAAACACACACACACAAACATGCACGCACACTATCAAGCAAACACACACACACACACACAAACATTCACACACACTATCAAGCAAACACACACACACAAACATGCACGCACACTATCAAGCAAACACACACACACAAACATGAACGCACACTATCAAGCAAACACACACACACAAACATGCAGTACACTATCAAGCAAACACACCTGGTGATACCGGTGATAAGTTGAGAACGTCTGGTCGTCCCTCGGTCATGCTGATGCCCCACCGCCAGTAGTAGTCATCCACCGCTCGTCCCCGTCCCCAGTGGAAGACACGGGGGCAAGGGGACCAGTAGATGGACTGTCCATGGTAGACAGATCGGTAATAAAATTACTGTCTGCCCTCATCAGGGCAAGCTGATCAGGAATGCTGTTATTCAGTGCCCTGATGTTGTAGTGGGGCATTTTTGGCTGGTCTGGGACACTGTTGAGGAACCTGTCCAGCACCCTCTTGAACTGGTCAGCCGAGGAACACTGCATCACGCACATATCTTGGCAGCGCGTTAAAGAGTGTTGGGCCCCGGTATGATATTGATGTCATTCTCTGAGTCACCACTCTGGCCAAGGCTCTGTTATTGATGTTTCCCAATTCACAGAGCTTGCCTCGCCTCTTGCTGATTTTCTCACTTATTTTCGACTCATTGTTTAAGTTTGGGACATGGCCATTTAGCATTTTCCAAACGTAGATTATGATGTACCGCTCACGCCGTCGCTCTAACGAGTACAATTCAAGTGCTTTAAGTCTTCCCCAGTAGTCGAGATGTTGCACGGTGGAGATCTTGTTCGTAAATGTATGTTGGACGCCTTCAAGTGATTGTCGTTCTCCAACCCTCCACGGGTCCCAGAGTTGGCAGCAGTACTCAAGGATTGGCATTATTAGATATTTGTATAATATTATCATTGATTTTTCTTCCCTTGTGGCAAACGTCCGTAGAATCCAACCCATTTGATTGCGAGCAGAACGGACTATGTCTTGGATGTGTTTGGTAAATGTTGCATCACTGCTTATTGTTACCCCTAGATCTTTAATATTGGCCACTGAATTGATACATTTTCCATCATAGCTTGAGTACACAGTATTTTCTTTTAGTTTGATATCAGGTCCATATCTAATGAGGTCAAATTTGCAGCTATTAAAAGACATGTTATTATTTTCCGCCCAGTGGTACAGCACACACACACAAACATGCACGTACACTATCAAGCACACACACACACACACACAAACATGCACGTACACTATCAAGCAAACACACACACAAACATGAACGCACACTATCAAGCAAACACACACACAAACATGCACGCACACTATCAAGCAAACACACACACACAAACATGCACGCACACTATCAAGCAAACGCACATGCAAGCACACTATCAAGCAAACACACAAACATGCATGCACACTATCAAGCAAACACACACAAACATGCACGTACACTATCAAGCAAACACACACACAAACATGAACGCACACTATCAAGCAAACACACACACACAAACATGCACGCAGACTATCAAGCAAGCACACTATCAAGCAAACACACACAAACATGCACGCACAATATCAAGCAAACACACACACACACACAAACATGCACGCACACTATCAAGCAAACACACACACACAAACATGCACGCACACTATCAAGCAAACACACACACAAACATGCACGCACACTATCAAGCAAACACACACACACAAACATTCACACACACTAACAAGCAAACACACTGTGACGCTCCTGCATAGTAGCCACGTGCGGGCATGCGCGAGTGTCGGTTGCCCAGCCGTTTAGAAACCGGCTGGCGGAAGCCGGCCGGCCGGCTTTTCCTTAGTATATATCCTACGACAATGTAACTAATGTCTGGGATATTCTTATGTTGTTTCACAGCTTGAAGCTGCCCTTATTCTTAACCAACGCATCTTAGTATATTTTATTCTCGATAGTTGATTGTTTCATTATTATATATAAGATGTAAGTCTAGTGAGAGTGGGAGGAGACGAGCGGGAGAGAGAGACCGGCTGGGGGACGTTGCTTCGCGCGGGCGCGGAGAGACTAGCTTGGGACGAGCCTGATTGTTGCCAATTGATCGCAACGTTAGGCTTAGTTTCGAGTCACGCAAGGGGTAGAGGATTTTGACCCGGCAACGGTGTTGAGTGTTGCCAAGCATGGGATGTATTTCGCATGCCTAGGGTGGGGTCCAGACAGATTCAAGACTCAGAGCTCACCTCACTGTCGTACCCTTCGGACCCCCTTGATATCTATCCCTCTCAACCCCACTTAGAAACTTTCTCTCTTACTTTGTATACCATTTTTCCACTACTTCACCAGTCTATTTAATTACCCCATCCCCTTGATAGACCTTATATCTATCATTGTATTAACGACGAGCTCTCAGATAACTAGATAGGATTTTGGGCCTTATGCAGAGTATAATTGTTAATGAGACCTAGGAAGCTTTTTTGTTGTCTCATATTTGGTGGTTTCATGCTTGCTAGTGGGTTCTTGTGGCAGGTGAGCAGGGGCTAGACCGGAGGGGGGGCTTTTTGCGATCCTTTAAGTAAAGTCTGCTGGTGCGAGTCCTGTGGACCTGCACGACTTTACTAGGATACCCGTGGGAGTCTGGGGGCATTTTCTTGTCTGTGTGCCTGTGTGTCTAGTGTTGTGTTGTGTGAGGGCCCTTGCCTAGTCCACTCAGCACTGCGCTAGCACGTCTTGCGTTTGTTTTAGGGTCGCCAGGAGAGAGTCAGATACTTGGGATCTGAGTCTCTCAAGAGAGCACCCTTTCAATTAGAGTAATTTGGCGCACAGACTTGGGAACGTCCCTAGGCTAGAGCAGGTGGCTCAGCCCGGGTATCCGAAGCCTATATCCTTCCGGCTAGACCTCTGCCACCTGGCAGATTAACAGCTAGCGGTTTATTATATCTGTATGCTTGTTATTGTGCCACAGTTTACCGTTTTTGTGAGCATTGTGAGTCAGGTGTGGCTTAGAGACTCTGTCCGAGCAGGCTTGCCTGACTAAGAGTGAGAAGCACACCTGTATGTGGCTATGTTGCGAGTTGCTGCCTTTATTTAATTATACCTATGCCATTATACACTGTATGGCCTATCACTAGTATTTATTCCTGCTTATGAGTTAAGAGTTCTCTAAATCCGTAACTTACTTTCTTTGCTAAGCATCATATCCTACAGTAGCCGCATGCAGTTTAGAAACCTGCATCTTGTCTACCTGTACGATGTTTTGAGGACTGTTTGCTTTCACCTTCTTTCACGCAGGGGTGATCAGCTGTATTAATTAACGTAACGTTAAATGTACTTTCTTCTAGTTTGTTATTAAATTGTTCTGCAATTTATTCCGTTACCTATCTTTTCCTTGAAGCTTTAAGTCAACTTAATTGTGTGATCTTTTATATAGCCTGCTTGACTATCAGCAGTCTATAGTGCGTGCACCCTGTAACCGAGTCATAGGATACCTCGTTGTCCAGGCAGGACTCTTGACGGTTTAGGGTGGTTTGTTGCCTGGGTTTATAGATAAGGGTGGGATCTAGCGTTTTCCGTTGTTGCTTGTTGCCGCATACCTAGTCCAATAGAAAGAGCCCAGTGTTTATATATCCCAGGATGTAACAACACACACACAAACATGCACGTACACTATCAAGCAAACACACACACACAAACATGCACTCACACTATTAAGCAAACACACAGACACAAACATGCACGCACTCTATCAAGCAAACACAGACACACAAACATGCACGCACACTATCAAGCAAACACACACACAAACATGCACGCACACTATCAAGCAAACACACACACATAAACATGCACGCACACTATTAATCAACCACACACACAAACATGAACGTACACTATCAAGCAAACACACACACATGCACGTACACTATCAAGCAAACACACACACACACACAAACAGGCACGCACACTATCAAGCAAACACACACACAAACATGCACGCACACTATCAAGCAATCACACACACACACAGAAACATGCACGCACACTATCAAGCAAACATGCATGCACACTATCAAGCAAACACACACACACAAACATGAATGCACACTATCAAGCAAACACACACAAACATGAATGCACACTATCAAGCAAACTCACACACACAAACATGCACGCACACTATCAGGCAAACACACATGCAAACACACACACACACACACACATGCACGTACACTATCAAGCAAACACACACACAAACATGCACGCACACTATCATGCAAACACACACACACACAAACATGCACGCACACTATCAAGCAAACACACACACACACAAACATGCACACACACTATCAAGCAAACACACACACACAAACATGCACGCACACTATCAAGCAAACACAGTCACACAAACATGCACGCACACTAACAAGCAAACACACACACACTAACATGAATGCACACTATCAAGCAAACTCACACACAAACATGCACGCACACTATCAAGCAAACACACACACACAAACATGCACGCACACTATTAAGCAAACACACACACAAACATGAATGCACACTATCAAGCAAACATACACACACAAACATGCACGTACACTATCAAGCAAACACACACACACATATGCATGCACTCTATCAAGCACACACACTATCAAGCAAACACACACAAACATGAACGCACACTGTCAAGCAAACATGCATGCACACTATCAAGCAAACGCACACACACAAACATGCACGCACACTATCAAGCAAACACACACACAAACATGCACGCACACTATCAAGCAAACACACACACAAACATGCACGGACACTATCAAGCAAACACACACACACAAACATGCACGTAGACTATCAAGCAAACACACACACAAATATCCATGCACACTATCAAGCAAACACACAAACATGCACGTACACTATCAAGCAAACACACACAAACATGAACGCACACTATCAAGCAAACACACACACAAACATGCAGACACACTATCAAGCAAACACACACACACAAACATGCACGCGCACTAATAAGCAAACACACAGGCACATACACTATCAAGCAAACACACACACACAAACATGCATGCACACTATCAGGCAAACACACAGACACAAACATGCACACACACTATCAAGCAAACACACACACACAAATGTGCAAGCACACTATCAAGCAAACACACACACAAACATGCACGCACACTATCAAGCAAACACACAGACACAAACATGCATGCACACTATCAATCAAACACACGCACAAACATGCACGTACACTATCAAGCAAACACACACACACACAAACAAACATGCACGCACATTATCAGGCAAACACTCATACACACACACACAAACATGCACTCACACTATCAAGCAAACACACATACACTCAAACATGCATGCACATCATCAAGGAAACACACACACACAAACATGCACGCACACTATCAAGCAAACACACACACACGAACATGCACGTACACTATCAAGCAAACACAGACACAAATATGCATGTATGCTATCAAGCAACCACACACACACAAACATGCACGCACACTATCATGTACACACACATACACACCCCACTACAGTGTCCACTGTAGACATTTGAGTCATGGGAAATGACACCACCCACAGCAACACATTGCTTTCTCTCGTTCAGGAAGTTATGGATCCATACTCCAAGGCGACCTACTATTCTTAGATTGCGGACTTTATGTAATAGGATTCCGTGGTCCACCTTGTCGAAGGCCTTACTGAAGTCCAAGTAGATTATATCGATGTTGCTGCCATTCTCTAGTGTACTAACAATTTTGTCATGATGGGCAAGGAGCTGGGACAAGCATGATCTACCTTGTCAAAATCCGTGTTGGCTATCATTAATTTTATTGTTTTGTTCAAGGTAGTTTGTAATATTCTTGACAATAATTTTCTCAAAAGTTAGTTTTCGGCTTTGCCTCTTGACCCACCTTTGAATACGGGAGTTACCTTAGCTCTCTTCAGTAATCCAGGAACAATCCTGGAATCCAGTGAAGATCTGTATAGGATTTTGAGAGGTACACACAACGTTTCTGCACATTTCTTCAGTAGTATGGCCGGAAAACTATCAGGGCCAGCTGCAGCATTGGTGGAAATTTCTTTAACTGCTTCTATTATATCATTCTCAGTAAAAGCTATATCTTCTATTGATGGGTCCTTGATCTTGTTGGAGAAAAAGTTGTTGGGTTCTGTGATGATCTTATCTTTAAAAGGAGTACTGAAAACACTCTCGTACTGTTTACAAAGAGCTTCACAAACTTCTGTTGGGTCTTCAATAATTTTACCGTGCTCACTTGTTAAAGGGCCAACAGCGGCCTTAATTGTTGATCGGTTACTTGCATATTTGAAGAAGTATTTAGGGTTTGACTTGATTGCAGATACTGCCTGTTCTTCTCTCAGCTTCATTTCTTTTTCAATAGAGGTTTTCAACTGCTCTTCTACCGTCAAGATTTTCCGCTGCATCAAAGTACGGTTGTGGTCGTTGGTAGAATGGGCAATTTTTACTCGTAGTCTTCTTCGTTTTCTCATTATTATCCTTCGATCACAGGGAATTTTCTTAGTGGTTGAGGGTTGTTTTTTAATAGGGGTGTATTTTTCACAAATCGCTAAGCAATGTTTACTAACAAGCAAACACACACACAAACATGCACGCACACTATCAAGAAAATACACACACACAAACATGCACATACACTATCAAGCAAACACACACACACAAACATGCACGTACACCATCAAGCACACACAAACATGCTCTTATCTCTTGTCTTTCTAAAGTTTTTGAAACTATTCTTGCTTCCAAATTTCTTAAGCATTTCTCTTCTCATAATCTGCTCTCAGATCGCCAGTATGGCTTCCTTAAGGGTCGCTCTACTGGTGATCTTCTTTCATATCTTACTAACTCTTGGTCATCCTCCTTTCGGGACTTCGGTGAGACTTTTTCTATTGCACTAGACATATCGAAAGCCTTCGATAGAGTCTGGCATAAATCTTTAATTTCTAAACTACCGTCCTTCGGTTTCTATCCCTCCATCTGTGCCTTTGTCTCTAATTTCCTTTCCGGCCGTTCCATAGCCGCGGTTGTGGACGGCCATTGTTCACTTCCTCACCCTATAAACTCCGGTGTTCCTCAGGGCTCTGTCCTATCTCCTATTCTCTTTCTAATTTTTATAAATGATCTCCTTAACTGTACATTAATTCCCATCCATTCATACGCAGATGACTCAACCTTGCACTACTCCATTAGTTTTTCAGAACGCCCCAGCCAGCAATCCCTCAACGACAAACGTAATGAAGCCATAGAACTCTTAAATTCTGATCTAAATACTATTTCCAATTGGGGCACAGAAAACCTTGTTAACTTTAATGCTTCCAAAACCCAATTTCTCCATCTATCTACCCGTCAGGATCTCCCAGCGGACTATCCCTTATTCTTCAACAATACAAAAATCAACCCTTCATCTTCTCTCAATATTCTTGGTGTCTCTTTTTATTCTGCTCTCATTTGGAAGGACCATATTACCAGTCTTGCTAAGGCAGCCTCCCAGAAGCTGGGTGTGCTCAACCGCCTTAGGGGGTTCTTTTCCCCTGCACAGCTTCTTGCTCTGTACAGGGGCATAGTGCGCCCTTGTATTGAGTATTGTTCACATGTGTGGGGAGGTTCCTCTCACACTGCTCTCCTAGACAAAGTTGAAAGGAAGGCCTTTCGTATCATTAACTCCCGTCCACTCACCAACTCTCTGCAATCTCTCTCTCTCCGCCGCAATGTTGCATCTCTCTCCGCTATTCTATCGCTACTATAATAATCAGTGTTCCTCAGAGCTATCCCAGTGCATACCACCTCCTTTACGTAGGGCACGTGGTACCCGTCTTGCAACTCGATCCCACCCCTACTCTGTGCAACTCTCCAACCCAAGAGTGAAACGTTACTCTCAAACTTTCTTCTACTCAACAGCTGAGCTCTGGAACTCTCTCCCAGAATCAGTCTTTCCCTCTTCCTATGACTTAAATTGCTTCAAACTCCGTGTGTCCAGGCATTTTGGCTCGAACGTCCCTTGATTTTGGCCCTGTCACTCTTTCAACTATGGGGGAGGCACTCGCTATAGGCAGTTATGCCTTTTGCCTCCCTCAATCACATAGAAAAAAAAAAAAAAAAAAAGTACACTATCAAGAAAACACACACACAAACATGCACACACACACTATCAAGCAAACACACACACAAACATGCACGCACACTATCAAGCAAACACACGCACACACAAACATGCACACACCTGTGCCTGTGTTTCCCATGTCCCTCGTGAAGATGCACCTGAACGGATAAATAATCACTTCTCTACCATCTGCCAAACCCTCCCCAAACTAGACTGCACCAACCTCCCTGCCTTCCTCCCATCCCCTTCCCCCCCCCCCCCCCCCCCAGTAACTGTTCAAGAATATGAAGTGGCCAAAAAGCTTTCCAGTTTCAAATAAAAAAGATCAACAACCCCAGTAGACCTACCCATGAAAATATACAAAGAATTTTCGGTGGAATTTGCCACCCCCCTTTGCTCGATAATTAATGCCTCCTTAAGGCAAAGTAAATGCCCTGCAGACTGGAAAACTTCATATGTCACTCCAATTCCCAAAACCCCCTCCCCACATTCTCTTAATGAACTCGGACCAATTGCCATAACGCCCATCCCTAGTCTAATCTGTGAGGACTTTGTATTCACCTGGGCTTACTCACAAATCCGTCACTTGATAGATCCCCAACAGTTTGGCAACGTAAAAACCTCCTCCACCACTCACTGTCTTATTAGCTTCCTAGATTATATTTACACAAATCTTGAGAAGAGAAAGACTTCCCTCGCCCTTGCCTTTATTGACTTTAGGAAAGCATTTGACCTTGTTGACCACACCATCATCATCAACAAGGCCATAAAGTTGGGGCTACATCCTACCCTGGTTGCGTGGTTGACCGACTTCCTTAGTGACAGACGACAAGCAGTGCGATACCAAGGCTTCATCTCCACCTTCCTAGACATCACATGTGGAGTCCCACAGGGCACAAATATGGGGCCTCTATTGTTCCTCATCTTGATTAATGATGCCCTAAAGGACACCCCATTCCACTGGAAGTACGTGGACGACTCGACAGTCGGCATTACTGTCGATAACAGCCTGGACCACAGACAATCATGTGACTATCAATCATGACAAGACAGTGGTCATGCACATCAACACCTCCGTTACCGACGTTCCTCCACCCACTGTCACAATTGGTCCTCATCCCCTTCAGCTTGTTGAGTCCACCAAACTCCTCGGAATCACTGTGGACAACAAGCTGAACTGGAAGAAACATGTAACTACCACAGTCAGGACCGCCACATACAAGTTGTTTATGCTAAGTCGGTTGAGATCCCTGGGGGCGCCGGAGAATGAGCTGAAGAGTATATATAACACCTTCATACTCCCTAAGCTCACCTACGCCTCTCCCGGCTGGTCCTCCTCTCTAACCCTGACACAACAACGTCAATTGGAGAGGGTGCAGAGGAGGGCATGCAGGATCATCCTGGGTGGCACATATCCAGGGTACGAGGAAGCTCTCACCACCCTTAGCATACCTGCACTTTCAACTCACCACTACAACACACTCAAACAGTTTGCATCTAAGCTGCTTGTTCACCCACGACACAGAAACTTACTTCCACCAGACGCCCCTAGACCAACACGTGCAGCTCGTCACTTCAACACACTCCAACCAATAAGAGCAAGAACTGACAGATATAAAAATAGTCCTATCCCAACCATTGTAAATATTATTAATAATGTGTAATAACGGCCTGTCACACCATATATATGCGCCCACCTTTAATAATGTATGCATAAGTGTGTGTGCGTGTGTGTATTAGAATATAATTATGTATGTATTTGCTTGAGTTTGTTTATGTATATGTGTATATATGTGTATGTGTATATGTATATCTATGTATGTACAGTATATGTGTATGTATGTGTGCGTATATGTGTATGTATGTATGCATTATTTATGTATATTATGTATGTGTCTATAGTGTATACTGTTTGTGGTTCGAGCCCGGCTGAGAGTATCGGCTGGATAAGAGAAAAGCATATATGCATGTAAAGTGCATATAGTTCTGTATATGTATGTCTGTGTGTATGTGCTGTCAATGGTTCGAGCCCGGTTGAGAATATAAGGTATATAATATATATATGTTCTGTACGTGTATTTGTATAATCATGTGCACATGTGTATGTAAATATACGTACATATGAGCGAGCACATATTGGTGATATTGCTCACTAGCGCAACTTATTATAAATCTATGCACAAGCATTATCTATTATTAAGTGTTCATGTATCTTCATCCATGTATTTCCACCCTTAACAATAGAATGCCCAGCTTTTCCACATTTCGCCTTCTATCACACACACACACACACGAACAAACACACACACGCACACCTACACTAAAGAATGTCCTATATACTACAATTCCCCTAAGCTGTCTCTACTGTTTTTATATCCTTGTTTTGTTCTCTACCAAGGATTAACCTCCCATTGTAGTAGGCTTTACCTGACCCTACCTGTACCGACCTGTAGGCCGCTCCCTCTTTACCCTTTTCAACTCCTCACCTGACCCTACCAAAACAGTTTTTGTATGTATGTATGTTTATGTGCATGCGTGAGCGTTTGTGTATACGGGCATGTGCACAATTACTGCATGTTCTTATGTTCCTATATATGTATGTATATGTATGCGTATGTATGTGTGTACGTATGTGTATATATGTATGTTCTGTATATGAGTAAGTAAAACAAATGTGTATATGTACTGTATATCACTTACTCTCATGGTTAATTTATGATAATTTGTATTTTGCACCTGCATCATTATTGTATTTATTTATTTGTTTGTAAACTGAGCTTACCATCTTCATATCTGTACATCTCATGTTCATCCACTAAATTGTAAAATGTGCATTTTCAGCTCATGAGGCTGCCATTCTTTAATAAACCGTTTATTATTATTATTATTATTATTACATAAGAACATAAGAAAATGGGAGTCTGCAGAAAGCCGATTGGCCTAAGCAAGGCAGATCCCTGTCCCACACAACCCCAATTACAAAGCCCAATTATAGGCTCAACACTCTAATACCCTGAGGATCATCTTACCAAAACGGTTAGAGATTAACGCAGGATTACGGGGGTCTGCAGAGCGCTGATTGGCCCAACCCTGCTGATCCCCCTTCACACCCAACCCTTCTCGTCCATATGCTTATCCAATTTTATCTTAAAGCTCCCTATCGTTTTTAATCCCACTATAGCACTTGGTAGTCCATTCCACCCATCTACAACTCTGTTACCAAACCAATATTTGCCTATATCTTTTCTGAAACGAAATTTATCTAATTTGAAACCATTGGTACGAGTTCTTTCGCTATCACTGAGCTTTAGTACATTTGTCATGTCCCCTTTGTTAATCCCACTAACCCACTTGAACACCTCTATCATATCCCCTCTAACGAATGTAAGCCTAATTTCTTCAACCTTTCTTTATACGGAAGATTTCTAATATTATGGATCATTTTTGTCATTCTACGTTGTACTCTCTCCAATGAATCTATGTCCATTCTGTAATAAGGACACCAAAATTGAACAGCATAATCCATATGGATTACACACTATCAAGCAAACACACAGACACAAACATGCACACACACTATCAAGCAAACACACACGCACAAACATGCACTCACACTATCAAGCAAACACACACAAACATGCATGCACACTATCAAGCAAACATAGACACAAACATGCACGCACACCATCAAGCGAATACACACACACGAACATGCACGCACACTATCAAGCAAACACACACACAAACATGCACGTACAATATCAAGCAAACACACACACACACAAACATGCACGCACACTATCAGGCAAACACACATACACACACACACACAAACATGCACGTACACTATCAAGCAAACACACACACACAAACATGCACGTACACTATCAAGCAAATGCACGCACACTATCAAGCAAACACATGTACGAACATGCACGTACACTATCAAGCAAACACACACACAAACATGCTCGCACACTATCAAGCAAACACACATACACTCAAACATGCACGCACACCATCAAGCAAACACACACACACAAACATGCACGCACACTATCAAGCAAATGTACGCACACTATCAAGCAAACACACACACACGAACATGCACGTACACTATCAAGCAAACACACACACAAACATGCACGTACACTATCAAGCAAACACACACACAAACATGCACGTACACCATCAAGCACACACAAACATACACGTACACTATCAAGCAAACACACACACAAACATGCACACACACTATCAAGCAAACACACACACAAACATGCACACACACTATCAAGCAAACACACACACACAAACATGCACACACACTATCAAGAAAACACACACACAAAAATGCTTGCACACTATCAAGCAAACACACACACACAAACATGCACGCACACTATCAAGCAAACACACACACTATCAAGCAAACACACAAACATGCACGTACACTATCAAGCAAACGCACACACAAACATGCACACACACTATCAAGCAAACACACAAACATGCACGCACACTATCCAGGAAACACACACACATGCACTCACACTATCAAGCAAACACACACAAACATGCACGCATACTATCCAGGAAACACACAAGCATGCACTCACACTATCAAGCAAACGCACACACACAAACATGCATGCACACTATCAAGCAAACACACACACAAACATGAATGTACACTATCAAGCAAACACACACAGACATGCACACACACTATCAAGCAAACACACACACAAACATGAACGTACACTATCAAGCAAACACACACAAACATGCACACACACTATCAAGCAAACACACACACACAAACATGCACACACACTATCAAGCAAACACACACAAACATGCACACACACCATCAAGCAAACACACACACACAAACATGTACACACACACTATCAAGCAAACACACACAAACATGCACACACACTATCAAGCAAACATACACACACAAACATGCACGCACACCATCAAGCAAACACACACACTATCAAGCAAACACACACCTGTGGTTCCTGTGGTGAGTAGTTTCAGGCAGTAGTTGCTGCCCGTGGCCACGCTGATGCGCCGCCACTAGTATAACCCGTTTGCTCATCTCTTCGCCATCTGGTCTATGATACCTTTGCTGGCAGCGCAGAGGTGGTAATGTGGCAGCTTGGGTTGATCGGGTATTATCCGTAGGAATTTATCTAGTTGGTTCTTGAAACGTTCAAGGTTATGTTCCGTTGAGTCACGCAGGTGTCTGGGCAGTGCATTGAAAAGGAGTGGCCCTCTTATAGCAAAGCGTTTTCTTTGAGCGTCTTGACTCTTGTACTTGCTCTGGGGTATATCCTTTCAATATGGCAGAGCCGACCCCGTCGTTGGTGGATGCTAAACCGTATATTCAAGTTATTTACAGATTTTTCGGTCAATATTTTGTAGATGTATAATATAGCGTACCTTTCTCTACGCCTTTCTAGTGAGTAAAGGTCGAGTTCACGTAACCTTGCCCAGTAGTCTAAATGTCGGACGTCAGATATTCTATCGGTGAAAGATCGTTGTACTGTTTCAAGTGACTGCTTCTCTCCTGCTCGCCACGGACTCCACAGCTGACAACAATACTCTAGCAATGGTATCACGAGTGACTGGTATAACGTCAGCATAGGAAGCCTTTCACGTGTCCGGAAAGTGCGAAGGATCCAGCCAGCCTGGCTTCGTGCCTTCTTTACCACATTTTGTATAATTATGTTGGGTAAAGTTTCCGTCACAACTGAGGGTAATTCCTAGGTCTCTTATATACTCCTTGGTGTCTATATGTGAACCGTCCGGTGCTGCAAACGTGTGTGCATTGTAGTTGATTCCCCCTGAACTGTAATGTATATGCTCAAATTTGTTGTCATTGAAGGACATGTTATTATGCTCTGCCCACGAGTAAAGTGATGCCAGATCAGTTTGTAATTTTTCGGCATCAGATACTGAAGAAACTTCTTTCAGTACCCTGGTGTCATCGGCAAAAGAAGCTACGGACGAGTGTAAGACGTGTCTGTTAATGTCGGATATGTGGATCAGAAATAGCAGAGGTCCAAGGACCGATCCCTGTGGCACCCCACTGTTGACCACCGACGGCCGAGACACTGCACCGCTAGCCGCTACACACTGCTCCCTGTCAGTAAGAAACGAGTGCAGCCACATTCCGAGCTTTCCAGTAATGCCCATTTGTCTTATCTTGTGTAACAAAATGCCGTGGTCTACTTTGTCAAAGGCTTTCGCGAAATCAAGATAGACCACATCAACATTTTTGTTATATTCCAGCTTTTCTAAAATTGTCTCATAGTGGGCGAGCAGTTGGGATAGGCATGAACGCCCAGTGCGAAAACCATGTTGGTCTTGGTTCATTTTGTTGTTTTGTTCGAGATATTGAGCCATGTTCTTAACCATTATTCTCTCCAAGACTTTAGTAATGTGGGAGGTTAAAGGTGGTGGGGCGTCCGAAATTAAAATTAATTTATAATGTATTTAAAGAGATGTTTAGATCTCCAGTAATCAACCTGACTACTCCTTTGTCAAAACTAATCTTCAATATTAGAGAACAAATCAAAAATAGATATTGAATTGCGACCCCTTGCAACTAGTACTCACGTGAGGATGTGACGTACGCCCAGGCAAACATTTGGGAAGTAAACATCAGCAAGTATAGCAAAAATGGTGAATAGGTGTGTTGTTTTCGGGTGTAGCAACATCCCTGGACCAAACATAGCACTACACAAGTTTCCAAGTGATCCATACCATTGTAACAAATGGGTGAAGTTTATACAAAGAACCAGATTGTGGGAGGCAAAGCCCAAAACAAGCTTAATATGCAATGGAAATTTTCGTGATGAATGCTTTGACAATAAAGTGCAGTAGAGTATGGGTATGGCTAGATGCACCCGCTGATTGCCTATACGGACTGGGGTCTTGTCACGCCCAGTGCCAGGTCCGTACGGACTCGCCGAAAAAAAATCGTAGCAGCGAAACGACTGCACCTATAGCTTTCATATTTCTACCACACCTTACCCTTCTGGCGTCCACTCGCCGACCATGGGTCGCCGCATCAGGCCATCACAAAGGAAAAAAAGGAAAATATGTGGCGGCGAAACGACTGCACCAATTGGTTCCATATTTGTGTGACAAGTCCCCTACCCTTCTGTCTTCCCCCCACCACAACCCCAACTTCCTCCCACGTCCAGCCTATCCGTAGATCATCACATAAAAAAAAAATGAAAATCCGTGGTGGCGAAACTACCTCACCAATCGGCTCCATATTTGTAACACGAGTCAATTACCCTTCTACCTTCCCCCCACCATCCCCCAAACCACCCTCCCACCCATACGTGCTTGCCAATTTCAGGAGTCAGGAGAGTGGATAATATGGGCTAACTTAAGCCTAGCCCAAATTATACAGTCAGTGTCGATGGATATAGGCCTAACCTAGGCTAAAGAAATTTATTGGCTGAAATTCAACTACTAGCAACTAGGCTAAAAAAAAAAAAAAAAATCGATCGCCGCGGTTTAAGTTCCCGTCTATTTTTACGGCGATTTTTTCTGTTATTTGCACCCTGTTGGCAATGTATATGATGATGACAATAAGTCATGGAGGCGAGAGGGGCGGGCTTTCATTATTGTATCCAAATGCAGTCAAAATAGACGGGGACATGATCGCTAGCGTCCGCCGCGGCTCCGAGGAGTGTAAACAAGGCGGGCGGTAATCACAGCTGCTTCTCCCTCATCTCCTGCTGCTGGATCTCGTCCTACAGGTTCATACATATAAGCCTGGACACCACCAATATTCATCACTTGAGGTTCTTTGCCATAATCACGGTTATCACCCTCAGTATTGGCAAACGAATCGGAACTACTGTCACTATCCTCCATTTCCACCTGTCAGAAGAGCTTGTTGTGTTCCTGGGCATAAGTCATCAGAGCGCTTAAACTCCGAATCCAGAAAAGTGTCACCCATATCCTATTTTGGCCATTATATAAATAATTAAGCCATTGTAGCAGAAAATATTGCACCAAAAGCTATAGTGCACACTGCCGGTAATGATTGTGGAGGAAAATAATAGCATGCACACCCACCTTTAAGGCAACTGGTCGATAATTTTTTGCCTCTGTCTTCGACCCTCCCTTGTGGATTGGTGTGATGTTGGCACTTTTTAATTTCTTTGGTATTATACCAGATTCTAATGAAGTTCTATAAAGAAAGAGCAAAGGAACGCTCAGCTCTTTAGCACAACGTTTAAGGAGCACAGCAGGGAAGTGGTCGGGACCAGCTGCCGAGTTAGTAGCCATCTCTTTAATTGCTCCTTCTATGATGTCTCTGCTTAAACATGCACGCACACTATCAAGCAAACACACACACACACACAAACATGCACGCACACTATCAAGCAAACACACAAACATGCACACACACTATTAAGCAAACACACACAAACATGCACGCACACTATCAAGCAAACACACACACACACAAACATGCACGCACACTATCAAGCAAACATACACACAAACATGCACACACACTATCAATCAAACACACGCACACACAAACATGCACGCACACTATCAAGCAAACACACACAAACATGCACGCACACTATCAAGCACACACACACAAACATGCACGCACACTATCAAGCAAACACACACACAAACATGCACGCACACCATCAAGCAAACACACACAAACATGCATACACACTATCAAGCAAACATACACACAAACATGCACACACACTATCAAGCAAACACACGCACACACAAACATGCACGCATACTATCAAGCACACACACACACAAACATGCACACACACAAACATGCATGCACACTATCAAGCACACACAAACATGCACGCACACTATCAAGCACACACCCACACAAACATGCACGCACACTATCAAGCAAACACACACACATACTATCAAGCAAACACACACACAAACATGCACACATACTATCAAGCACACACACACACAAACATGCACACACACTATCAAGCAAACACACACACAAACATGCACACACACTATCAAGCACACACACACAAACATGCACACACACTATCAAGCACACACAAACATGCACGCACACTATCAAGCACACACACTATCAAGCACACAACAAACATGCACACACACTATCAAGCACACAACAAACATGCATGCACACTATCAAGCACACAAACATGCACGCACACTATCAAGCAAACACACAAACTGCACGCACACTATCAAGCAAACACACACACAAACATGCACGCACACTATCAAGCAAACACACACAAACATGCACGCACACTATCAAGCAAACACACATAAACATGCACGCACACTATCAAGCACACACACAAACTGCACGCACACTATCAATCAAACACACACACAAACATGCACACACACTATCAAGCAACAACATGCACACACCATCAAGCAAACACACATAAACATGCACGCACATCAGCAAACAAACATGCACGCACACTATCAAGCAAACACACACAACATGCAGCACTACAGCAAACACACACAGATCCACGCACACTATCAAGCAAACACACATACACAAACATGCACACCATATCAAGCAAACACACACACAACATGCACACGCAATACATTATCAAGCACACGATAATATGCATGAGCATCAGCACACACACACACAAACATACACGCACACTATCAAGCACACACACACACAAACATGCACACACACACTGTCAAGCACACACACAAACATGCACACACACACACAAACTGCACGCACACTATCAAGCAAACACACACACACAAACATGCACGCACACTATCAAGCAAACACACACAAACATGCACGCGCACTATCAAGCAAACACACAAACATGCACGCACACTATCAAGCAAACACACACAAACATGCACGCACACTATCAAGCAAACACACACTCACGCACATTATCAAGCACACACACGCACAAACATGCATGCACATTATCAAGCACACACACACACAAACATACACGCACACTATCAAGCACACACACACACACAAATATGCACACACACACTATCAAGCACACACACACAAACATGCACACACACTATCAAGCACACACAGTCACACAGCCGAGTGGGAAGGCCCAAGACAGTCAAGCACTATAGTTGAGAGATGTGGTCTTCCCAGTCCTAGTTCCCCTCCCCCCAGTATACTTCATGCAACCCTCCTCTCAGTTCCGTACCTATAACAACAGCAAGTCTCGTTTAAGGGGGGTCACCTGCTCTTTTTTATCTTTCTCTCCATTTCTCTCTTTCTCTGGCTTGTATCCATTCTGCCCCCCATTTAGCCAACTGTTTTAGGACGTTTATCCCCATCCAGGGGTCGATTTCTTCCTGGCGAGCGATAGCGAGCCATCATTATATGGCGAAATCCGGCTTCGAAACATTTTTCTATTTAAAAATTTACAAATTTAGCTTGCTGTCAAAACAAAAATATATATATGATGGCTCGCTACCGCTCACCAGGAAAATATTGACACCTGGATGGGGGTAAACGTCTTAAAACAGTAGGCTGAACGGGGCTGAATGAACACAAGCCAAAGACAGAGAAAGAGAAAAAAAGCGAGGTGGGTCCCCTTACTGGACTCTTTAGGCTTACAATAATACAATACAGCTCCGATGTTCTGTTATTTGTATTGATGTGTTATATTTGGTGACCGGTCAACTCAACCAGTAGACCATTTCAACCAGTAGCTCTCAACCAGTACCAAATCAACCAGTACCAAATCAACCAATACGGTTAGGTTAGGTTAGGTTAGGTTAGGTTAAGTTAAGTTAGGTTAGGTTAGGTTAGTACTATATTTTGGCACTGGTTTGGTTGGTCTGGGTTAATTTGGCACTGGTTGAGAGCTACTGGTTGAAATGGAACTGTTATATTTATATTATGTAGGTATTGAATAGGTTGAAGTTTATTATAACAGGTTAGGTTAGGTTGACTTTAGCCTGGGGAGGTTATCTAGCTGGATGTTAAATTACCATGTCCCCATCTTGATTGCTGAGTTATTGCAAAATAATGTGTAGTGAAATAAGTTGTTAATCGTTAAACTTGGCATTAATATGATGCACATAGTAGTTTCATATGTGTTCCATTAAGCATTGGAATATCAGCTGCTACGGTATTAAATATTCCGTCAGATAAAAACAATAACTAGAATGAAGGTGGTGTCATTAGAACGAAACCTCAGAACTGTGTTGCACAAAAGAATTCAGATTTCCGTCAAATGGTCTTCAACAGAGATTATGTCATTGTTTGTTTCTTGGACAAAAAGATTTCTTCTTATCTGTTTATACTAAACCTGCAATTTATTGATTACTGAAAGACATAACACACAATATGGAAAGATAGTAATAGAGGGAACATAGCAAAAGGCGAGAGCCTTGGCGTCCCTATGCTTAACATGTAATTAAAAAAAAAAAAAAAAAAAAAAAAACACAATAACAAAGTTTATCTATTATATTCATTGGGTATTTACGTGAACTATATACTATAGTATTACCTTTTGATAATGTTAATATTAAACAAAATATGGAAGGCTAAGATCGTATTTAAAAAAAAAATCAAAAAACAAAAACAAAGTGCTTCCCTAAACCTTCATGAACGAAATAAGCACAGACAAATAGTGATCTTGCTGAAACTGAATGTATTTAACCCTTTATCTCAAATTAGCACTCGGCTTATGTTATCTTCATTCGATATAGGGTTAGGAAAGCACTTAAGTGTGGTTTTGATATACGGGGGTAATCTCCCAAGATGTTTACATGATATTATTTCCAAAATGATGATACACAAAATTACACCAGTTTTTGTGAAAATACGCCACATACTGTATACTGTAATTAGATACCTTATGATGAATATTGCATTAACCTATTGGACCCCGAATTTTGTTAACGTTTGCAAAACGCATGCACAAGAGAAAACACAATTTGGTGATTACAGTCACTGGGTAATACAGACAGATATAGACATCCTTTAGTTTGAACCCGAAACTGACTCTCAACAAATTTTCACAGACGATTCCTGGAAGAGGCTTATTCAGCCTGTGACTCCAGCTCGTAATCGCTTGTTGTGTACAGTGTAGTGTATGAAGTGCTTGTTAACGGGAGGCAGACCGTTTGTTTGGTCTATTAATTCATTTATTCATATACAAAAATATTTAGTTTCCTCCCTAGACCTCCATCAAGCTTAGAAAAACACCCCCTAAACTCCCCTTCAAGATAAATTTGTACATTTTTCGGTTGAAAAATGTTCCGGCCAAAGGCCGGCTCCTCTTAAAATCGCTCGCCAGGAAATAATCGACACCTAAATGGCACAAAAGGTCTTAAAATTGACAAAGAAATGGGGCGAAAGGTGTTAAAATCGCCAAACAAATGGGCCGAACGTCTTATAATCTCAAAACTAGATGGGCTAAACATTAGGGAGAAAGTGATCCAGAAAAACGGTCTTCCTCCCCTTAAATGTTACTGTACTGTTGGCTTGGCTATGGTTGTGAGTTTGGTCTGTAACCAGTGAAATCAGCTCGATCATGTTGATCAGGTGCAAGCATTCACATTATAAATGTGACACTGATCTACTTCACCTCTGATGAACGCCATTGTAGAGAGGGGTAGGGAGGCCAGATGGGTGCATGTCAAAGATATTACACCAGCGAGTATCGAACTTCCGGCCCCCCATATGCGAGGTATGGACGTTACCCAATATCCACGCAGGCACTTTCAGTCAGATTGCATTTGCGTAGATCAAGTGATGTATTGAGCTGTAATTTGGTATGGAGATAGATATGACCCACCAAATGCCCTGCGGCACGTGGAAGCTAAAACTACAAAACCCAACTCTGAGAAATCCATGGTGTGCTGTGGAGAATTCAATTATGATTCATCGTTATATCTACTGGGATATTAACCCGATGTTGGAAACCGAGTATATATGGCTCATAAGAAGGTCCCCATGTACATTTTATTGGAAAAAAAATTTTCATTCCCGACCCGCAGAAATAGGTGATTATACAATTTTGATTTGAAGCCACATTTCTAGAGATAATCTGAAATTTGAAAACCAAATAGAAATCGACCATAGGAAGTACCGAAATATATTATATATTCATATTGTTGAATAGGAACACATTTGTCTTTTTCTTCTTCTATTTTTCTATGTGTAGGCTAATTAGGAGAACATAGATAAAGTTGTCTGCATCGAGTGTCCCCTCCCCCTCCCCACTAAGTCTAAGTCTAAGTTGGGAACACAAGGGCAAGTAAGTTTGTGCAAATACACTCAACATCCACTTTTGGCTTGAGAATTTGGATATAAAATGTAGGAGACAAAGAAGGGGCTGCTATCAGTTGATTCAGACACATGAGTCTCGGTGAGGAAAAGGAGATTAGGTTTGTTGGATGAGAGGTGGTGTTTCACAGAGATGATTGTCCGCGAATATAGTAAAAGTCAGCAGGTCGTTAGTGCAGAGTGGTGACAAGTATAATAGCTAGTACCAGAATTCAAACCTATGCAGGCAAATGCGAAGTATACTATAATAATAATAATAATAATAATAATAATAATAATAATAATACTTGAATAAAGATCACTTAAAGGATGAGAGGAAAGATAGAAGCCTGGGTAGCGAGTCTGGCAAACCCGTGGTCCCGGTCGTATACTACAACGGAGAACTGTTATACTGTCGGAATGTAGCCGACATCACACAAACAAGTTTATCGGAAAACTATATCGAAGTCTTATAGATCATTATAGCATTTGAAAGAATTTGTGTTGGTATTCATGCAACACACGTGACTCTTCCAGATTATGAGGGATGAAAATCAATCTACCGTCAAAATGAGGGTGAAAAGTCGTTATGTATTGAATATGTGCTCATTAAGGGGAGATGGGCTATTTATTTGTCTAATTTATTTATCTCTTTATTGTTTTTTAGTTTCCTCCACATCCCCTAGAGATAAATTTGTACATTTTTCGGTAGAAAAATGTCCCGGCCGAAGGCAGGTTCCTCCTATAATTACAGGCTCGCTATCGCTCGCCATGGAAATATCGACACCTAAATGACACGAAAGGTCCTAATATTGACAAAGAAATGGGGTGAAAGGTTTTAAAATCGCCAAACTAATGGGTCGAAAGTCTTAAAACCTAAAAACTGATGGGACTAAGCATGAGGGAGAAGGAGGACCAGAAAAATGGCCCATCTTCCTTTAAATATTCGGCTCGGATAGTGTGACGCAGATACATCCCCTGCTAAACCGGCGTCACAGGAGGGCATGTATCCGATATAAGACTCGCTTATCGGAGTCTAAAAAAAAAAAATCTGGTTGGTTGGCTTGGAGTTGAATAAGACAGTAGGGTGTATAATATGAGGTCTGTCCGTCTACGGCCAACCTTCAATTATAGGTGTTGGCACTGTCAATAATACACTAGAAGTAAATGCCCCCCCCCCGTCTACCTCCCCCCCAACCCCCCTAAAGATGTCCTGGTACCTCCTATCCCTCCTCTCCACCCCCACGGTATCCTAGCACCCCCTACCCTCCCCCTCCACGGTATTCTGGCACCCCCTACCCTCCCCCTCCACCCCCACGGTATCCTAGCACCCCTACTCTCCCCCTCCACCACCCCCCGCCCCGGTATCCTACCACCCCCCTACCCTCCAAATCCACCCCCACGGTATCCTAGCACCCCCCTACCCTCACCCTCCACCCCCCACGGTATCCTGTCACCCCCCTCCCCTCCACCTCCCACGGTATCCTGGCACCCCCTACCCTCCCCCTCCACCCCCACAGTATCCTGGCCCCCCCCTACCCTCCCCCTCCACCCCCACGGTATCCTGTCACCCCCCTACCCTCCTCCTCCACCTCCCACGGTAGCCTGGCACCCCCTACCCTCCCCCTCCACCCCCCACGGTATCCTGTCACCCCCCTACCCTCCCCCTCCACCCCCACGGTAATTTTGCACCCCCTACCCACCCCCTCCACCCCCCACGATATCCTGGCACCCCCTACCCACCCCCTCCACCCCCCACGGTATCCTGTCACCCCCCTACCCTCCCCCTCCACCCCCACGGTATCCTGGCACCCCCTACCCTCCCCCTCCACCCACCACGGTATCCTGGCACCCCCTACCCTCCCCCTCCACCCCCACGGTAATTTTGCACCCCCTACCCACCCCCCTCCACCCCCCACGATATCCTGGCACCCCCCTACCCACCCCCTCCACCCCCCACGGTATCCTGTCACCCCCCCTACCCTCCCCCTCCACCCCCACGGTATCCTGGCACCCCCTACCCTCCCCCTCCACCCACCACGGTATCCTGGCACCCCCTACCCTCCCCCTCCACCCCCACGGTAATTTTGCACCCCCTACCCACCCCCTCCACCCCCCACGGTATCCTGGCACCCTCTACCCTCCCCCTCCACCCCCACGGTAATTTTGCACCCCCTACCCACCCCCTCCACCCCCACGGTATCCTGGCACCCCCCTACCCTCCCCCTCCACCCCCCACGGTATCCTGGCACCCCCTACCCTCCTCCTCCACCCCCCACGGTACCCTGGCCCCCCTACCCTTCCCCTCCACCCCCCACGGTATCCTGGCACCCCCTACCCTCCCGCTCCACCAACACGACCCAAATTCAAAACCGTCAGGGATAACGACCGAGGACCGAGGACAGCTATGAATGTAAATGTAGATCCGACCAGAACCAAAAATTCGATGAAAGAACGATCTGCGAGTTCTAAAACCGCAACTTTAAAGGTTTTCTATGCAAACGCTCGTAGCATACGCAATAAATTTTCAGATTTAGAGGAACTAGTGTTTACAGAAAATTATGATGTGATTGGCATAACAGAATCTTGGCTCAATACAGAAGATAGAGACTTTTTAGCAGAGTATTCACTTCCCGGTTATGTAATGTTTGAGAACAGCCGAATAAATAAAAATGGAGGTGGCGTTTTATTTTATATCAAAGAAAGTCTTAACCCGACCCTCGTGTCAAAACCTCAAATTGTGAACGTCGACACATCTTTTGTGCTAATAAAGAATAATAAAGGTACAAAAATAATACTTGCGTTAATATACAGACCTCCAGCTCAATCAGTGCAAACTGACCGAGAAATTTACGAACAAATTGCAGATGTAAGTAACTCACAAGATACCGTAATTTTTGGCGACTTTAATTTACCTGTGACCAAGTGGGGCGATACTCTTACTTCACACTCCGGACATGACTTGTATACGAACTTGCAAGAGAGTTCGCTTTATCAATTTGTTCGAATGCCGACCCGTGGTAATAACGTTCTTGACATTGTACTTGCAACAAAAGAAGAATTGATAGAGAATTTGAATGTTGGTGATGAATTCAGTAACAGCGACCATCGTACGATAACTTTCACTTTAAAGTTTACTAGTAACGAACCAAATAGTAGCATCGAAAAAGTCCCTAATTTCAAGAAAGCAAACTTCCATAAACTTAGAGCTATGTTTAAAGAAACTGACTGGAGCTTTTTAATTAACAATAACGACATAAATACATCTTGGAAGTTATTCGAAACCACTTACCTAAAAGCAGTGCAAGACTGCATACCATCGAAAATACGGCGTCCAGGCCATAATAATAAGCCCAAATGGTGGAATAAAGATATTTCAAACTGCCTGCTTGCTAAAAAATTTGCTAATGATAGATTAAAATCCTCACAAAATGACGAAGAACGGGTGAAATTTGTAGAGCTACGACGCAAAGCCAAAAAGTTAATTAAGCAAAGTAAAAAGACCTTAGAGTTACATATTGCGAATCAAAGTAAAACAAACCCGAAAGAATTCTATAGTTATATCAGAAAGAAAAAAGTAGTTACTTCAACTGTTGGACCGTTAGTCGATGAAAAAGGAGAATACACCAAAGATGAAGTACAAATGAGTAATGCCCTCAATACCTTCTTTGCATCAGTTTTTACAACAGAAGACCTCAGTGATATCCCTACACCATCGCCGATTCAGATTGATAATTCAGATGTTCTAAGCAATATCACCGTTACAGAGAGAGAAGTATTGAATTGTTTAGATAAACTCAAGGTAAATAAAACGCCAGGACCTGATACAATCTCGCCTAGAGTTCTAAAGGAAGCTAAGAATGAGCTCTCCAAACCACTGACATTACTATTCAATAAATCCTTGCAGTCTGGAACTATGCCTGATCAGTGGAAGCTAGCCAACGTAACACCGATATTCAAAAAAGGCAGCAAATCCCTACCCAGTAACTATCGTCCAATTAGCTTAACCTCAGTTGTATGTAAAATGCTAGAAACGGTCATACGAGACAGACTCGTAAATCACTTAGAGGAAAATAACATACTTAAAGATACTCAACACGGCTTTCGTAAAAAACGTTCCTGTTTAACAAACCTCTTAGACTTCTTCCACGATATCCTCAACCTCTACGATGAGAGTAAAGCTGTAGATATTATATACCTTGATTTTCAAAAGGCCTTTGACAAAGTTCCCCACAAACGTTTACTGCTAAAACTAAAAGCGCATGGAATACAAGACGGTGTGTTGAAATGGATAGAAAATTGGCTCAGCAACAGAAAGCAAAGGGTAGTCATAAACGGTAAGGCATCTAAATGGACCAATGTAAGTAGCGGGGTACCCCAGGGATCGGTACTAGGACCAATTCTCTTTCTAATTTACATCAACGACATAGATGAGGGTCTCACCTGCACAATCTCAAAATTTGCTGACGATACAAAAATTGCAAATAGCGTACTCTCAAAAGAACAAGTTGACGATATGCAACACAATCTAGATAAATTGTCATGTTGGGCCCAAATTTGGCAAATGAGTTTCAATGCGGATAAATGTAAAGTACTACATGTCGGATACCTAAATGAGAAAGCAAACTATTCGATGAATGGCACTCAGCTTAAGAATGTAAACAGAGAAACTGATCTGGGAGTAACAATATCGAGTAACCTAAAACCGAGTCAACAATGTTCAGAAGTTGTTAAGAAGGCAAACAAAATAATTGGCTTTATAGGCAGGTCATTTGAGCATAAATCCAAAGAAGTTATCCTAACCCTTTACAATTCCTTAGTCCGCCCTCTTCTGGAATACTGCGTTCAATCCTGGTGCCCTTATTACCAAAAAGATATAAACAAGCTAGAACGAGTTCAACGTAGAGTTACCAAAATGATACCTAGCCTAAAGAACAAACCATACGAAGAGCGTCTTAGAGAATTAAATCTATTTCCTTTAACCCAGCGCAGATTAAGAGGCGACTTAATTCAAGTGTTCAAAATCATCAAAGGCATCGACAATATGAACTGTAGTAAGTACTTCACTATCGACCAATCTAATTACACGCGGGGAAACGGTTGCAAAATTATTGGTAAATCTTTTAACTCGCACGAATCTAAGAATTTCTTCTTCAATCGAGTTGTCAACTTGTGGAATGGGCTTCCCCGAGACGTTATAGACTGCAGCACCGTTGATTCATTTAAATTCCGCCTAGACAAATATCTCGCATCAAACCCGCGACTGACTGCGTTTGTAAATGAATAACTTTATCCTCCCCTCAGTTACTAACCCATATGTCCCCTACTAACTTCCTAGTCCTGCCACGTTAGTGGCAGGGCAGTAGTTCCCTTTCCAATGTTCCCTTACCCACTCTAAACCACTGTTTGGACACTTGATCCTCAGTGTTTTGGAGGACAAGCAACCTAGAAGGGTCACTAGACCTGTTGTTGCTTGATTTCCTTTGTACTCCTTTGTACTCCACCCCCCACGGTATCCTGGCACCCCCTACCCTCCTCCTCCACCCCCCACGGTATCCTGGCACCGCCTACCCTCCCCCTCCACCCCCCACGGTATCCTGGCACCCCCTACCCTCCTCCTCCACCCCCCACGGTATCCTGGCACCCCCTACCCTCCCCCTCCACCCCCACGGTATCCTGGCACCCCCCTACCCTCCCCCTCCACCCCCCCACGGTATCCTGGCACCCCTCTACCCTCCTTCTCCACCCCCCACGGTATCCTGGCACCCCTCTACCCTCCCCCTCCACCCCCACGGTATCCTGGCACCCCTCTACCCTCCTCCTCCACCCCCCACGGTATCCTGGCACCCCTCTACCCTCCCCCTCCACCCCCACGGTATCCTGGCACCCCTCTACCCTCCTCCTCAACCCCCCACGGTGTCCTGGCACCCCCCTACCCTCCCCCACTGTATCCTGGCACACCGTACCCTCCCCCTCCACCATTCACTGTATCCTGGCACCCCACTATCCTCCCCCTCCACCCCCCACGGTATCCTGGCACCCCATACCCTCCCCCTCCACCCCCCACGGTATCCTGGCACCCCACCCCCTACCCTCCCCCTCCACCCCCACGGTATCCTGGCCCACCCCTACCCTCCCCCTCCACCCCCCCACGGTATCCTGTCACCCCCTACCCTCCCCCTCCACCCCCCACGGTATCCTGTCACCCCCCTACCTTCCCCCTCCACCCCCCACGGTATCGTAACACCCCCTACACTCCCCCTCCAACCCCCACGGTATCCTGGCACCCCCTACCCTCCCCCTCCACCCCCACAGTAATGTTGCACCCCTACCCACCCCCTCCACCACCCACGGTATCCTGGCACCCTCTACCCTCCCGCTCCACCCCCCACGGCAATTTTGCACCCCCTACCCACCCCCTCCAACCCCCACGGTATCCTGGCACCCTCTAACCCTCCCCCTCCACCCCCACGGTAATTTTGCACCCCCTACCCACCCCCTCCACCCCCCACGGTATCCTGGCAACCCTCTACCCTCCCCCTCCACCCCCCACGGTATCCTGGCCCCTCCTACCCTCCCCCTCCACCCCCCACGGTATCCTGGCACCCCCTACCCTCCTCCTCCACCCCCACGGTATCCTGGCCCCTCCTACCCTCCACCTCCACCCCCCACGGTATCCTGGCACCCCCTACCCTCCCGCTCCACCCCCACGGTATCCTGGCCCACCCCTACCCTCCCCCTCCACCCCCCACGGTATTCTAGCCCACCCCTACCCTCCCCCTCCACCCCCCACGGTATTCTAGCACCCTCTACCCTCCCCCTCCACCCCCCACGGTATCCTGGCACCCCCTACCCTCCCCCTCCACTCCCACGGTATCCTGGCCCACCCCTACCCTCCCCCTCCACCCCCCACGGTATCCTGTCACCCCCCTACCTTCCCCCTCCACCCCACGGTATCCTGGCACCCCCTACCCTCCCCCTCCACCCTCACGGTATCCTGGCACCCCCTACCCTCCCATTCCACCCCCCACGGTATCCTGGCACCCCATTCCTTCCCCCTCCACCCCCCACGGTCTCCTGGCACCCCCTACCCTCCCCCTCCACCCCCCACGGTATCCTGGCACCCCCTACCCTCCCCCTCCACCCCCCACGGTATCCTGGCACACCCCCTACCCTCCCCCTCCACCCCCACGGTATCCTAGCACCCCCTACCCTCCCCCTCCACCTCCCACCGTATCATGGCACCCCCTAACCTCCCCCTCGACCCCTCACGGTATCCTGGCACCCCCTACCCTCCCCCTCCACCCCCCACGGTATCCTGGCACCCCCTACCCTCCCCCTCCACCACCCACGGTATCCTGGCACCCCCTACCCTCCCCCTCCACCCCCCACGGTATCCTGGCACCCCCTACCCTCCCCCTCCACCACCCACGGTATCCTGGCACCCCCTACCCTCCCCCTCCACCCCCCACGGTATCATGGCACCCCCTACCCTGCCCCTCCACCACCCACGGTATCCTGGCACCCCCTACCCTCCCCCTCCACCCCCCACGGTATCATGGCACCCCCTAGCCTCCCCTTCGACCCCCCACGGTATCCTGGCACCCCCTACCCTCCCCCTCCACCCCCCACAGTATCATGGCACCCCCTACCCTCCCCCTCCACCCCCCACGGTATCCTGGCACCCCCTACCCTCCCCCTCCACCCCCACGGTATCCTGGGACCCCCCTACCCTCCCCCTCCACCCCCCACGGTATCCTGGCACCCCCTACCCTCCCCCTCCACCCCCCACGGTATCATGGCACCCCCCTAGCCTCCCCTTCCACCCCCCACGGTATCCTGGCACCCCCTACCCTCCCCCTCCACCCCCCACAGTATCATGGCACCCCCTACCCTCCCCCTCCACCCCCCACGGTATCCTGGCACCCCCTACCCTCCCCCTCCACCCCCACGGTATCCTGGGACCCCCCCCTACCCTCCCCCTCCACCCCCCACGGTATCCTGGCACCCCCTACCCTCCTCCTCCACCCCCACGGTATCCTGGCACCCCCTACCCTCCTCCTCCACCCCCACGGTATCCTGGCACACCGTACCCTCCCCCGCTATCCTGGCACCCCCTACCCTCCTCCTCCACCCCCACGGTATCCTGGCACACCGTACCCTCCCCCTCCACCACCCACGGTAATCCTGGCACACCGTAACCCTCCCCCTCCACCACCCACGGTATCCTGGCACACACGTACCCTCCTCCTCCACCCCCCACGCTATCATGGCACCCCCTACCCTCCCCCTCCACCACCCACGGTATCATGGCACCCCCTACCCTCCCCCTCCACCACCCACGGTATCCTGGCACACTGTACCCTCCCCCTCCACCACCCACCGTATCCTGGCACACCGTACCCTCCTCCTCCACCCCGCACGCTATCATGGCACCCCCTACCCTCCCCCTCCACCACCCACGGTATCATGGCACCCCCTACCCTCCCCCTCCACCACCCACGGTATCCTGGCACACCGTACCCTCCCACGGTATCCTGGCACACCGTGCCCTCCCCCTCCACCTCCCACGGTATCCTGGCACCCCCTACCCTCCTCCTCCACCCCCCACGGTATCTTGCCACCCCCTACCCTCCCCCTCCACCCCCCACGGTATCCTGGCACCCCCTACCCTCCTCCTCCACCCCCCACGGTATCCTGGCACCCCCCCTACCCTCCCGCTCCACCCCCACGGTAGCCTGGACCACCCCTACCCTCCTCCTCCACCCCCCACGGTATCCTGGCACCCCCTACCCTCCCCCTCCACCTCCCACGGTATCCTGGCACCCCCTACCCTCCTCCTCCACCCCCCACGGTATCCTGGAACCCCCTACCCTCCCCTCCACCCCCCACGGTATCCTGGCACCCCCTACCCTCCCCGTCCACCCCCCACGGTATCCTGGCACCCCCTACCCTCCTCCTCCACCCCCCACGGTATCCTGGCACCCCCTACCCTCCCCCTCCACCCCCCACGGTATCCTGGCACCCCTACCCTCCCCCTCCACCCCCACAGTATCCTGGCACCCCTACCCTCCCCTTCCACCCCCACGGTATCCTGGCACCCCCTACCCTCCCCCTCCACGCTCACGGTATCATGGCACCCCCTACCCTCCCCCTCCACCCCCCACGGTATCCTGGCACCCACCTACCCTCCCCCTCCACCCCCCACGGTATCATGGCACCCCCTACCCTCCTCCTCCACCCCCCACGGTATCCTGGCACCCCCACCCTCCCCCTCCATCCCCCACGGTATCATGGCACCCCCTACCCTCCTCCTCCACCCCCCACGGTATCCTGGCACCCCCCTACCCTCCCCCTCCACCCCCCACGGTATCATGGCACCCCCTACCCTCCTCCTCCACCCCCCACGGTATCCTGGCACTCCCTACCCACCCCCTCCACCCCACACGGTATCATGGCACCCCCTACCCTCCCCCTGCACCCCCCATGGTATCCTGGCACCCCCTACCCCTCCCCCTCCACCCCCACGGTATCCTGGCACCCCTCTACCCTCCCCCTCCACCCCCACGGTATCCTAGCACCCCCCTAGCTTCCCCCTCCACCCCCCACGGTATCCTGGCACCCCCTACCCTCCCCGTCCACCCCTGCGGTATCCTGGCCACCACCCCCCCCTTACCCTCCCCCTCCTCTCCCCACGGTATCCTGGCACCCTCTACCTTCCCCTCTCACTCCCCACGGTATCCTTTCACCCCCTGCCCTCCCCGTCCACCCCCACGGTATCCTGGCACTCCCCCTACCCTCCCCCTCCCACCCCCCACGGTATCCTGGTACCCCCCTACCCTCCTCCTCCACTCCCCACTGTATCCTGGCACCCACCTTCCATCCCCCTCCACCCCCTGCCCTCCCTGTCCACCCCACGGTATCCTGGCACCCCCCTATCCTCCCCCTCCACCCCCATGGTATCCTGGCACCCCCTACCCTCCCCCTCCACCCCCACGGTATCCTGATACCCCCCTACCCTCCCCCTCCACCCCCACGGTATCCTGGCACCCCCTACCCTCCCCCTCCACCCCCACGGTATCCTGGCACCCCCCTATCCTCCCCTTCCACCCCCCACGGTATCGTGGCACCCCCCTACCCTCCCCCTTCACCCCACAGTATTCAGCTGGCACCCCCTACCCTCCCCCTCCACCCCCCACGGTATCCTGGCACCCCCTACCCGCCCCCTCCACCCCCACGGTATCCTGGCACCCCCCTACCCTCCCCTTCCACCCCCCACGGTATCGTGGCACCCCCCTACCCTCCCCCTCCACCCCCCACGGTATCCTGGCACCCCCTATCCTCGCCCTCCACCCCCCACGGTATCCTGGCACCCCCCTACCCTCCCCCTCCACCCCCCACGGTATCCTGGCACCCCCTACCCTCCCCCTCCACCCCCATTGTATCCTGGCACCCCCCTACCCTCCACCTCCACCCACCACGGTATCCTGGCACCCCCCTACCCTCACCTTCCACCCCCCACGCTATCCTAGCACCCCCCTACCCTCCTCCACCCCCCACGGTACAGTACAGTACGGATTTTTAATTAATTCAATTAATTAGAGTGTTTCAGTTCCATGTATTTTGTGTTTCCTTCAATTGTTTCATGTAAAAGATAGAACGCATTTACACAAAGGACATCGGAAGTTATAATATAACTTACGATGTAATTCTTGTATCTTAAGATAATTATTCGTTACTTCCATGTCAGTATATAATAATAATAATAAAAATAATAATAATAGTTCTTAAAGCTAGCGCATGCTAAGCCAGCTATGGATAGCCCAATAAGGCCGATTAGGCGTATTTCCATTGGGGTCATGTACTACTACCCCATCCCCTTGTTCATGATGGATGGTAACGACTCAGTGTTTGTGAAAAATCATTAATGTACCGAGCGTGGGCGTGATCCCGGGCCTTCTGGGTGGAAGTCCGAGACGCTAGTCACTACACCAAGCGAGCCGCAAAAAATATATATATATAATAATAATAACATAAATAGTATATACAGTATATATATGTATATGTATGTGTGTGTGTGCATGTCTGTGTGAGTGTAAATATAACTTGCTATAGTCTTTCATTTCACAGACGACTTTATATTTTTTTTCTTAATGCCAATATACGACAATACTGTTCATATTAGGAGGAGGATTTTGAAGCCAAAAAGTATTAAATTTACAAACATCTTCTTTTTCATCTTTGCCTCTGTTATTCTACTTTATTTAATTTGCTTATACCCCTTTGTTTCTTAAAGGTTCTTCATAAACTGAATAAATTCGCTTATGTTATCCAGACTAATTGTCAAAAAGGCGTCATAATGCAGAAAAGTATACCGTATCAAAATTACTCATATATTTTTAATAAGAGTAAAATAGTACAAAGGTCCGCTGTTGATAAAAGGACCAACTCTCATGCGGGTTGGGGCAAAGCAAAAAAAAATAATAGTCGGAACAGTAACCCGAGAATGGAGCCTAGAAATTAAATCCGGGTCTTGATGTAGACGTCAGAGAGAGAGAGAGAGAGAGAGAGACAGACAGACAGACAGACAGACTTGATAATCTTTTTTTACTCCCACTTATTGAACGGGGCAATGAATACTTTTTGCATACTTAACTTCCAGTGACAGGTATAAATCAGTTACAATTGGGCACATAATAACAGGTGAATGGCCGTGTGCAACATAGGCATATATTACTTATTGCAAAATTAATGCAAACTAGAACGGCACTCGGTAGAGCGCATACCTCCTGTGTTGGCTGGTTCTTTAACATTAATATCATCGGCCTAAAATTTTCTTCTGGATCTGGGTTGCAGGATATGATCCGGATTGCCTCTTAAATTGAATCACTTCTTCCTTGCTGCATATCCTATCTGCCCACCAAATGTTATGAAAATCTCCAGATCGCCTCCAAAATTGAGTCACTTCTTTCTTGGCGCATATCCATTTACCCACCAAATTTTGTGAAAATTGGTTCATAACTGCGAGATATCTTGTTTACAAACAGACAGACAAACCAACGGAGGCGAAAGCATAACCTCCATCCAACTTCGTTGGCGAAGGTAACAGCACAGTTTCTTAAGATACAATTACGAGATGACCTTGTTTACAAGAAAACATGTGACAGATCATACAGAGAGAGAGAGAGCATGTGTGTGAGTGAAAAAGTGTGTGTGTGTGTGTGTGTGTGTGTGTGTGTTACAAGGAATAGTTAGTATTGCAAAACCTTTTCGATCCCTTCCGGAGAGATGGAGTGGTATAAACTATAAATGCAAATAATTTTTTTTTTAGTTGCAAGTCGATTACGAAAATATAATCATGTTTATATGCATGTATTTAAGAAAGTTATGCATGTGTGGTAGAATGTGTGGTTTACAGGGATCTGCCTTGCTTAGGCCAATCGGCTTTCTGCAGACTCCCATTTTCTTATGTTCTTATGTTCTTAATATTTAATAGTGGCCCCTTCATCATTAACGATATTGCCTATTAGTATAATAGTCTCCATTCAACATCCCGCGTCAGCATCTTTAATCTACCGCGCGGAAGGATCAGGAGGACTCATCATAAGTGCACGCTTAATTCCCTTATGGGATCGTCATTATGATTGGGTACCCTACAGAAAATAACTCAATAAAAAATAAACATTAACTTAATATCTGTTATCATATGACTTTCCATATGTGGATTTCTTGTGTTGTGCTAACCCGACACCAGGTCCCCTAGCGGCCATCACGCCCTTCCTCCTTCCGCGTCCATTCTAGCAACACGGGAATCGCCGTGCTCGGCTTTATTTTTCGTTTCAGCGCTTTCTAATGAGTCCTTACTCATTTGTATACACCTGCGTTGTAGTAACAAGGTTCAGATTAGCTAGCAACGGTTACCCTATTGGTATGGCCGCAGGAAGTGTGTAAATTAGGGTACTATTGTAACAGGCGTCCCGCATCCCAGGATCGTCGCGCCACATGTGTTATTGTATTTTGTTTTGGCGCCTTTAGCTTTTGTTACATAGCTAGGAGGCTACCATTCTACAATGTTATGCTGCAGACCGTCAATATTGAGGCAGTGGCATGGTTAATTATATGATTTAGCAAATGCTCTGGTCTAAGGGTGCCTGCACGTCGTGCTCCACCTTCCAGAGTTCGTAATTTGCTTCTAGGCCCCTTCGTGGGCCTTCCCTCGTCTGTGTGCTGTGGCTGGGTCTTCGGAGCGTCGTCGGCTGGGATGTCGGCTGGGATATCGCTTCGAACCTCATGGTCAGCCTCGTTAGGGGTCTCCGGTCTAGGCTACAGGTAATTTAGGCTTCTGAATTCTCTGTATTTACTTTACCTTTATGTGCCCCTGGTGTTGAACATGTGTGCTTGCATGTTTTGGGGGTTTGGGAGACGTCCCTATATTTATATAATTATACAGTATATAACTATATATATTATAAAATTATGTACAGTGGGTTTTGGAGGAGGGAGCTGTGCTTTTGTCTCCCCCCTCTAATATTTTGGTTGTTTTTCCGGCGGCCTCTTGCAGCAGGGCCTAGGTTACCCATCTTCAAAACGGGTAGGGAACAACCAAATGTCCCGGCGTGGTATGGTTGAACCACATCCCTTCCGGCGGAAATGCAAATTCCTACATAACTCGGTCCGCCGGGTTAACTCGCCCTGATAGTAATGGTTACACGACCAATCGCCCTGCAGCGCCATAGTCGAGTATACAAGTGTGAAGATTCGTTATGCAAACTCGTTTCCTTTTCCCCCTAGTGCTTTAGTAAGGGTTAATCATACACTATTAGTCAATGGGTCTGTGGCTATTGCCATAGGTAAGCAGTGTCAATCAGCTTATATGAGAAAACCCCAGGTTTTTTCACGGTGGGTAAGGTTAGAGTAGTTGTGAACTATAGCTAATTTTCCGGCAGACTCAAGGTAGGATGTTTTAACATCCCGCAGGTTATCCTTATGAGCATTGATTCCTGGAAATTTTCTATTTCCAGAATCCCCGGCTCCTTTGTGACTGCAGCACCGGCGGCGTTGGGGGGATGATTCCTGCAGGGGGGGGGGGGGGGGCCCTTTATCCATCATGCCTCGCTTTGAGTTGTGCGCTACTCCTACCTGTTCCATGTTGTCCATTTTTGCTTATAAGTTATGTTAGAAATGAGTTAAATGTTTGGACCGCTCTAGAGGTTTGTGGGTGTCACGGCGGTGTCCTGTTTGCTCTGAGCTGAAAGCCTCCTTATTCACTAAGAAAGACCTTTCGTGCTTGGCCGCACTGCAAGAGATTAAAGCAATTTTTAATTCTTATGCTAAAGATACAGCCCATAAGGCACTTCATTGTGATGACGAAGCCCTCTGGGAAAAGTTGATTATCAAGTCACCTATAACTAAACTCACCTCATGTAAATCTGTTAAGCCTAAAGTCAAGTCGAAAACCCTCGTCCCGGAGGTAGTGAGTAGCAGTAGTGACAACGAACTGGCTGAGGTTCCCCCCCCCCCCCCCCCCCGGACTCGGAAGTGGGGGTAGAAGCTACGGGTTCCCCTCCTAGTCATGAACAATCATTAAGTGTCCCATCTTAGCTCCTTCAGCCATATTATGTTCCAGTAAGTCCGAGGAGGCGGGAGCCCCAGGATCATTGCCACTGCCTCGCACTACACTCACAACAACACTGCGGCCGTTAGAATTATCGCAGGAGGCTGAGGTTGCCACCAACGGTTTTATCGTATGGTAACTTATCGGACTTACTGAGCTCATATGACGCAAAATCGCGTCATAAACTTATTGGAGAGGTATAGAGATAAGTCCATATGACGCGATCGAGTCATATATGTCGCAAGGAGTTAAGTTACCTTTGCGATACCCAAATTAAACTATGTGCCACGTAGTGTCCAATCCGCCGGCCCAAGACGGGTCCTGGCTGAACATTACAGAAGTTTTCCGTCAGGGTCACAAACTGATGACAGCCCCCAAATCATTCAGGACTCTCAGCCACCCACGGTAGGTGGGTGCTGGCTGCAGTCAGAACCATCTGTGAGGCACAGAAGGGAATTCCAAGAACTGAGGGATGAGGATAGTGTGGACATGGTACCCTCATCAGTCCCGGATTTAATGTGGCCTCCGGCGGAACAGGTATCGGAGCCACAACAGGATAGTTCTGAGGGTAGTAGGGAGCCGGAGGACGTGCCTTTAGCCCCGACTCAACAGACTATTACAGGTGAGGAGTCTGAAGTAAGCTCATAATCATCACGAAACTCTCATAGTAAGTGTGTTACTTCGGATGAAATCAGTGCTATATTGCATAGGGTGGTGCAACAGTATAATCTCCCTGTCTCTTCTGATCTTCCTGCTTGTCAACCATTAATTGCCCCCAGTCAATCAATGTTAAGACCTCTAGTAACTCCAGGCGTGCTGCTTCTTTGACCCCGGCGGTGTCCGCGGTTCCAGGCACTACAGTGCCGGCCATGATGACTACCACCAATGTGAGGGTTATTGCTGATATTACTCCCCCTCCACTAGACAAGGTCCCACTGAAGAAAGGCCCTATGCCTCTCCTCTATGGCCCTGACTGTTCTTGGGTTCCGGCTATGCCCCTGAACCCACATTCTGCACAACCCACCATTTCAGGAGAACTACCGGTCCCCACTGAATGGACGATTGAAATAAACATGAGCAGAAAATTTAGAGCTAAAGATGAGGCAACGAGGTTGCTGGATGTATTGATTAGAGGAATCCCCAGTTCATATAATCCAGAATTTTTTGTGTATACTGCAGCCCCGGCAGTCCCTCCCGCCTCTTCTGCACGGCTCTTTGCTGACTGGTCGAAGGCTGATGGCATGAATGATGGCAAGGCTTTAAATACTCTTACGCCAGAAATGGATACACTTCCGGTATTGGCCCAAACGCATACACCAGTCCTGCAGATGGGGCGGATAGGAGCAGGCCCCTGGGTAGACTGGGAATTAGAGGCGCAATTATTTGCCGCAACAATCACTTCCAAGTCCTCCCATCAGGTTCCACAGGAAATGCATCAGTATTTTTCATTGCCTGTCTCTAAGGCTGAGGGGGTGTCGCCGGCTCTGTTAGCCTTCCTGGCGGCACCCAAAGTAGCCCTTAACTCATTAGATGAACCTTTTTGTACCCCTCCGGCGGCTCACCTTGAAAGGGACTTTAAATTAAGGAACAAAGCTTACCGGCAGTTCTTTCAGTATCTAGTTAATCGCCAGATTGCCGTCTCCTTTAACAGAACCATATCGGCCATTGCTGACGTTCAGGTGAGGAAGGCCACTGATTTATCTAGACGGCTTTTATTGCAAAACTCTATTCAGACCTTGGGTGACGTTAGAATTGCAATCATGGAGGCGGTTCGAGCCCGCCAGGATTTGAGAGTGCATCTAGTGAAGAAGTTACCGGAGGACATTGGCCGCCGGGTAACTCTTTCGCCGGTCCTCACGGCATCCCTCCTTACCGCAGAAACTTGGAGTGTAGTGTTCAATCTGGTAAATGGGTGGAAGCAGGGTACCTCCCAAACTAAGAAGGACCCTGTTAAGAAACCTTTTCACAAGCCTAAGAGTGGAGGTAAGTCTCACCAGCAGCAGGCTAAACAATCCTTTCGTGATCCCAGAATTCCTCCTCAACCGGGAGGTGCTCTGCCCAAACCCAAACAAGGTAAATACTCAGGGTATAAAGGTAAGCCCCATCACAAGTCAAATCAGGGGCAGACGTCAGCCAAGACTAGCCAGCCGTCTGATACCAACCCACCACCCCCTCCAAAAAACTAGCCACCCAGCCTCTCAATCTCCCAATGCCATGCTTAAGGTTACCGGATTCGAGAGTAGCCTTACCAGACCGCACCGGTTTGCAACCGGGATCGTTCCGGTCATTCCGCTTAGCTTGGCCCAGGAAGACTTGGGCCAAGAAGGCAGTGAGCAAAGGAATCACCTGGCGGTGACTCCGGCGGCCTCGACTGCGTCAGGCGTTGGAATACAACCATGTGTCACAGGAGGTGGAGGTCCTAATCCACGAAATGATCTCAAAAGAAGTCCTTGTCTTAGTCAAACCAACTTGCCCAGTATTCACCTCCAGACTTTTCTTAGTGCCAAAAAGGGACAGTGTGCAAATGCGACCAGTAGTGGATCTCTCGCGTCTGAACGCATTTATCATAAATTCACCCTTCAGGATGCTTACGGCAAATCAGATCAGGCTCTCTCTTCTGCCGCAAGGCTGGATGTGCTCAGTAGACCTCAAAGACGCCTATTGGCATGTCCCTATACACAAAAGGTTCCAAAAATTCCTCGCTCTGAGTATCAGGCAAGAGACTTATGTCTTTCAATGAATGCCTTTCGGGTTGAACCTGGCTCCGAGAATTTTCACAAAATTAGTCCGGCAAGCCCTTTTGCCTTTGTTAGAACAGGGCATTCAGGTGTTTTGGTATCTAGACGACTGGCTGGTGGTGGCGAAGTCAGAGGAGTTATGTCACAACCATTTAAACCAAGTATTAAATCATGTACGCAAACTAGGGTTCAAGGTGAACTTGGCAAAGTCTCGCCTTATTCCCACAAGGAATATTCAGTGGATAGGGCTGGTCTGGGACACCACCAATCTCACTCTTACTCAGAGTGTGGACAACCGGAACAGATTTCGCCGGAAACTGTTCTGTTTTCTCCACAGTCTAAATACAACCAGGAAAACATGGGATTCCCTGATTGGCTCTCTCAACTGGATCCAATTAACTGTGAAGTTGGGCCGGTTGAAAGTCAAGAGATTAATCTTGGAAGGCAACAAAGTTTTTCCTCTCTCGCCGGAGAAGAAATTATGGCCAATTCCTCCATTAATCCACAGCTTGCTATCGGTCTGGGCCAAGCTGGAAATGCTTTACTCGATAATGACATGGGTTTCTCCCCTGCCTACGGTATGGGTAGACACAGACGCTTCGGGGGCTCTAGGCTGGGGTTATCAATCGAATCTAGGCCATCAAGGGCAAGGCACTTGGCACCACGACAACTTGTGTCATATCAACAAGCAAGAGCTTTTAGTTCCTCTCTTTTTCCTACAAGATCATGGGATGTCCTTGCAGGACAAGTCAATAGCGCTCCGTATGGACAACCTCACCGCAGTCCATTGTATTCAGAAGCAAGGCTCAGTGAGGTCTCGAGAGTTGCTAAAATTGTCAGAGCAGATTTTTGCCCTAGCCGAATCGCTGGGCATCCATCTGCATGCAGCATATCTTCCCGGCGTGTCGAACGTCTGGGTGGACGCCCTGTCTCGGAGACGGAGCAACCTAGTAGAATGGGCTATCAAACAAACCGTCTTCGACAAGATGATTGCAAAGCCTTACCGTCCACAAGTGGATCTGTTCGCATCCGAGGAGAATCACAGACTCCCTCTCTTCCTAACCCGCCACGGGGTAACCCCGGCGGGGGGGACCAGATGCATTACTGGAGGATTGGAACAAGTGGACTTCAATTTATCTTTTTCCTCCACTAGACTCTGTACTCATGTGCAGAGTGATTCACAAACTGAGGGGTTACCGGGGCTTAGTCTCGATGATCGTGCCGTTATGGCCGGCCCAGGCATGGTACCACCAATTGCAGGAATGGTGCAGGACCCCGGTGTCGCTCCCGGTCTCTGCATTCCACTTAGAGATGATTGGCAACCTTCAGACCTCGCTCAGTTTTGCCTTATGGACATTTACAAGGGAAAATGGTTAGCTAAATTTGGGGAGAGTGTCACAAATAAGCTTTTGAACCAGTATACTATGTCTACCAGGAGACAATACCAGTCACATTGGAAAACTTTTACGACCTGGATTGTAGAGTCAGGGCAAACAGATGCCTCGGGAGCCTTGATTTTCAAATACCTAGATTATCTATTTGAGCACAAACAATTTTCAGTAATCAAGTTAAAAAATCACTTGTCTGCCATCAGAACCGCCTTTTTTGATCTCACGAGCCTTTCCATACCGCAGGCGGAGGAGAAAGGTTTTATGAGGGCGTGTTTCAAGCTGCGCCCACCGCCCCGTCAGCTCATGCCCGCCTGGTCACTTGACAAAGCCTTATCATTGCTTCAGTCCCGTAAATATAATAATGCGCCGGATTTTGATTCACTCTTAAAGAAGGCTGTATTCCTTATATGGCTCTTGCCTCTGGAAATAGGGTGTCTGAGCTGGCGGCGATGAGCAACGAACCTACCTGCCTTAGGTTTGGGAGACTACACGATCATGTACAAATCACGCTGTCTCCCACCTTTATTGCTAAGAACGAGCATTCCAATCATGTTTTTTTCTGAGTTTTCTGTCCCGGCATTGAAATGCGGACATACTCATCATATGTTATGCCCTGTGCAGGCCTCATCTAGTTTTATGAGGGCTGCTCACCCTCGCCAACAAGGTGCTCTGTGGGTGAATCAGGCAGGTAATTGTGTTACGAGAAGAAAGTTAGCTTCCTTGCTTGTAGACGTGATTCAAGAAAGTATCCCCGGCGTCGTGGGCAGGGCTCACGACGTCAGGAAATGGGCAGTCTCCCTTAGATTCCTCCAGAATTTTTCTATTGAAGACATTGCTAAGACTCAACTTTGGGCTTCTAATAATACTTTCTTAACACGTTACCTGTTGGTCGCTCTAGCCAAACCAAAGCGTACCTGTTTAGCTTTACGACAACGGGTCCAGTAGGTTATGTTCTATTATGTATGTTGTGTTTTAAAAAGGGGGGGGGTGCGGAATAGCCCATACCTCACTAGGTCCCCGTCCGCCGGAGATTGTGATAAATCACGAGCTGTGATACAATAAAAGATATTTTATTTTTTTTAAGAGTAAATGGAAATCTAGCATAAGTTGCAACTATGCAGTTTACCAAATTATACAAATAGTATTAAGGTGAGAACAAAATTCTGCAGAATTTTCGTTCAATCTAGGGGAACACATGCGAGTCCCCACAGTTTATCATGCATAGATCTTGAAGTAAGATCTGGTCATGAGTAAGCAGATTTCTTGTTGCCACGCACTGCTTGCAATCTTTTATATAATTTTCTAAGAAATATATTGTATGCATACAATAAAACTTTAAATTTTTTATATGGATTTTTGTCCCCTGAGGTTAAGGATATTGTCACGAATGTCCCCCTCCAATTTTGGTATTCTGGCAATATCGTCAATGATGAAGGGGCCACTATTAAATTATAGGTTTGATTCCCGGAGGGAAGTAATGAAAACCTAATATTTAGTAGGGCCCCGTAATCATTGACGATAGACGGCCCTCCCAACCATCCCACTTCCCATTCGTTGATTTCTATAGTTTGATCTTGGTATTGCAATGAAGGACGTGATGGCCGCTAGGGGGCCTGGTGTCGGGTTAGCACAACACAAGAAATCCACATATGGAAAGTCTTATGATAACAGATATTAAGTTAATGTTTATTTTTTATTTTTTACAGAGTTTTTTTTTCTGTAGGGTACCCAATCATAATGACGATCCCATAAGGGAATTAAGCGATCCCATAAGGGAATTAAGCGGAATTAAGCGTGCACTTATGATGAGTCCTCCTGATCCTTCCCCGCGGTAGATTCAAAATGCTGACGCGGAATGTTGAATGGAGACTATTATACTAATAGGTAATATCGTCAATGATTACGGGGCCCTACTAAATATTAGGTTTTCATTACTTCCCTCCGGGAATCAAACCTATAATACGAGTTTGTTTTATTTAGAGGTTATTGTGCTATATAATTCTTATCTTGAATGTTATGGTGAAATAAGTGCAATCGCCAAATATTGAGACTCACCAGTTTTAAGGTAATATCAGACAAGAATTACATAAATATTGCTTTATAATTAATATCATAATGGTGTTTGAATGTATCGTTCAAAATTAGAGACAATTGACGGCGATTGTGCTCACCAGTATAAATATGTACAGCAATCTATTGTTATAGATGTAATTTAAATGTAAGTAATTGTTACCAACTTGCAATGTTGGTGTAAAAATATTGTAAATCAAGGTGCCTGCGAAAAGTTTTGCCTTAGAAGGCTCAGCTCAAAGTTGTTTAGTGTGACCTGTAACTGTTTTATATGTACAGTTGCCCACATAAATTATGTTCCTCTTCGTGATCGTACATAGAAATGCAATAATGCGCATGATTGAATTACGACTTAGTTTATTATACAGTGGTTAACTCTGATTAGTCAACTGATTATATAAAAAAAAACACTCGCAATTCATCCATGCTATTTTACTTTCGTACATAAGATCACGACTAGGAACAGAACATATATATGGGCAACTGTACAACTGAGCTAAATAATGACTACTAATATGAATGTAATTAATGGATAATAGATCACAGTAGAAGTAAAAACACAAGCCTAGTATTAATTCGATAGTTTTTGCTTAGGTCTGACATTGCGTTTGTGAAGTGGTCTCATAGGCCTATATGTGTGTCACATATCCTCCCCACACTAGCTTGTAACATTATCCAAGTTGAGAGAGAGAGAGAGAGAGAGAGAGAGAGAGAGAGAGAGAGAGAGAGAGAGAGAGAGAGAGAGAGAGAGAGAGAGAGAGAGAGAGAGAGAGAGAGAGAGAGAGAGAGAGAGAGAGAGAGAGAGAGAGAGAGAGAGAGAGAGAGAGAGAGAGAGAGAGAGAGAGAGAGAGAGAGAGGAGAGAGAGAGAGAGAGAGAGAGAGAGAGAGAGAGAGAGAGAGAGAGAGAGAGAGAGAGAGAGAGAGAGAGAGAGAGAGAGAGAGAGAGAGAGAGAGAGAGAGAGAGAGAGAGAGAGTGAGAACAAATAAGTGTGTGTGTGAGTGTGTAGGTAAATAGATATATCAGAAAAGGTGTGTGTGCATGTACAGTATGTGTGCTTAAAAGTACAAAACAAAAATAACTAATATCTTCTGTAACTGACCAAATGAAGAACTATTTACAGTTTCTAACGGATATTTGTAGCAAATAAAACGGATTTATGTGAGAAGTAGTTTCCAAATACATCATAGCCTATTTTTTCCACTTGACGAAAAATGTTATACCTTACTATAATAGCTAATTTATCGATACTTAAAGGGGTACTGGTTATTGTTGGTTCTATTTATGTATGTATTTATTTATGTTCTTGTAATACCCTGTACCCGCAAAAATCCTGTAACCACAAAACTACCCGAGTTGACGTCTGGGATAACGTAAAATAGTCGTTGGTGGAAAAGTCTAATAAACCCACCACGTGAAACAGCTACCATGAGACCATCACCTGGTTCTTTCAAGGAAAACTAAAGTTGTTATCCTATTGTACGTCCGCGGTAGTACAGTGGTTAGTGCGCGAGTTTAGTAAGCCTACTGACCAGGGTTCGAACCCGTGCCAGGTCCAGAGATTTTCGGGAGGGTTAAATTCCCTTCTCACCCAGCATTTCAGTTCTAGTTTCCTTGCTAGACCTCCATCAAGCTTAAAAAATAGCACCCCTTAGATCCCCCTTTAAAATAGATTTGTATCATGGTATAAAGACAATAGAAAGGTATGGGCATGAGTATATTACTGGAACCACAACAGTCACGTAATCAATTCTGGGTGACATCACGCTAAATATGGTCAGCTAAATATGGTCACTTCATATGTGAGCTGGTCATGTACTGATGTCCAGGAAATGTATTTATTCCATTGCCCTAAAAAATAGTGTTATCATATTATGGGGAAGCCAAGACATTGCGCGGTTAGTAGATGTGAATGGTATAATAATAATAATAATAATAGTTCTTAAAGCTAGCGCATGCTAAGCCAGCTAAGGATAGCCCAATAGGACCGATTAGGCGTATTTCCATTGGGGTCCTGTACTACTACCCCATCCTCTTGCTCATGAGGGACGGTAACGACTTGGTGCTTGTGAAAAATCTTTAATGCGCCGAGCGTGGGCGCAATCCTGGGACCTTCTGGGTGGAAGTCCAAGACGCTAGTCACTACATCAGCGAGCCCGCTAAAGACCAACGTTGGATATATTGGAACCGCGACAGAAGCTGGTGACCTTTATTCGACTCGCCTAAATATGGTCTTCAAACAGGATCGGTATATTGTGTTTTCCACCGAAAATTTAAAGTGACATGGATAAACATGTTTGTATGTATGTATATGCTCAGGCCCAATCCCCACTTTTCCTATTTTTGTTTTTTATGGATAAACATAGACATAATTATATAGTGTGACAAGACCCTATTCTATTTGCTAAAGTTGTTATTTTTTGCATTTGAAGATTATATATACCGCTATGAGGTAGTTTACAGCCGACGTCCCTTCAAATTTTACCGCGGAAATGCGGACATTTTATGATCACTATGGTGTTATTGTTCACCTAATATGTAGAGTAACGTTGATTGATATCGACAATGTTATTGTAGTAAGACCCACTCTACATGTTAGCATTGTTATTCGATATATTTGTAGCTTATATGAAGACATATTTCGAATGTGTTGGTGATTTTCGCTTCGTCGGTCGGGAAATAATGGAGGTACAGTATACGGATTCTCGCTCATCCCTTGTCCCAACTTCCTTTAAATTCAAGTAGTTTGCTGCAGACACTCTTCTACTTTCACCCAGAGATGGCGTGTGAGGGTGTATGAAGGCCCAGGGGATGTGGAGAGATAATATGTATAAGTGTATGGCCAACTAGGAATCTAAAAGGAAATCAGGGATTTCGACGAAGCTAAATGTTGGTGGGGGAGCAGGGTGGCGGAAGGAGGGAGGGTGCTGCCATCTTGCGGACAGAGAGAAGACTATACCGGCGCCTATGTCAACACACAAGCGACGCTAGTATACGAATATTTCACTAAATATTCGCTTATAGAATAGTCAACGTTATTCCTACAACTATATCCTATATTATGACGGTACCATGGTTGAACGTGAAGTCACAGAAGAAAAAGAAGTGATAGACGTCTGTTTACTGATTTTTAAAAGCCTGCATGTAGGCTATATGAGTTCAAGACTTTCAGTGCGTTTACCTTGTAAAGTTATTATACCATGGATTTGTATATTTTTCAGTAGAAAAATTTCCCAGCCGATGGCCGAATCGTCCTTGAATTACAGGCTCGCTATCGCTCGCCAGGAAAAAATTGACACCTAAATGGTTCGAAAGGTCTTTATATTGACAGATAAATAGGGCGAAAGGTCTTAAAATCGCCAAGCTAATGGAATGAACGTCTTAAAATATCAAAACTAATGGGACTAAACATGAGGGATAAAAGCCAGTACCTCCCCCTTAACCTCTTAACTGCGCAGCTATGGTATTTAAATGTGCCCGCAGTGCGAAGGTATTCTGATTCATTCCTCACTAAAATCGTTAATTTACCATATATATAATTAATACGGTACTTATCCATATGCGCCTATTTTACTTTTAATATGAACATGGGAAAGCAATAAAACAATTGGTAACAGCAATTGGCTGGTGAAAATTGTATATATTAGCCTCGCGGTCGTAATCTGGCCTTGAGCAGTGAGAGACTTACACCCTCACTCTCTCGTGTGTCGCGTAGGACTGAGAGACCAGGGGAGCTTTCAGACTGGCTTGGAGGGTCGGAGTTACACTCCTCCACCCTCCTCCCCGGCTTCCCCGAGACGTTATAGACTGCAGCACCGTTGATTCATTTAAACTCCGCCTAGACAAATATCTCGCATCAAACCCGCGACTGACTGCGTTTGTAAATGAATAACTTTATTTTATCCTCCCCTCAGTTACTAACCCATATGTCCCCTACTAACTTCCTAGTCCTGCCACGGACATTAGTTCCAGGGCAGTAGTTCCCTTTCCAATGTTCCCTTACCCACTCTAAACCACTGTTTGGACACTTGATCCTCAGTGTTTTGGAGGACAAGCAGCCTAGAAGGGTCACTAGATCTGTTGTTGCTTCATTTCCTTTGTACTCCTTTGTACTCCCTCTCTCCCACCCGTTCTCCCACGAAAATACTCGATAATTATCGGGAATAATAGAGAAAATATCTGATAATTGAGGAGGGGGGGGGACACATGTGTAGGAGTGGTAGCAAGTAATGGAGGGAAATAATCTTACCTAAACACAATTTTTTTTTTAATGCCACTGGGGTGTTTTATATATGTTTTTTTTTAGGCCTAGGATCTTAATTAAGAGTCTTCCCGAAGCTGCCCAGTAGGACCTCTGAAGAGTCTTCCCGCAGCTGCTGGGTTAATAGTAAAACACATAACTACTAAGTCTCTACATTATAGTAATGCCAGTTTTCATAGTTAAATACACATTTTACTAGTCAAACACACATACAGTGTATATATATATACACACAAGGTGGCGCAGAATTTGATTGCCCACATGGCAGAAATTTACAACACTGCCTTTCTATACCTCTGTGTAGCCAAGCGGTAAGCTGCGTGAGACCGTCCAATGGATATTTTGTTTTAACAAACAATATCTGCATAACCATTATACACATTGCTTTGCACAATAGCCTATTAAAGGTAGAATAGGTACCGGTAGAAGCTACTGGTAGGCTATTTTTAAAAGTTGAAATACACAAAGTATTATATGAATAATGATGAGTATAAGGCGAAATATGCACAATAAAAGTGTAATCAGTTTGCTGAACTGTTATATAATTATGTGTTCTTCTCCTGTCACCTCATTTTCCTTTTTTGTGTCTCGGCTACAAATAAATAAACTCTGAGGGAAGAGCCGTTAGCAAGTCCCGAGTATTCGAACCACAACTTCCACTTATTATAATAATAATAATTATTATTATTATTATTATTATTAAAGTTGCAAGCAACGTTGTCCGGGGTTCGACGGTTTTGCAAGCAGGGTATTGTGTAGGATACAAATGCTGTGTCACAGATATCAAAAGATCATTTAACTTATCGGACATGGAGAAACTACAGAAGGAGCAGATTGTGCAAACAAACAAGAGCGAGAGAGGGAGAGATTGGCTGTAAAAGGGATCTGCCTCTATCCGTTTAGTAACAGAGTTGTAGATATGTGGAATAGGCTACCGAGTGCTATAATGGGATGAAGAACAATAGAGCTTCAACTTGAAATTAGATAGAACGAGATGGGTTGGGTGTGAAAGGGATCTGCCATGTGTAGGTTAATCGGCTCTGGAGAATCCCGTTTTCTTATTTTTTTTATTTTCTCATTTGTGAAGGAGAGAGGGAGTATGGCAAGAGAGAATAGGATGTCGTAAAAGTAAGGAAGATAGCGATAAATATGAGAGAGAGAGAGCGCGGGATGGGTTGTGTGAGAAAGGGATCTGACATGTGTGGGCTAATCGGCTCTGCAGACAACGGTTTTCTTATGTTCACATTTGTGTGAGAGAGAGAGAGAGACTAGGATGTCATAAATGTAAGGAAGACAGAGATAAATGGGAGAGAGTTTTTTATGAGATGGGTTGGGTGTGAAAAAGATCTGTCTTGTGTGGGCCAATTGGCCCTCTACAGACTCCCATTTTCTTATGTTCCTATTTCTTACAAATGTGTTTTGGTTGCAGGTATATGATAATAGGATTATAGGGGTGTATAGTAAGTAGTGTAAATAACAGGTAACGTATATGAGGTGGGTTGAGTATGAAAGGGATCTGCCTTATGTGGGCCACTTGGCTCTCTGCAAACTCTCATTTTCATCTTGGTTGCATGTGTAAGGGATCTGCCTCATTTGTACCGGTGTGCAAACAAACAAGAGTGAGAGAGAAAGATATTGGTTGTGTAAGGGATCTGCCTCTATTCGCTTGGTAAAAGAGTTGTAGATATGTGGAATACGCTACCGAGTGCTATAGTGGGATCAATAACAATAGAGCTTCAACATAACATTTGATAGGACGAGATGGGTTGGGTGTGAAAGGGTCTCTCTGCAGGCTCCCATTTTCATCTTGGTTGCGTGTGTAAGGGATCTGCCTCATTTGTATACCAGTGTGCAAACAAACATGAGCGAGAGAGAGATTGGCTGTGTAAGGGATTTGCCTCTATTTGTTTGGTAACAGAGTTGTAGATATGTGGAATAGGCTACCGAGTGGGATCAATAACAATAAAGTGGTTGATTAGGGTTGGGTGGTTGATTTGAGTTGGGTGGTTGATATGGGTTGATGTTGATTAAGTGGTTGATTTTGATTGAATGGTTGATTTTACTTGGGTTGATTGGTTTATTTGGGTTGAGTGGTTGATCTGTTGATTTGGGTTGAGTGGTTGATCTGTTGATTTGGGTTGAGTGGTAGATTTGTGTTGTTAATTTGATTTGAGTTGATTGGTAAATTTGGATTGTGTGGTTGATTTTGGCTTAGAGGTCGATTGGTTGATTTAAGTTAATTTGTTGAATTAGGTTGTGAGGTTGATTTTTGTTGATTGGTTGATTTGGGTTGAGTTGTTGATTTGGGTGGATTGGTTGATTTGGGTAGAGTTGTTGATTTGGACTGGCCTTAAGGAGAGGTGTTTTTGGTAGTAGTGGGGCGGATAAGTGCAGATTTTACCTTGAATCGTTCAAATGATGATACAAGCACCAAATTTGGCATGAATATTCGCAAGAGGCTATATTTTAACTAACAATTGTTAGCCACCTGAAAATGCCATTATTCAAGATGGCCGCCAATGCAATAACATTTTGACATGAAAATATATGACACAGATGTCCAACATAAAAGATATTGGTACCAATTCTAATGTTATATGATATAATGTTATATGTTAATGATAACAAAATATTTTGGTCTACTCTTAACTCATTCAAATCCAACTTCACTACTGCTTTATCCATTCCACCATTAAAATCTCCGACTGGCAATCTTGTAAGTGACCCACGAGGTAAAGCTAACCTTCTTGCTGATATTTTCTCCAACAACTCAACCTTAGATGAAATAAATCAAGATGTCCCTGTACTTAATTTTAATTCGCCTGAAATTCCCTCACTTAAGATCCACACCAGACATGTCAAAACTATTTTGCAGAATCTCTCAGTAGATAAGGCTCCTGGTCCAGATGAAATTCCTCCAATAGTACTTAAGAATTGCTCCTTGGTGCTCGCTCCTGTATTGGCAAGAAATTTCCGTCTGTGTACTCATACCTCATGCTTCCCAGTACCCTGGAAAGAAGCAAACATCCATCCAGTTCCTAAAAAAGGTGCCTCTTCAGATCCATCAACCTACAGACCAATAGCTATAACTTCCACTCTAGGTAAAGTCTTTGAAATTATATTAAATAATCACATAATTAAGCATCTTGAGAATAATAAATTAATCAGTGATAGGCAATATGGTTTTAGACGATGTCGATCAACTGCAGACATTCTTTGCCTTCTTACGCATCAAATCAACCAAGCTACAGACCAACATGGTGAAACACACAATAGCACTGGATATATCAAAGGCATTTGATAGAGTCTGGCATCAATCCTTATTGTCGAAGATGTCACACTACGGCCTTGCATCATTAGTTCCACAAATTTCTTCTTATCTTCATAATAGAAAAATATGTGTAATGGTAGATGGCCTTTATTCTCAATTTCACTCAATAAATGCTGGTGTTCCCCAGGGATCAGTTTTGGCCCCAACTCTGTTCCTCATTCATATCAATGATCTCATATCTACCACTCATAATCCAATACATTCCTACGCAGATGACTCAACACTCCACAGTTCCTTCACATTTACCAATTCTTTCACCCAACCCGATCTTATAAATTCAAAAATAAACACTGCAATTTCTCTGAACCAGGACCTTTCTAGAATTGATGAATGGGGACAAAAGAATCTAGTTTCCTTTAATGCACAGAAAACCAAGTACATTCAATTTTCTAACCGACAGAATCTCACTGACTCCCATATATTTTTTAATGATGTAAATATTCCCACTTCCCCTAGTCTTGACATTTTCGGTGTAACATTAACTACTAACTTGAGCTGGACACATTATGTTAGAAGCATTGCTAAGAATGCCTCTAAAAAACTGGGACTCCTGTACAGAGTTCGAGAATTCTTCACTGACGAGCAGTTGGCCGTAATATATAAAAGTCATGTGCGTTCTCAGATGGATTACTGTTCACCTCTGTGGAGTGGTTGCATTGAGGCAGTTGGACAAAATTCAAAATAAAGCTATTAGATTAATCAATAACCCTGCAATCACACAGGACCTTCCTACATTATGCAAACGAAGAAACGTTGCATCCCTTGCATTATTCTACGGATATTTTCACAGCAATTGTTCCGAGGAACTTGCTTCAATTGTGTCGCCTCTCCACATCTTTCCCCGTAGAACTAGGGCAGCTGAGCCATGAATTTACACTTTCTCCTCCACAATGCAGAACTTCTGCTTATCAAAATTCATTTATCCCTAGAACTACTACTCATTGGAATTCACTTCCCTCGAGTTGCTTTCCACAAAATTACAATCTACAAAAGTTTAAATCCAGTTGTTACAAACATTTTATGAATGGAGGATGCCTTTAGGCACATGGACCTTTTAGTTTTATCTGTGTTTTTCCTTCCTCCGTTCATTGTCTTAAAAAAAAAAAAAAAAAAAAATATATATATATATATATATATATATATATATATATATATAGGCCTACTATGCTGGAAACGATGCCATAATTTTTAAATTTCTCACAATCTTATAAACCACTTAAAAATGCAAGATGGTCGCCATTTTTTCAAGATGGCTGCCAACGAGTTCATGAAAATACACATTGTGATGCACAATTTGATCAGTACGTCTGATATGAATTATATTGGCCACCATTTTGGATATTATATCAAAAGTTGCCCAATACAAAGATGCACCTTGTGTCAAAGTTTGGTCCCGATCCGACAAGCAGTTCCGGAGTTATTGCGTAAAAACCGGACTATATAGATTTTTAACCCGTCCAGCCCCAGCGACGCGTCTGGCGCGTCGGCGATGTATGTAACGCACAGCCCCAGCGACGCATCTGACGAGTCACCCTAATTGCTCCGACCGTAACCTCAGGTGTAGCCACTCGAGAGGGCTCAGATTTGTATGGGAACTGTGTACGTGTCCCACGCAACCGTGCCGATGGTTGAAAACTCTCAAAGTCCATGTGCGTGCGCGTGAGCGCCTAATAACCTGGTTTTTTGGGGTAATTGCCTTCAATTTTTAACTCTTGTAAAATACGTTTTCGGGGGCTCTGTAGGACCATTCTTTAAGCTTTTTGAGCGGTTTTTCGTGGTTTTTCCTTCATTCCTAACCCATTCGCTATTGTTTCTGGAATAAAACCATTTTTTGAAAACCGGCCGGGTTCTGGTGAACAAACAATACAAAACTAGCCGGGGCTCCACGGGTTAAGGAAGAATGCAATACTTTTGAACCCCTGAAGACGTTGCTTGCTATTTGAGGGGATACAAAAGCTGTGTCACAGATATCAAAAGATCATTTAACTTATCGGGCATGGAGAAACTACAGAAGGAACAGATTATGCAAACAAACAAGAGCGAGAGAGGGAGAGATTTGCTGTATAAGGGATCTGCCTCTATTCGTTTAGTAACAGAGTTGTAGTTATGTGGAATAGGCTATACCGAGTGCTATAATGGGATCAAGAACAATAGAGCTTCAACTTGAAATTAGATAGAACGAGATGGGTTGGGTGTGATTTGTGAGAGAGAGAGAGTATGGCGAGAGAATAGAATGTAAACGTAAGAGGAAGATAGCGATAAATATGAGAGAGAGAGAGAGAGCGCGCGCGGGATGGGTTGGGTGTGAAAGGGATCTGACATGTGTGGGCCAATCGGCTCTCTGCAGACTCCGGTTTTCTTATGTTCTCATTTGTGAGAGAGAGAGAGAGACTAGGATGTCATAAATGTAAGGAAGACAGAGATAAATGAGAGAGTTGTTATGAGATCGGTTGGATGTGAAAAGGATCTATCTTGTGTGGGCCAATTGGCTCTCTACAGACTCCCATTTTCTTATGTTTCTATTTCTTACAATTGTGTTTTGGTTGCAGGTATATGATAACATGGGTTTATAGTAAGTAGTGTAAATAACAGGTAACGTGTATGAGATGGGTTGAGTGTGAAAGGGATCTGCCTTATGTGGGCCACTTGGCTCTCTGCAGACTCCCATTTTCATCTTGGATGCATGTGTAAGGGATCTGCCTCATTTCAATTGTACCGGTGTGCAAACAAACAAGAGCGAGAGAGAAAGAGATTCGCTGTGTAAGGGATCTGCCTCTATTTGCTTGGTAAAAGAGTTGTGGAATAGGCTACCGAGTGTTATAGTGGGATCAATAACAATAGAGCTTCAACATAAAATTTGATATGACGAGATGGATTGGGTGTGAAAGGGATCTGCCATGTGTGAGCCAATCGGCTCTCTGCAGACTCCCATTTTCATCTTGGTAGCATGTGTAAGGGATCTGCCTCATTTGTACCAGTGTGCAAATAAGAGAGAGAGAGAGATTGGCTGTGTAAGGGATCTGCCTCTCTCGTAACAGAGTCGTAGATATGTGAAATAGGCTACCTAGTGCTATAGTGGGATGAAGAACAATAGAGAATTTAAAGATAAAATCAGATAGTCATATGGACGAAATGGGTTGGATGTGAAAGGGATCTGCCTTTTGAGGGCCACTTCTCTCTGCAGATTCCCATGTTCATCTTAGTTGCATGTGTAAGGGATCTGCCTCATATGTACCGGTGTGCAAACAAACGAGCGACAGAGCTCGTGTGTAAGGGAGAGAGAGAGAAAGATAACTAATACGTAGTCTATAGCAACACTCAAACAAGCACACACACGCCTATCTAGCGACAATTACTTACTCTCTCTTTCTCGAACTGTCCCGTTTAACATGGCATACACCCCCCCCTCCCCCTTCCATCACTTCGTATGTACGATATTATTTCCGTCTTTTTTACTGTGTATGGATTAAGTTATTGGTGTTCACTCTTGACGTAGGTGTCCTGCTACTTCTGCATGCATACATAATAGCATGAAAGTTATCAATACACGCATATGAAGCTACGTAACTCGATCGTATATCGGGGTCCCTTCAGAGCTATGACATCCGTGGAGGAAGGATACTAAAGGAGGGAGTGTCAGGGTGAAACAGTGAAACCAACCTCCCGCGCTTCTACCTTCCAGTACTTTGATAATTATGTATTCAATATAAGAGTTAGGGCTACAGATCGTAAAGAGATACTTATATAATTATTAATTATATGTTACTAGATTACTATAGCCTATCATTATTTTTGCTTATCTATATGATTCAATATGATCAGTTAGCCAGATTCGCCAGTAGCCTACCTGCCAATATTTTATCTGGCTTCACGTTTACATAGGGTACGTTTTACCTACTATCCCTCCCCCTAATATAACCTTGGTGACAAGTAAGTGACTCAGTGTTGCCAATATAGCTACTTTAACGCTACATCCTAAAATGCTACATTTAGCTTGCATTTTTTACATTAGCAACATAATTCCCAGTGATACTCTATAAATATCACACATTCTAGAACCATATTTAAAGGTGAATTATATAAGCTGCATACCTCGTAAGATGTATATTTTGTATGCATCAAAACATATTAACCCTCCCGCATCCAGCAACTTAAGGATGCTCAGGTTTGTGTATAATAAAGTAAATTTAAGTCAGTAAAGAAAACTGAGATGCCCGGTCTGAAAGATACAGTTTGCAACTCCAAGACCCCCATAATCCAGACAAGGAAATAGCAGAGACACCCCAATTCTCCCATGCTCTAGTCCTGGACAAATACCCAAGCGACCCCTGCTTCCACCGTGTTCTATGACCAGACAAAGGTATGGAAGGTCCCCCACTCTCATTAGCCACCTGCTCGGGTCACGCCCCCGCGCAGCCCAATACCTGCACAGGCTACGTGTACTCAGCTCCTGGATATGGAAGACACGAATGAACTGAAGTTATGCAAATAAACACCAACGACCTGAGGACTATAGGAACAAATGGACCTGCACAGTGCCTGACCAATCCATGCTCCTGAAGATACAACTACAATCCTCTATATATATGTCCTAGGATAATTAGAAGACCTGCAAGACAGTTGCTCCATTTTTAGCTTGAAGTGTTTTCTATTTTTCCCAGCAGCCCTGAACCTTCCAGCTGCCCCATTAAGTATTATAATATTACCTTGGAACCAGGCCCATATGATAATACCCGAGTTCCCAGGCTACAATGTATACGTACCTCACAACAATCATTTTTCCTCTTTCCTCAATACCCCTTTCCCCCCCCCCCCCCCGAGTTCATTGACAGCTGAAGCAAGAAAATATTTGCATAGGACCTCAGAAAAACCTGAGGTAAGTACACACCACCTCACTTACTGACTAGGCATTACCTCTCTGGGACGGCCTAGTTAAGGTCAGAGTTGCTACGGTGCCCCCCCCTCACCACCTCACTTACTGACTAGGCATTACCTCTCTGGGATGGCCTAGTTAAGGTCAGTGTTGCTACGGTGCCCCCACCTCGCCCCCCTGGCCCTCGAGAGTGCCCCCTGGACGTTGGCCTCCTTCCGGATGACCAGAAGGGCCACCTGTCTGTTGCCTGGCGCCCTGAACCGAGGACCCCTGCTCAAGCTATGGACGTAGACCTGGACCTAGGACCCCTGGTCGAATTACGTAACCAGGCCTAGATCGAGGACCCCTGCTCGAGGAGGTAACCAGCTGTGCAAGATTGGCTACTACCCTCTACGCCGGCCAGACCAGCACTCTCGCCCCCCTGCCCTCCCAAATACTTAAGTGTTTCTGTGTCTTTCTCTGTTGGTTATTGTTGTGAGGTATTGATTATGTAAATATGTGAACCGTGTTGTGCCCTGATTTACTTGTGATCTGTGCACAAGATCCCGTACATGCGTAATAAGTTGCATCCTTCTGAACCTGCGTTATTCAGTGTTAATCTTGCTTTAATTCCTTGACCCTTGTTCAAGACTTTATTTAATTTATAACTTACGCATACGTTACATATCAGTGTCATTAACATAGATTCAGGCCCCCACGCTCGCAGATTTACTGACTACGTGTATGTTGATTTATTACTTGTGAGTTGAAGTCCCAATATATTCCGTGATCTATCCATTTATATAATCACTATTTACCTAGAACCTACGCCCAATCTTCCAACGATTGCTCAGTGTAATTCCTAAAATCTTCAGTAATCGCATATGAAATATATCTTATAGACGTGCTTTTATGTTCTTGTAAATCTTGATGTGATATTTCGAATACTGTGTTTAGGAATTCTTTCCTCCGTGTTTCGTGTCACTTTCATCCACCATACACTAATTGTATCTGTGTATTTTATTCACCTCGCCCTGTTAACCCGTTCAGGCCCGAGCCTGGTACTGCCTGTTTTAAGTATCAATGAGTAGGACTTCGTCGCCTATGCCCATGTACTAATTGTGCCTGTACATTTTATTTCCCTCGCCCTGTTAACTCGTTCAGAAGCGAATCTGATATTGCGTTAAATATCAATGAGCTAAACTTCGTCATTAGCACCAATCTAATTATTAAGTACGATCTACCGATCGATATTTATTAATCAGTCAGTTCTCACTTTTTGAGATTTAACTTTAGCATTCATTCAAGTCTGAGTCTATTGGAACTCAGTTAGTTATTTTGTTGATCTTCGTGTGTTGTCTTAATCGCGAATATTGAAGGTTACATCTTGACCTAATTAATACCAACCAGTAGACCTATTAAACTACCTTTTCACTCTTGTTAAATTCACGTTATTACTTTGCTTTACTTAAGAAAAATATAGAAACACGAATTCCTAAGTTTGGTTCGTTATCGTAGCATATGTTCAAGTAATATAATTCCGTAATAAGATATAACTTCTTTGAGGGCGATTTTGATACTTCTAAATTACTATAAATAATAATATCAGCCTTTTCCTGTAAAGTAAATTAACATCGCACTGCAGCTAAGTTCATAGTTGCATTAACTAGAAAAAGTATTATTTACCATCTCAGTTCACCTGGTGACCTTCCCCGTGACCTGACCAGAGGGCAAGCTCACGCGGTCAGTTTTAAAAGGGTCAGCTGAGCCCCACCCGTGACTCACCTCGTCTCCTGTGACAGTATCTTTATAACCTCAACTCTTCTCATAGTCACCCTAGGATCATTATCTAGGGCATTGCAGTCTCTTTGAAAGCGGAAGATATATTTTGACTCATTTATTATTGCATTGAAGGTTAAACTTGATTCTTGTACATTATGCCTCTATGTATGTTTTTCCACATGATCTGATTTAATACTAGATTCTCACGATTGAGTTTTTCTGGTATCAGTAACATTGTTCTGAAATAAGGACAATATATATATTTGCTATTATTGTGAGATTTTCCTTTATGATTATTACTCTCAACCAAATCTCATGCTTATTCAATAAAATATTTATATGTGTTCTTCCTTGTGTTGTTATTTGAGTATTATATTGAACCTTTGAATACCATTTTTACTGTTTATAGAAGCTACTCGGGACGTTCCTGTCAAGTATATTTCAGTCCATCAAACCAGAATTGGATTGTTTTACGGACTGCATCAAGGGAACTAAACGATCAGAACCCGGCACAACAAAAACAAATATTAAACAGTTTAATATCTGGCGGCGTCTGATAGTTGACTGTCTTGCACATTTTCCGCCTTCCAGTATTGTGATGACGTCATAAATCCGATGATGACGTCATAAATTCCCGATAGTTGTCAGGCAACAGAAATTTACTTTTAACTTGACTCTATTTATTTTATATGTTATGGGCAAATTTAAGGATATTCCCGATAATAGTGTAATACTAGAGCATTTAACGTTCTGCTATATAACTTATCTCACTTTGTTATCATCTTTGTGTAATTCACCTTTAATTGTAAAACATGCAAAACAAGCCCTTCCAGAGGTTGTAGCATCATTCATACGAGTTTTTGCATTTATTAAATATAGATGATATTCTAGCTGCTTTTGAGAACCGATCTAGCGATACAGTCACTCCCTCTCTAACTACGCACGCAAGACTACTGCGCAGACTCAAACCCAGACTTGTTATATAGTCTATATTTGAGCTACACTTGTCCAAAATAGTTATATTAAGTTATGGCAGTGAGTTATGTGTATATAGGATGGAGTATGATTGAAAGCCTAAATCATAATTATTATGGGCAGATAAGGTTTATGTCAGCATAAAGTTCGTAATAGCAGGGTCAAGACAAGGAAAGGAGCATTAGGAAAGGATTGTCCACTTCAATAGGCTTAGTGTAATTTCCCGACACCCAGCGCCGCCAATTAGCAGCTCATAGGTATATACAAAATCTGCCAGGCATTAACTGAATGGGGAGGAGGCGTTTTATTCTTTAGAATTCCTTATTGTTCGTATATTCACACACTGTATACATGCAAGTGGTCTTCAGAGTATCATCTTAGTTTGTATAAACAATATCAAGAGGGAAACAAATGGCTTGATCAACATGTTATCACCTATTGGCCTCTAGAGGCGCCACCGTCGCTGTAGAACAGATTTATTACATTGAGTTGGCTCTCCTCTTTTACACGTACCAGATTCCTTGGTGAAGGCTGTCACACGGGCAATTGTCAAACTCTGAAGGTCCATATCATTGTTATTAAACAAAACATTTGGCAAAGGGAGGAATTGTTAAAAACCTTAGCCAATACTCTGCTATTCACCAAAAATAAATTTGAAATATCATTATTATTTGGTAGGGTAGGTATGTATAGGTAGGTTGGCTAAATAATTGGTGGAATTCGTAGGGACTCGAACTGTTTTGAGAGAGTTAAATAAAAAAAATAATAATAGATCTGAATAATTCATCGACTATGTTATTAAGCAAAACTAGGGGATTGTAAACTTTGTGTGGGTAGCGAATACGGTTTTAAAGTAATTTAAGAATAGACAGTTTTCAATGCTGCGGCCAAACTATTCTACTCATTTATATTCTTTTGGTATCAAAACGTTCGGAATCGCAAGCCTCACCCAACTACGCAAACATGGCTTTAATCATCGGTGTAGTTTTCAAGATTAAGTGGAATTCGAGGTTTTTCAAGATTGCCGGGAAAAAAAACACGTGCAAAAGCAAAACCTTCTCTATAACATTTGCGGAGCATTAGTAGTGGAGTCCATAAGCCAAAGCCCAATCATTTCCTATGAGTGGGAGAGACGGTATTTAGGTGTCAAATTTTTCGGGAAATCGGCGGCCACGGACCTGTTTGGCCGCCATGTTGGATGTTTAGCATATCAAAAGTTGACCAATACAAAAATGCACCTCTTGTGAAAGTTTGATACCGATCCAAAAAGCGTTTCTGGAGTTATTGCGTAAAAACCGGCGTGTAAAAATAATTTGGATGAATAAGTAGGTTTAATGATTCCCCTGGGGGAAAGGGAATAGAATATGCCCCACGTGCCTTCTGCGTGTCGTAAGAGGCGACTAAAGAGGTTGGGTCGGTGGGCTTGCGACCCCCACCCGGAAAAACTACCTAAGCAAAGAAAAACGAACTAACAGCCTCGGATGCGGACGGAACCTATGTTGACGAACCACGACCGACTAAGGACATTCCTTCGGACATTCTGAGAATGGCTACATGGAATGTTAGTGGCATGAATGATGGCACAAAAGAGAGAGAGGTTCTGGAAGTGCTAGTGAATGCCAGGCTGGATGTATGTGGAATGACAGACCAAATGGAAAGGTTCAGATGTGAGAGAGTGGGAGTGTGGAATGGGTGTGTGTGCTGGAGTGAGTGAAGGAACAGCGAGAGAAGGTGCGTGTTTGTTTGTAAGTAACAAATGGAAGGAATGTGTAAGAGAGTATGGGTCTGTGGGTTCAAGGATTGTGTGGGTGAGAATGAAAGTAGGAATACAAACGTGGGTGATTGTGTGTGTGTATGCCCCGACAGAGGATAAACTTGAAAGAAAGAAAGAGGAGTTCTGGATGAATGTGGAGGCGTGCCTGGAGAAATTTGACAAGAACGAAAGAATATTTCTGATTGGGGATATGAATGGTAAGGTGGGTGATAGGAAAGTTGAGGGAGTGGTGGGAGGGTGGGGGGTACCATCAGAGGTGAATGGGAATGGTAGTGCACTTGTGGACGTATGTGTGGGGAGGAGGCTGTGGATAGCCAACACCTTCTTCCAACACAGAATGATCCACAGGTACACGTGGAAACGAGTGTGGACGATGGAGGATGAGACAGTGGTGGAACGAAAGTCATTGATTGATTATGTATGTGTGGATGAACGAATGAAGAAATCTGTGATGGATGCTAGGGTGTATAGGGGTATTGGAGGGGGTCTGTCTGATCATTATGTAGTGGTAGCTAAGGTTAGGATACAAAAGAAGTGGGTGAGGAGAGCTGGAGGGAGGCGAGAGGAGGGTGGAATGGTGAGGAGGGTGGAGAGGTTGCAGGAGGAGGAAGTCAGGGAGGAGTACAGGAGAGCAGTGGAAAGACGACTAGGTGGGTTCGACCTGGAAGTTATGGAGGAAGTGGAGGAGATGAGCAAGGTGTTTAAGGATGAGATCTGTGCAGCATATGAGGAGGTGTGTGGAGTGAGGAGAAGAGGGAGGGGAGTGAAGTACAGCATGGTGGACAGAAGAGGTAAGAATAGCTGTGGAAGAAAAGAAGAAAGCATATAGAGAGTGGTTGGGTAGTAGAGGGAATGAAGATTTCGAGAGACAAAAACGAGCAAGGTACGTGGAGAGTAAGAGGGTGGTGAAGGAAAGTAAGAGAAGAGTAGATGAGGAATTTGGAAGGAATCTGAGTGTAAAATGGAGGGAGAGTAAGAAACTGTTCTGGAAAGAAGTCAAGAAAGTTAGGGAAGGTAGCAAGGGAAACAGTAAGGGTGTGAAAGATAAGAATGGGAGAATGCTAGCCGAGAAGCAAGAGAGAGTCGAAAGATGGAGGGAGTACTTCAATGAGTTGCTAAATGTAAGGAATGAAGAGCCAGCAAACATAGCTGGATATGGTATGGGAGGGAGAAGAAGAGAAGTAGTGGAGGAGGAGGTGGGGATCAGGAGGTCAGAAGTGTGGGAAGCCATGAAAAGAGTGAAGTTGGGGAAAGCACCAGGAACAGATGGAGTGTGTGGGGAAATGTTGATGTATGGTGGTGAGATAATGATCGAATGGGTATGGAAAATGTGCAAACTAGCATGGGGGAAGGGGAGTGCACCCGATGACTGGAAGACTGGAATAATAGTCCCCCTATATAAGGGCAAAGGGGAAAGAGGAGTGTGTGGTAACCACCGAGGAATATGTCTTCTAAGCATAGTAGGGAAGGTATACAGTAGGGTAGTGATCGAGAGAGTGAGAGTGAGAACGGAGAAATGGATAGGCGACGAGCAGGGAGGTTTTAGGAAGGGAAGAGGATGTGTAGATCAGATTTTTACCCTGAATTGTGTTGTGGAGAAATATCTGGAGAAGAAACAAAAGGTGTATGTTGCCTTTATGGATTTGGAGAAGGCCTATGACAGAGTGGATAGAGAAGGTTTGTGGAAAGTACTTAGAATATACGGAGTAGATGGCAGGTTGCTGAAAGCAGTGAAGAGCATGTATGAGGGTGCAAAGGCGGCAGTACGTGTGGAGAGTGAGCAGAGCGAGTTCTTTGACCTAAAGGTTTGAAACAGGGGTGTGTGATGTCCCCGTGGTTGTTTACTGTATATATGGATGGAGTCATGAAAGAAATACTATCAAGAGCAGTCGATGTTGGTGTATCGCTGAAAAGGGAGGGAATTGAGTGGATGCTACCTATACTGCTGTTTGCGGATGATACAGTTCTGATGAGTGATAATGAATGGGAGTTGCAGGGTCTAGTAAATGAGTTTGGAACAGTGCGAAAAATGGAATTTGAAGGTAAATGCAGGGAAGAGCAAGGTTATGGTCTTCGAAAGGGGTGAAGTCACAGAGTGTGAGGTGAAGCTGAACGGTCAGGCTATGGAGATCGTCAACTCTTTTAAGTATCTGGGCAGTGTGTTGAGTAAAGATGGGACTATGGATGAAGAAGTGCGGGAGAGGGTACAACAGGGGAAGAGGGTTGTAGGAACGCTGAAAACAGTAACAAGAAATAGGGTGGTCAGTATGGAAGTGAAGAAGTCCTTGAATGACAGTGTGGTAATCCCGACACTGACTTACGGAAGCGAAGCATGGACGTTGGTTGAGAGACTCGGACCAAGAGTAAGAGCAGTGGAAATGAATTACTTAAGAAGTGCGTGCGGAGTTACATGGAGGGATAGACAGACTAATGAGGAAGTAAGAAGGAGGTGTGGTGTGGAGGTAGATGTGCTGGAAAGTGTGAAAAGGAACAACTTGAGATGGTTCGGCCATATGGAACGTATGGAAAGCGAGAGAATGACTAAGAGGGTGTACGAGAGCGAGGTGGAGGGACAGAGAGGGAGAGGTAGACTGAAAGAGAGGTGGAAGGATGGAGTGAGGAAGTATATGAACGAAGGCGGTGCTGGTTGGGGGGAGGGGTCGTCGACTGACTGGGGACAGAGGTGCATGGGGACGGTTCGTTCGTGGCCACCCCTTCGGGGATCACGGCGTCGGGCAATAGATAGATAGATAGAATTATTACAATAGGGGTTCCCCGTTGGGGTCGAACCCCTAACAATGTTATGCCAGGTTTTTACTGGGGTTGATTGGTTTAAATAAGTGGGTTCTTCCTAACTGGAGAAGTCAAAATCGTTTTATCACAGACACAGAAAGTAATAGAGGATAATTATAACAAGACATACCTTCATATCATATTTATTGGCACAAGAATATCGCATACGTAAGGCTAGAATAAATGGTTGTTACGTCCTGGGATATATAAACACTGGGCTCTTTCTATTGGACTAGGTATGCGGCAACAAGCAACAACGGAAAACGCTAGATCCAACCCTTATCTATAAACCCAGGCAACAAACCACCCTAAACCGTCAAGAGTCCTGCCTGGACAACGAGGTATCCTATGACTCGGTTACAGGGTCCACGCACTATAGACTGCTGATAGTCAAGCAGGCTATATAAAAGATCACACAATTAAGTTGACTTAAAGCTTCAAGGAAAAGATAGATAACGGAATTAAATTGCAGAAACAATTTAATAACAAACTAGAAGAAAGTACATTTAACGTTACGTTAATTAATACAACTAATCACCCCTGCGTGAAAGAAGGTGAAAGCAAACAGTCCTCAAAACATCGTACAGGTAGACAAGATGCAGGTTTCTAAACTGTATGCGGCTACTGTAGGATCTGATGCTTAGCAAAGAAAGTACGTTACGGATTTAGAGAACTCTTAACTCATAAGCAGGAATAAATACTAGTGATAGGCCATACAGTGTATAATGGCATAGGTATCATTAAATAAAGGCAGCAACTCGCAACATAACCACATACAGGTGTGCTTCTCACTCTTAGTCAGGCAAGCCTGCTCGGACAGAGTCTCTAAGCCACACCCGGACTCACAATGCTCACAAAAATGGTAAACTGTGGCACAATAACAAGCATACAGAGATAATAAACCACTAGCTGTTAATCTGCCAGGTGGCAGAGGTCTAGCCGGAAGGATATAGGCTTCGGATACCCGGGCTGAGCCACCTGCTCTAGCCTAGGGACGTTCCCAAGTCTGTGCACCAAATTACTCTAATTGAAAGGGTGCTCTCTTGAGAGACTCAGATCGCAAGTATCTGACTCTCTCCTGGCGACCCTAAAACAAAAGCAAGACGTGCTAGCGCAGTGCTGAGTGGACTAGGCAAGGGCCCTCACACAACACAACACTAGACACACAGGGACACAGACAAGAAAATGCCCCCAGACTCCCACGGGTATCCTAGTAAAGTCGTGCGGGTCCACAGGACTCGCACCAGCAGACTTTACTTAAAGGATCGCAAAAAGCCTCCCCTCCGGTCTAGCCCCTGCTAACCTGACACAAGAACACACTAGCAAGCATGAAACCACCAAATATGAGACAACAAAAAAGCTTCCTAGGTCTCATTAACAATTACGTCTCTGCATAAGGCCCAAAATCCTATCTAATTATCTGAGAGCTCATCGTTAATACAATAATAGATATAAGGTCTATCAAGGGGATGGGATAATTAAATAGATTGGTGAAGTAGTGGAAAGAAGGTAAACAAAGTAAGAGAGAAAGTTTCTAAGTGGGGTTGAGAGGGATAGATATCAAGGGGGTCCGAAGGGTACGACAGTGAGGTGAGCTCTGAGTCTTGAATCTGTCTGGACCCCGCACTAGGCATGCAGAATACATCCCAGGCTTGGCAACACTCAACACAGTTGCCGGGTCAAAATCGTCTACCCCGTGCGTGAGTCGAAACTAAGCCTAACGTTGCAATCAAATGTATGTGGCAACATCAGGCTCGTCCCAAGCTAGACTCTCCGCGCGAAGCAACGTCCCCCAGCCGGTCTCTCTCTCCCGCTCGTCTCCTCCCACTCTCACTAGACTTACATCTTATATATTATAATGAAACAATCAACTATCGAGAATAAAATATACTAAGATGCGTTGGTTAAGAATAAGGGCAGCTACAAGCTGTGAAACAACATAAGAATATCCCAGACATTAGTTACATTGTCGTAGGATATATACTAAGGAAAAGCCGGCCGGCCGGCTGCCACCAGCCGGTTTCTAAACGGCTGGGCAGCCGACGCGCGCGCATGCCCGCACGTGGCTACTATGCAGAAGCGTCACATGGTCAAGAACAACAATTATTATGTTCTATCCAACAACCAACTCTACTCCTAAAATCGATTAATGAAATATTACAAACACATGTGGCAGTCCGTGGATTCGAACCCAGGACGCTCACACCGAATATCAACACCTTATGCATTACACCACGAAGGCAGTTAAAGAATGGTGGACACTGCCTACGATTTATTATGCAACTTCGAATCCTGCATATCAATCTAAGCATGTACACACATCCCAACTGCAACTCACGTAGGCTATGCATATGTGAATGGAAAGAGCAATTAATGGGACCTTAACCACTAGGGAAGGCCTCTCGATAAATTACTCCTGAACCAATATCAATTATTATGTTCTATCCAACAACCAACTCTACTCCTAAAATTGATTAATGCAATATTACAAACACATGTGGCAGTCCGTGGATTCGAACCCAGGACGCTCACACCGAATATCAACACCTTATGCATTACACCACGAAGGCAGTTAAAGAATGGTGGACACTGCCTACGATTTATTATGCAACTTCGAATCCTGCATATCAATCTAAGCATGTACACACATCCCAACTGCAACTCACGTAGGCTATGCATAATTATGTGAATGGAAAGAGCAATTAATGGGGCCTTAACCACTAGGGAAGGCCTCTCGATAAATTACTCCTGAACCAATATCAATTATTATGTTCTATCCAACAACCAACTCTACTCCTAAAATCGATTAATGAAATATTACAAACACATGTGGCAGTCCGTGGATTCGAACCCAGGACGCTCACACCGAATATCAACACCTTATGCATTACACCACGAAGGCAGTTAAAGAATGGTAAACACTGCCTACGATTTATTATGCAACTTCGAATCCTGCATATCAATCTAAGCATGTACACACATCCCAACTGCAACTCACGTAGGCTATGCATATGTGAATGGAAAGAGCAATTAATGAGGCCTTAACCACTAGGGAAGGCATCTCGATAATAACAGATGCACGAACGAGGCTCCACTACGTCTGACTCGTAAGACTGGGTTATTCTATGCAATATCTAGGTGAGTATTGTGGACCGCCTTCTAATCGAAGTATTACACTTGTCCTGTATTTATTTCATAAGGATAGCACTCCTTTCAATCGAGGATTTACACTTGTGCTGAGATAGGCTACGTGGTGATTATATATGCGAACTTTTGGTTTTCACATGCGTAGAGTTATTTTGGGTTGGAAGCTGAATGTAATTACTTTCTTTGAGTTAATTCACTATGGTGCTTACGCATAAGTTAACTTGAATTTATTTGTTATTATTTTTACCAGAATTATTACCAGTACTTCCCTGATTTATTTGGGCTTCACTAGTACTTTCTTTCTCTCGCTTTTTGCATAAGCTCGTAGTATCCACTGTTGATCTTTTTATACTCTTTCTCTATAAATACACTAAGTATAGATCCTTTTCACAGTTATTTCTCTTGTGTATTGTAACGGTATAATAACTTCACTTTCGATTTGTAGAATAAGTAATCCCATCTCCGGTAGATGCAGATGCGTTGGCCGTGGGGTTTATCCTATAGTGACTGGGTTCCCACAGTTTTACTTGAGCTCTTGGACTTGGGACCTTAAATACTAGCTACCATATGCCATCGCATAAGTAAAATAGCATCGAGTTAACGCAGGAGCGAACTCACTGACTACTCTGGTCTTTATAAGAACTTTGATTCAGAACTTTAAGAACTGAGGGGTGATGAGTTTATTGTGTGTTTTGGTCTATCCCGGATAAAGCTACTATCCTATTGGTAGCGTACTTTATCCACAATAGCGGCGGTTGAGGTAGGGAAGGATATTAGTTAGCTTCTATTGAAGAGTCTAATAACCAGCCTTGTTGATACCCACTACAAACAATTTAAGCTGGGTAACTTCAGTATTCCAAATTGTCTTCCGTCCATTGATCACAAGAACACTTCTTCCTACTGCGTCCTCAATTAACTAACTGTCTTCCGTCCATTGATCGCAAGAAACAGCTTTCCCATTGAGTACTGATATGAAAATCGTCGGTAGTAGGCTAATATTCCCCTTTTTTCAGTGCCAGGTCGGTGGTGTGGTTGGGTGGTAGAAAGGCGCCTGGCTGCAGGATGTCCGTGGTGGTTATTTCCCTGTGGCTTTGAGTTGGAGTGTGGTGCCTTAATAGTACTTCTTAATTTTCTTCTTCAGGGCGGTGGTGAAGTTGAGGGGAAGAAGGACCCCTAGACTTCTGGTGTTGATGGTGCCATTTCTTGTGTTGTCTTTTCTTTCTCTTTTCCTCATTATTCTGTACTTCAGGATTGTCCATGTTGGGGAATAATTTTTTTCCTGTGGTTGGAGAATGTGTTATTTCGATGGTAATGACTTCTTGTACTTCTTGATAGATTGGCGGTTGTTCCCTTTTTGGCTTGGTGTGGTGGGCAGAGAAAGATTACAGGCAATTGTTTGCCTTGCATGTTGGGGGAGTTGCTTTTCTGTTGTCTTGGCCTTGCGTGGTTTGTATGGGCTTGGTGAATGAAGGTGTGCATTGTTTGCAAGACGTGCACTTGTTAGATTTATTATCTTCATACATAAATGCGATGTTGAAAGAAGAAGAAGGTGGGCATCTTGTTGCTCAGGGCTTAGGTAATTTATATTTGGCCTTCTGCATGGTTTGTTCTGGGGCTACTTATGTGGTTTGCAGGCTGGAGGTAGATGGAGTGGACAGTGGTTGCAAGTTTGTAGGTTTGGGATGTTGTTGCAGGAGAAGTGTAATCGACGAGAAACTGATCACATGTTTTTCTCTGTCTTGCGGGGGTATATAATAGTCTGCCCTTGAGTCGTTTTCTTTGATGTGGGAGGTTGACCTTGAGTGTGTGGCAACAGTGGTGGTGGTGATGGCGGTGGAGATAGAGGTATGTTGGCTGTGGCGGTGGTTAGTCCTCTCGTTCCAGATTCGTTTCGCCACTCGGTCTCTTTCTGGTGGTGGTAGGCTACAGGCGTGGTGAGAAGCTTTTCCATTATTTCTGAAATAACAGAAAAGCAGTCTCACCACCACAGCCACCATACCGAGACCTCCACCTTTACCTTCACCACCACCACCACTGTCCACTCCATCTACCTCCAGCCTGTAAAACACATAAGCAGCCCCAGACCAAACCAGAAGACAATATCATATTACATCACCTCACCCCAGAGTTAAAAAGGACACAACCCCCCAGCCCTCAACTCATCAAGAGCACAACCAACAATGATATATAAAATACCCCCAAAAGGAATGCCCCCCACCAACCCCCGACATGGCCGGAAAGCAAGAGATCCCAAAGGCACGTTGACCACAAGTGGTACGTTCCCAAGTAAAATATCCCAGGAACGAAAGGACCGGCGTCACAGGCCAGGATAGCTATAAGGATCACCACACCAACTTCGTTTGTCTCCCTTCCACATCACTCCACATATGTATACGTCGCTCAATCACAGCCTTCTAGTATACAAACCACATTCCTTTAACAATTAACATTCTTGATGTACCGACTAAGTATGTATTTAATTAAGGTACCAACCCTGCATGCAGACTATATTACTTTCATTGTGTAGGTACGACGGCGATCTAAAGACACCTTAGTCTCCATTCACAACAAATCAGATCGTGATTAGGTCAGTCGTGTATTTAATTATATAGCAACCCTGCCCCCTAGTTAGACGACGTAACTATAATACCCGCGTCGTGTGTGTGTCCACGGACTGTGGTGATTAGGTAAGCCCCAGACCAGCCCCCATTTCGTATGCAGGCCTGTGCTTAGGTAAGGTCGTGCCGGACAATATCGTCGTATTGATTTCGCGTGAGTTTGGCTACGGGTCAAACTCGGTACAATCGCCTCAAAAATTGTTACCCCATGAAAACCCGTTTTCCTATGTATGCCACCGATCCACAGAAAACTAACCTACCCCTGTGCTTGTACTAATCCATATCTGTTGATTTATATAATTAACTCCTTGCGACATATATGACGCGATCGCGTCATATGAATAAGTCCACCAAAAACTCATATGACGCGATCGCGTCATATGGACTTATCTCTATACATTTATAATAAGTTATATGACGTACTAGCGTCATATGGAGCTCAGTAAGTCCGATAAGTTACCTCACGATAAAACCGTTGGTGGCAACCCCATTCACCTCCGATAATTCTAACGGCCGCAGTGTGGTTTTGAGTGTAGTGCGCGGCAGTGGCAATGATCCTGGGGCTCCCGCCTCCTCGGACTTATTGGAACATAATATGTCGCAGGGAGTTAATACTGACCAATTTGCATACGATCATCTCTAGAGAAGTGCAGGAAAACTACCTAGTCTCTCTCTCTCTCCATTATGAGATAAATCGATGTCACTCATGCATGTACCCATTCCTAAGTTAAAGAAAAAGTTTTATCCACAATACTCTCCTTAGTGACCGCGTGCCCAGTGGTAACCTTTTGAGCCACCCCGAGTCTTTTCCTCTCCCCGTAGGCCTACCAACCCAACTTCACAACCCTTCCCCTCGCATGACGGCAATTAGGATGTTTTATATTCCGTGCCGAGTCAGTTCCGACTCGAACCCTAGTATACAGAGAGTGCAAACCTATTCTTGTATCTCTTTCAACGATCCTCTAACCTAAGTAAACCACACTCACCACCTGAACCGTAGGGCAAACCACGCGAGGCTATGACCCCCTCCCACCCCCCTTGAAAGAGGGTAGGCATAAAATGTCCCCTCCACCGACCCCAGGCTCAGCTGTTCCGTTTAGTGCCTAAGATATTATATGAACCAGATATATCATATCCATATTCAATCATATCCATATCGATCGGGCAATTGCCCGATCGATATGGATATGACACAGAGGCACTGCCCATGTCGAATCGTATTCCGTGCATTTCAACCAGGTTTCATTCGCTTTATTTTGACGACGACTAATACCGTCATTCGTGCATGCATTCGTTTCGTAAGTTAAGTTTTTTTCCATTCACCATTGTTACTCTGTTTTCGTATCTCTTTTGTTTTATATAAATTAATTGACAAATCTGCATCCGATCCTCTCCAGAAATACCTAGGGAAGTCACCTAGTTTTTCTCTCCCCATTATGAAGATAAAACGTGTGTAAGCCCCATGCCTGCCCCGGGGTTCTTGCTAATAACTAAGTAGCTATAAGTGAACTCTAGTTATTCAACCAGGTTCCATACTTTTATATTAACGACGGCTAAAATACCGTCATCCCTGCATGTCAACATTTTCCTACGTTAACTCCTTTTTATCCACCAATGTTTTGCATAGCAACAACGTGCCCAGTGGTAACCTTTTGAGTCGCCCTGTTTTTCTTCTCTTCCATACCAACCCGAGATTCACTACCTCCCCTAAAAAGACGCCATCAGGATGTTTTAATTTGTGCCGAGCAAGTCATTTTCTCAAGCTTCCGTAAACAGAGAGTACAAACCTATTCTGGTACCTCCTTTAACTATCCCCTAACCTCACTAACCACCACTACAACCTGGGACAGTGAAATAATGCGCGCGAGGCTAGCCCCCCCTCACTTCCCTCGAAGAGGGCAAGCTTTCCCCCCCCTCGCGCAGGCCTACAGGCCCTTGAATGCCCACCAAAATTCTTGCCAGAAACTCCGGGTGCTTCTAACCAATACCAACCTCCAAGTTCCAATTCCAGCCTAAATCCTATTCCTATCCCGTTCCTATCTAACCCCCAAGTCCCCCTTAACCCGTCTTAGATTCCTAAAAGCATTTCAGCTAGATCAGAGAAGGATCCTTGAGCAAAATATTAACGTAGACTGCCTTACCGCCTGAGCCGGAAGGCGCTGAGCAAACTAGTTTTTCCCCTCCCCAACATCCTTCTCTGTAACCCTTCATAGTCATTTGTCTTAGAGTAACGATGTCAAAAAAGGTGAGTCATATTGTAGCCTACCAATTAACTGTATACTAGACCTTTAATGCTCACCTCTTCAGTCAAGGGATTAAATTAACTTGTGTTCCCCTCCAACATCCAAAATTTCGAACAAAGGAACCCCCTCTGCCCCCTCCACCCTATATATAAACAACCGTGCCAAAAGCACGCCAGTTGAACCAGTAGACAGTTCACGCGACGTGTGCGACGCTCTCGTGGATGCTCGCCAAACACTCCACCCTCAGGATATACAGTGATTTACAGTGTCCACGATCCAAGTGCATCTGTGAGGAAGTGAATCAATCCTTGATAAATATATTGTTGCAACTGAGAAACCAGGGGCAAGATTATATCTCTCATGCCCCTTTCCCACTGATGCGACAACTCACGATTTTCGTCGCCGAGGACGTAGTTTTGGCAAATTCGCAAGAATGCGTGCGACGTTCACGATTTTGACCGTTAAAAAACGTTGACAAGTTTACACTCGGCGACAATGTCGCCGATGGGTAAGACGTAATCGGCGACATTATGCGAATTCATCGGCAAATTGAGCGATGGTTCGGCGAATACCTCGGCGAGATTATTTAGTTTCATCCCTAGACCTCCATCAAGCATATAAAGCACCCCCCAACACCCTCCTTCAAGATCTATTTGTATATTTTTCGATAGAAAAATATCCTGGCCGGTTCCTCAAAAAGTACAGGCTCGCTATCGCTAGCCAGGAAAAACTCGACGCCTAAATGACACGAAAGTCTAAAAAAAAAAAAAAAAAATTTTTTTTTTAAAGAGACAATGAATGGAGGAAGGAAAAACACAGATAAAACAAAAAGGTCCATGTGCCTAAAGGCATCCTCCATTCATAAAATGTTTGTAACAACTGGATTTAAACATTTGTAGATTATAAGTTTGTGGAAAGCAATTCGAGGGAAGTGAATTCCAAAGAGTAGTAGCTCTGGGGATAAATGAATTCTGATAAGCAGAAGTTCTGCATTGTGGAGGAGAAAGTGTAAATTCATGGGCGCTCTCAGCTGCCCTAGTTCTACGGGGAAAGATGTGGAGAGGCGGCACAATTGAAGCAAGTTCCTCGGAACAATTGCTGTGAAAATATCTGTAGAATAATGCAAGGGATGCAACGTTTCTTCGTATGGATAATGTAGGAAGGTCCTTGTGTGATTGCAGGGTCATTGATTAATCTAATAGCTTTATTTTGAATTTTGTCCAACTGCCTCAATGCAACCACTCCACTTCCACCCCACAGAGGTGAACAGTAATCCATCTGAGAACGCACATGACTTTTATATATTACGGCCAACTGCTTGTCAGTGAAGAATTCTCGAACTCTGTACAGGAGTCCCAGTTTGTTAGAGGCATTCTTAGCAATGCTTCTAACATAATGTGTCCAGCTCAAGTTAGTAGTTAATGTTACACCAAGAATGTCAATACTAGGGGAAGTGGGAATATTTACATCATTAAAAAATATATGGGAGTCAGTGAGATTCTGTCGGTTAGAAAATTGAATATACTTGGTTTTCTGTGCATTAAAGGAAACTAGATTCTTTTGTCCCCATTCATTAATTCTAGAAAGGTCCTGGTTCAGAGAAATTGCAGTGTTTATTTTTGAATTTATAAGATCGGGTTGGGTGAAAAAATTGGTAAATGTGAAGGACACACATGGAATTGACAACGAAATGGGGTGAAATGTCTTAAAATCGCCAAACTAATGGGCCGAACGTCATAAAATATGAAAACTAATGGGGTTAACCATGAGGAAGAAAGGGGACCAGAAAAACGACCCATCTCCCCTTAATTCGGAGATTGGCAATGTCCGGCTTCGCCGGAGACATTTTTCTATCAAATAATGTACAAATTTAGCTTGCTCTCAAAACAAAAATTATATATATTGGCTCGCTACAGCTCACCAGGAAAATATTGAAACCTGAATGGGGGTAAACGTCTTAAAACAGTAGGCTGAATGGGGCCGAACGCATAAAAGGCAAAGAGAGAGGGAGAGAAAGAGAAAACAAATCAGGTGACACCCCTTAACGCACTGGTGACACTTTACCATTGTCTGGAGGATCATGGTCACTGAACCTCCCTTAAGGGGAGGTCTTTAGTTTATTCCCTACTTTTTCATCAAGCTTAAAATTACATCCCCTAGACCCCCTTTCAAGATAAATTTGTACATTTTTCGGTAGAAAAATGTCCAGGCCGGAGGCCGGTTACTCTTAAATTACAGGCTCGCTATCGCTCGCCAGGAAAAAATCGACACCTTAACGGCACGAAAGGTCTTAAAATTGACAGAAATGGGGCAAAATGTCTTAAAATATCCAAACTACTAGGGCGAAGGTCTTAAAATCTCAAAAGCAATGGGGCTAAACATGAGGGAGAAAGGGGTCCAGAAAAAAATCCCTCAAGTGGATATCTCCCCTTAACTTCACTTATCCTAACGTAAGAGGGGATGGCCATACTTATTTCCTCATATATGTATATTTTTATAATTTATTTAGTTTCCTCCCTAGACCTCCATCAAACTTCCCCCCCCCCCCCCCCCAGACCCTCCTTCAAGATAAATTTGTAAATTTTTCAATAGAAAAATGTCACGGCCGAAGGCCTGTTTCATTTAAATTATAGACTCGATATCGCTATTCAGGAAAAAATCGACACCTGAATGACATGAAAAGTCTTAATATTGACAAAGAAATGGGGCGAAAGTCTTAAAATCGCAAAACTAATGGACCGAACGTCTTAAAACCTGAAAACTAATAGGGATGGGGGTAAACGTCTTAAAGGTGGGTGTGCATGCTATTATTTTCCTCCACAATCATTACCGGCAGTGTGCACTATAGCTTTTGGTGCAATATTTTCTGCTACAATGGCTTAATTATTTATATAATGGCCAAAATAGGATATGGGTGACACTTTTCTGGATTCGGAGTTTAAGCGCTCTGATGACGTATGCCCAGGAACACAACAAGCTCTTCTGAGAGGTAGAAATGGAGGATAGTGACAGTAGTTCCGATTCGTTTGCCAATACTGAGGGTGATAACCGTGATTATGGCAAAGAACCTCAAGTGATGAATATTGGTGGTGTCCAGGCTTATATGTATGAACCTGTAGGACGAGATCCAGCAGCAGGAGAGGAGGGAGAAGCAGCTGTGATTACCGCCCGCCTTGTTTACACTACTCGGAGCCGCGGCGGACGCTAGCGATCATGTCCCCGTCTATTTTGACTGCATTTGGATACAATAATGAAAGCCCGCCCCTCACGCCTCCATGACTTATTGTCATCATCATATACATTGCCAACAGGGTGCAAATAACAGAAAAAATCGCCTAGACGGGAACTTAAACCGCGGCAATCGATTTTTTATTTTTATTTTTTTTAGCCTAGTTGCTAGTAGTTGAATTTCAGCCAATAAATTTCTTTAGCCTAGGTTAGGCCTATATCCATCGACACTGACTGTATAATTTGGGCTAGGCTTAAGTTAGCCCATATTATCCACTCTCCTGACTCCTGAAATTGGCAAGCATGTATGGGTGGGAGGGTGGTTTGGGGGAAGGTAGAAGGGTAATTGACTCGTGTTACAAATATGGAGCCGATTGGTGAGGTAGTTTCGCCACCACGGATTTTCATTTTTTTATGTGATGATCTACGGATAGGCTGGAAGTGGGTGGTGGGAGGAAGTTGGGGTTGTGGTGGGGGGAAGACAGAAGGGTAGGGGACTTGTCACACAAATATGGAACCAATTGGTGCAGTCGTTTCGCCGCCACATATTTTCCTTTTTTTCCTTTGTGATGGCCTGATGCGGCGACCCATGGTCGGCGAGTGGATTGGGGGAGGGGGTTGGGGTGGTGGTAGCAAGAAGCCAGAAGGGTAAGGTACATGTGGTAGAAATATGAAAGCTATAGGTGCAGTCGTTTCGCTGCTACAATTTTTTTTCGGCGAGTCCGTATATATACGGACCTGGCACTGGGCGTGACAAGACCCCAGTCCGTATAGGCAATCAGCGGGTGCATCTAGCCATACCCATACTCCACTGCACTTTATTGTCAAAGCATTCATCACGAAAATGTCCATTGCATATGAAGCTTGTTTTGGGCTTTGCCTCCCACACTCTGGTTCTTTGTATAAACTTCACCCATTTGTTACAATGGTATGGATCACTTGGAAACTTGTGTAGTGCTATGTTTGGTCCAGGGATGTTGCTACACCCGAAAACAGCACACCTATTCACCATTTTTGCTATACTTGCTGATGTTTACTTCCCAAATGTTTGCCTGGGCGTACGTCACATCCTCACGTGAGTACTAGTTGCAAGGGGTTGCAATTCAATATCTATTTTTGATTTGTTCTCTAATATTGAAGATTAGTTTTGACAAAGGAGTAGTCAGGTTGATTACTGGAGATCTAAACATCTCTTTAACCCTCCTCTAGCGGCTGCTCTGTGGCCGTTTTGGGCCTTTCTGGGCCGTTCTGACTGCTATATCAACCATCAGTATGAAAGGAACTGTATTGCGCCGAAAACTAGGTGGAAATCGCTACACAATGACGCCACATACAGCTACGTAGCACTCGTGGAGCACTGACAGTGTTACCTCGAAGATGGAAGTTTAGCTGATTTTGCTACCTTGCTCACTTTTAGCGAACTATTGGTTACACTGTCATCCTCATGCGCGGTGGGGGAACTGGAGTTAGTGTGGGCCGGGAGGACACAGATGTCGGACGTATGGATCATTACTATCCCACCCATTTTCACTCGATTTCCACCCTTTTTTCACCCGTTTTTTGCCAGATTTTTCAACTCGTCTTATGTGGTGAGCCGCTTTTTAAGGGTTAAATACATTATAAATTAATTTTAATTTCGGACGCCCCACCACCTTTAAAACAGTAGGCTGAATGGGGCCGAACGGATACAAGGCAAAGAGAGAGGGAGAGAAATAGAAAACAAACAAAAAACGAGGAGAGAGGGAGAGAAAGAGAAAACTAAAAAAGGCGAGGTGGGCTCAATTTTTAAGCCTTAACGCAAACACTGAGCCCACCTCGCTGATATTTGTTTTCTCTTTCTCTCCCTCTCTCCTCGTTTTTTTTTTTCTATTTCTCTCCCTCTCTCTTTGCCTTGTATCCGTTCGGCCCCGTTCAGCCTACTGTTTTAAGACGTTTACCCCCATCAAGGTTTCAATATTTTCCTGGTGAGCGGTAGCGAGCCAACGTATATAAAAAACATTGTTGAGAGCAAGCTAAATTTGTACATTTTTCGATAGAAAAATGTCTCCGGCAGAGCCAGATTTCTCCATATAATGCTGGTTCGCTATCGCTTGCCAGGAAGATATCGATACTTGGATGGGGATAAACGTCTTAAAACAGTTGGCTGAATGAGGCTGAATGGATACAGACCAGAGAAAGAGAGAAAAGGAGAAAAAGAGAAAAAAAACAGGTGAACCCCCCAAGAGAGGTGCATAGAAAAAAGGGTTGACAGGTTCACTATAGGCCTAATAATTTTTTTTTACCCACCTCACGGAAGGTGCTCTTTGGCATCGTCGATGTTCTCGGAACATCTGAGAGCATCGGCGAGTAGAGCATCTGAGAGCATCGGTGAGCATCCATGCAGCGTTGCAAAGTTTTTTTTGTGCGAAACCCTCCGTGATGTCTCGCTGATGTCGCAGATGATCGCAGAAGCCCTCGGCGATGCTTGCGAGGGCAACGAACCCTCGTGAGTCCTCGTCCAAAATTTTGAACAGTCCGAACATTTGCGACGACCCGCGAGGGCCCTTGCGAGGCCTTGAGAGGCCTTGCGAGTCAAACAATTTTTCATGAGAGGGTTTAAGACATGTCACGAATGTGCCAATTTATTGGTGTCGGCGATGAAAATCGTGAGAAGTCGCATCAGTGGGAATGGGGCATCAACAACCGATTTACGAATTGTTTTTTTGATTGTCTCATAAACGTATTGTCAGCCGGCCCTGCCCCTACTTTGGGTTTACGAGTAATCATAACTCATAATCAGTCTAGGGTAGAAAGATATGGTTATGTTAGAAGGGATTACGTGAGTGAGGAGAAAGCTTACGAAAATAATTCCTGGGCAACAAAAGTCTGTTGACCGAAAGGTTTCGAAACCGTTTGCACGCCCTGACCCTCCCATAAGGCTAGAATAGTTGAGCAAAGTCGTTCTCCCGACTGTCTTACGTTAATTCGATCCCTTGTTCTCTGGCTACGCCAAGGGCAGTGTGATTCAAGGCCTTCAAAGGAGTACCAAAAAGGCGTGTCGTCAACGGCTAGGACAAGATAGCCCAACTGTAACCTCCTCTACACTTCCGGACAACTCGGACAGCCACGGAATCGCTGTTAACCCCCGACACACCAGCTCAAGATAACTAGTGACGTGCGTAACCTACGTATTATCGAAGCAAAGTGATCAGAAGAATCATTCTTGAACGTTGGAAGTGGGAAGCGAAAGAACTCTATCCGAATCCGCGAACAGTGCTCAGAGGTTATAAAAGTCCAGAAGTACGCACCGGTCTTATCCAATCTGCCATTGTTTCGAATGCACATGTAACCAATATTCTACCAGTGTTTTTTGGAGAATAAAGCTGCATTATAAACCATTTACTCTGCTATTATGTATGCCCTCTATTGTTTCCATTTGTGTCCTGCTCATAAAGTCCCATAGCCCAGTCCTGCCGAACCCACTTACACTAAGTTAAACCTATAGAAAATCAGGGCATAACAATATACCCTGCAAAACCGGAACACAAGTTGCTACCATCGATATGACAAATCCTGAAACATCAGAAGGGGACATATGCATCACCATCAACAATTCCAAACTCCAGGAAAACAAGAGCAGGAAACGAGAAGACAGAATTCTCCCCCTAACCCTCAAAGCCACAAGGACTCAACCCCCAGCCCAGACAGTTCAAGCCACAGGGAATTAACCCTTAACTGGCGGCGCCCGGCTATAGACGGGCGCCAATATGCAGCAAGTTAGGAGCATTATTAAGGCTTTTAAAGGGTTAAAATCGAGTGCAAATGGCCGGGAGCGCAGCGGGCCACACGTCCGACTCCCAGGGCCTACCGCCGCCCACTGACTCACCCTCCCTGTGTTCTCGAGAGGCTGGCAGTGTAGCCAGTAGTGAGCGTAGCTGGAAAAAATATACCGCTATACGCTAAACTCCCATGTTACTGGTACCACTGTATGAGAACCACGAGTGCTACGTAGCTCGTTCTGGTCTCATTTTGAAGCTTTTAGCGCCTAGTTTTTTGCTGAATACATTTCTTTTCATGCAGATACTTGATTTATCATTCAGGAGGGCCTGAATATGCCCAAATAAGCCCAAAAAACCCCGCTCGACAAGGGTTAAACATCACAAGATACCAGCTACCAGATGCCCTTCTGTCCCCTACTCCATCCACCGACCTGGCAAGGTATAAAGGTAGATATATATTCCCACAGACTTCATTTAAGTATCTCAATTTAGAGCAGTTCCTTGACACCCCGGGTAAAAGGACAGATCAAAGGTTGAGGGCACAGTTGAAGAGCTGTTCAGTTGATCGCAAGGCGTAGACACAATTACGAGACTGTAGTCATCCACGGATACTAATTATTTTGAGTGGGTATCAACAAACTGGTTTATTAGAGCCTTCCAGGTGAAGTAATCTAATATTCTTGGCCTACCTCAACCCCGGTGCTATTGTGGATATAAGCAGACATTCAGGTACTAGCAAGCTTTATCCGGGATAGACCAAACAGCAAGAAATTCATCAAAGTATATTTAAAGACCAGAGTAGACAGGAGTTCACTCCTGCGTTAGCTCGATTCTATTTTGTCACGGCTTGGGCTAGGCAAATTAGTTATATAAGGTCCCAAACCAAAGTACTCGAGTTAAGCTGTGCTAACCCAGTCAGGTCAGGACAACCCCCACGGCCAACGCATCTACCCAAGATTGGATTACTAATTCTACAACCATTGGATTAATTATTCTACACATCGAAAGTTAAGTTATTATACCGTAAAAGTTATAGAAGACCTAACTGTGAAAAGAAAATATACTTGGCATATTATCAGAGAGAAAGTATATAAAAGATCAAAAAGTGAAAGTAGTTAAAATATATCTACTGCGTATATGATAAAATGTATTCTGGAAACAACGGATACTATGCACGTATATAAAAAGCAAGAGAAAGGAAGTTCTAATGCCCCTTTCCCACTGATACGACAACTCACGATTTTCGTCGCCGAGGACGCAGTTTTGGCAAATTCGCAAAAATGCGTGCGACGTTCACGATTTTGACCATTAAAAACCGTTGACAAGTTTACACTCGGCGACAATGTCGCCGATGGGTAAGACGTAATCGGCGACATTATGCGATGTCATCGGCAAATTGAGCGATGGTTCGGAGAATACCTCGGCGAGATTATTTAGTTTCATCCCTAGACCTCCATCAAGCATATAAAGCACCCCCCAACACCCTCCTTCAAGATCAATTTGTAAATTTTTCGATAGAAAAATATCCTGGCCGAAGGCCGGTTCCTCAAAAAGTACAGGCTCGCTATCGCTAGCCAGGAAAAACTTGATGCCTAAATGACACGAAAGTCTTAATATTGACAACGAAATGGGGTGAAATGTCTTAAAATCGCCAAACGAATGGGCCGAACGTCATAAAATATGAAAACTAATGGGGTTAACCATGAGGAAGAAAGGGGACCAGAAAAACGACCCATCTCCCCTTAATTCGGAGATTGGCAATGTCTGGCTTCGCCGGAGACATTTTTCTATCAAATAATGTACAAATTTAGCTTGCTCTCAAAACAAAAAATATATATGTTGGCTCGCTACCGTTCACCAGGAAAATATTGAAACCTGGATGGGGGTAAACGTCTTAAAACAGTAGGCTGAATGGGGCCGAACGGATAAAAGGCAAAGAGAGAGGGAGAGAAAAAAAAAAAAAAAAAAAAAAAAAAGAGGAGGGAGAGAAAGAGAAAACAAAAAAAGGCGAGGTGGGCTCAGTTAAGCCGTAACGCAAACATTGAGCCCACCTCGCTGTTTTTGTTTTATCTTTCTCTCCCTCTCTCCTCGTTTTTTTTTTCTATTTCTCTCCCTCTCTCTTTCCCTTGTATCCGTTCGGCCCCGTTCAGCCTACTATTTTAAGACGTTCATCCCCATCCAAGTATCGATATCTTCCTGGCAAGCGATAGCGAACCAGCATTATATGGAGAAATCCGGCTTTGCCGGAGACATTTTTCTATCGAAAAATTTACAAATTTAGCTCGCTCGATTTTTCATGAGAGGGTTTAAGACATGCCACGAATGTGCCAATTTATGGGTGTCGGCGATGAAAATCGTGAGAAGTCGCATCAGTGGGAAAGGGGCATAATGCCCCTTTCCCACATGTGCGACTTCATACGATTTTCATCGCCGACACCCATAAATTGACACATTCGTGACATGTCGCAAAGAAATCGTATACCCTCGCATAATAATCGTATGCCTCGCAAGGCCTCGCATGGGCCCTCACGGGTCGTCACAAATGTTCTGACTGTTCAAAATTTTGGACGAGGACTCACGAGGGTTCGTAAGCCCCCGCAAGCATCGTCGAACATCGCAGAAAGATCTGCGAGGCCCTCGAGGATCATCGGCGACATCGGCGAGACATAGCAGAGGGTTTCGCACAAAAAAAACTTTGCAACGCTGCATGGATGCTCACCGATGCTCGACGATGCTTGCGAGAACATCGACAATGCCAAAGAGTACCTTGAGCACCTTCGGCAAGGTGGGTAAAAAAAAAGGATTAGGCCTATAGTGAACCTGTCAACCCTTTTTTCTATGCACCTCTCTTGGGTGGTTCACCTGTTTTGTTTTCTCTTTCTCTCCTTTTCTCTCTTTCTCTGGTTTGTATCCATTCAACCCCATTCAGCCAACTGTTTTAAGATGTGTATCCCCATCCAAGTATCGATATCTTCCTGGCAAGCGATAGCGAACCAGCATTATATGGAGAAATCCGACTTCGCCGGAGACACTTTTCTATCGAAAAATGTACAAATTTAGCTTGCTAGCTCTCAACAAAATGTTTTATATATGTTGGCTCGCTACCGCTCACCAGGAAAATATTGAAACCTGGATGGGGGTAAACGTCTTAAAACAGTAGGCTAAACGGGGCCGAACGGATACAAAGCAAAGAGAGAAGAAGAGAAATAGAAAACAAACAAAAAACGAGGAGAGAGGGAGAAAAAGAGAAAACTAAAAAAGGCGAGGTGGGCTCAATTTTTAAGCCTAACGCAAACATTGAGCCCATCTCGGTGCTTTTTGTTTTCTTTTCCTCTCCCTCTCTCCTCCTTGTTTTTTTTTCTATTTCTCTCCCTCTCTCTTTGCCTTGTATCCGTTCGGCCCCTTTCAGCCTACTGTTTTAAGACGTTTATCCCCATCCAAGTATCGATATCTTCCTGGCAAGCGATAGCGAACCAGCATTATATGGAGAAATCCGGCTTCGCCGGAGACTTTTTTTCTATCGAAAAATGTACACATTTAGCTTGCTCTCAAAACAAAAATATATATATATATATATGTTGGCTCGCTACCGCTCACCAGGAAAATATTGAAACCTGGATAGGGGTAAACGTCTTAAAACAGTAGGCTGAACTGGGCCGAACGGATACAAGGCAAAGAGAGAGGGAGAGAAATAGAAAAAAAAAAAAAAAAACGAGGAGAGAGGGAGAGAAAGAGAGAAAAAAACAAAAAAAACAGGGAGGTGGGCTCAATGTTTGCGTTACGGCTTAACAATTGAGCCCACCTCGTCTTTTTTAGTTTTCTCTTTCTCTCCCTCTCTCCTCCTTGTTTTTTTTTTTCTATTTCTCTCCCTCTCTCTTTGCCTTGTATCCGTTCGGCCCCGTTCAGCCTACTGTTTTAAGACGTTTACCCCCATCCAGGTTTCAATATTTTCCTGGTGAGCGGTAGCGAGCCAACATATATATTTTTTGTTTTGAGAGCAAGCTTAATTTGTACATTATTTGATAGAAAAATTTCTCCGGCGAAGTATTGCCAATCTCCGAATTAAGAAGAGATGGGTCGTTTTTCTGGTCCCCTTCCTTTCTCATGGTTAACCCCATTAGTTTTCATATTTTATGACGTTTGGCCCATTAGTTTGGCGATTTTAAGACCTTTCACCCCATTTCATTGTCAATATTAAGACTTTCGTGTCATCGCTTGAATCGCCGAAGACGTCGCAGAACATTCGGCGAGTTTTCTTTCACCATCGCATGATGTCGCAAGATATTTTTGAAAATGTGACATTCCTCGCAGAGATCATCGGCGAAACATCGCTCACTTCGCCGATAACGTCGCACAAGGCGGCGATTGCGTCGCATTCATCGGCAACATCTTCGCCGAGTATAATTTGTTATCTGTTTGTATCGGTCAAAATCGTATATGTCGCACACGAATCCTTGCGAATTGACAAGACTACGTCCTCGGCGACGAAAATCGTATGAAGTCGCACATGTGGGAAAGGGGCATAAGGAAACCCAAAGAAATCAGGGAAGTACTGATAATAATTCTGTTAAAGTTAATAACAAATACATTCAAGTTAACTTATACGTAAACACCACAGTGATTTAACATCAGAAAAATAATTACGTTCAACTCCCAATACCAGAACAACTCTATGCAGGTAAATACCAAAAGTTTATATATATATTTACTACATAGCCTTTCTAAGCACAAGTGTAAATCCTCGATTGAAAGGAGTGCTGTTCTTATCTCTGAAATAAATACAGGACAAGTGTAATCTTTCAGTTAGAAAGCGGTCCCTAATACTTACTATTACATAGAATAATCCAGTCTTGCGAGTCAGACGTAGTGGAGCCTCGTTTGTGCACTGTTATTGTTTTGTTCTTGACCATTGTTGTTCTAGCTTTTACGTATGCGATATTCTTGTGAAATAAACGGAATATGAATACACGTCTTGTGATAATTTTCCTCTATTGTCTTTCTGTGTCTGTGGTAAAACAATAAACCTTCTCCAGTCATGCCCCTTTCACACATGTGCGACTTCATATGATTTTCACCGGCGACACCCATATTCATGACATGTCGGACAATAAACGTATACCCTCGCATCATAATCTCATGCATCGCCCGGCCTCGCGTGGACCCTCGCGGGACGTCGCCAATGTTCGGTTTGTTTGAAATTTGGGACGAGGACTCACGAGGGTTCGTTGCCCTCGCAAGCCTCGTCGATCATTGCAGAATAATCCGCGAGGCCCTCGGGGATCATCGACGACATCGGCGAGACATCGCGGAGGGTTTCTCACAAAAAAAACCTTTGCAATGCTGCATGGCAGCTCGCCGATGCTCTCAGATGGTCTGAGAACATCGACGATGCACAAGAGTCATCGGCGGTTTCCTCGTCGATTAATCGCCGCCGTGCGGATTAATACTCGCCGAGGCTGTACCCGCCAGGGGTACACTCTGCACGAGGCAGCAGAAGGCATGGAAGGGCCTTGCGACGTCGCGGAATGCTCAAGACACACCTGCCGAGGCCAAAGAGCACCTTCGGCGAGGTGGGTAAAAACAAATGATTAGGCCTATAGTGAACCTGTCCACCCTTTTTTCTATGCACCTCTCGTGGGGGGTTCACCTGTTTTTTTTTTCTCTTGCTCTCCTTTTCTCTCTTTCTCTGGTTTGTATCCATTTAGCCCCATTCAGCCAACTGGTTTAAGACGTTTATCCCCATCCAAGTATCGATATTTTCCTGGTAAGCGATAGCGAACCAGCATTATATCCCCCTGAGTGCCAGGTCCGTATATATACGGACTAGGGTCTTGTCACGCCCAGTGCTAGGTCCGTATATATACAGACTCGCCGAAAAAAAATTGTAGCAGCGAAACGACTGCACCTATGGCTTTCATATTTCTACCACATGTACCTTACCCTTCTGGCTTCTTGCCACCACCAACACGACCCCCTCCCCCCACCCACTCGCTGACTATCGGTCGCCTCACAAGGAAAAAAAAATAAAATCTGTGGCGGCGAAACGACTGCACCAATCGGTTCCATATTTGTGACAAGTCCCTTACCCTTCTGCCTTCCCCCCACCACACCCCCAACCACCTCCCACCACCCACTTTCAGCGTATCCGTACGAAGAAAAGGAAAAAAAGGAAAATCCGTGGTGGCGAAACTACCTCACCAATCGGCTTCATATTTGTAACAGAGTCAATTACGCTTCTACCTTCCCCCCACCATCTAATGGAGAAAACTAAAAAAGGCGAGGTGGGCTCAATTTTTAAGCCTTAACGCAAACATTGAGCCCACCTCGCTGTTTTTTTTTTTTTTATCTCCTCTCCCTCTCTCCTCGTTTTTTTTTGTTTTCTATTTCTCTCCCGCTCTCTTTGCCTTGTATCCGTTCGGCCCCGTTCAGCCTACTGTTTTAAGACGTTTACCCCCATCCAGGTTTCAATATTTTCCTGGTGAGCGGTAGCGAGCCAACGTATATATTTTTTGTTTTGAGAGCAAGCTAAATTTGTACATTATTTGATAGAAAAATTTCTCCGGCAAAGCCGGACATTGCCAATCTCCGAATTGGGGAGATGGGTCGTTTTTCTGGTCCCCTTTCTTCCTCATGGTTAACCCCATTAGTTTTCATATTTTATGACGTTCGGCCCATTAGTTTGGCGATTTTAAGATAAATGTGTACATTTTCGACGAGTTGGGTTGGGTATGAGGGGGGATCTGCTTGGTGTGGGCCAATCGGCGCTCTGCAGACCCCGTAATCTTGTGCCGATCTCTGACCGTTTTGGTGAGGTCAGTCCTCAAGGCATTAGTGATTTGGGTCTATAATTAGGCCTTGTAATTGGGGTTGGGTGTGACAGGGATCTGCCTTGTGTGGGCCGATCGGCTTTCTGCAGACTCCCGTTTTCTGATGTTCTTATGTTTTTTGCCATGAAATATATGCAAAAAGTTTTCGGATAATCTCGCCGAGGTAGGCCTATTCGCCGAACCATCGCTTAATTCGCCGAAGACGTCGCAGAACATACGCCGAGGAATCGTTCATCCTTCGCATTATTTCGCAATATTTTATTCAAATGTGACAGTTCTCGCCGAGGTCATCGGCGAACCATCACTCAATTTGCCGATGTCATCTCAATAATGTCGCCGATTACGTCTTACACATCGGCGACATCGTCGCCGGGTGTAAACTTGTCAACGGATTTTAACGGTCAAAATCGTAGACGTCGCACACATTCCTTGCGAATTGACAAGACTACGTCCTCGGCGACGAAAATCTTATGAAGTCGCACATGTGTCAAAGGGGCATTAGGAAGAGCCCACTTGATCAAAACCAATTAAACTCCAGTAAAAACCTGGCATAACAATTTCAAATAACAATATTGATAAGGAGGAGGGTTATGGAGTGGGATACAGAGCAGTGGAAAGAAGAGTTAGGACACAAAAATCGCTTAGAAATATATAGATAATTTAAAACTGAAATAAAGGGAGAAGAGGAGATTATGATAATACACAGGCAGCAGTTATATATTATAGAAGTAGGACAAACAATTTGAACCTCAAAGATAGAAATAGACATAGGCTACGGGGGGGATACTAAATGTGATCTATGCGGTGCAGAGGTAGAAGTTATTAACCCTTGTCTAGCGGGGGGTTTTGGGCTTATTTGGGCATATTCAGGCCCTCCTGAATGATAAATCCAGTATCTGCATGACAAGAAATGTATTCAGCAAAAAACTAGGCGCTAAAAGCTTCAAAATGAGACCAGAACGAGCTACGTAGCACTCGTGGTTCTCATACAGTGATACCAGTAACATGGGAGTTTAGCATATAGCGGTATATTTTTTCCAGCTACGCTCACTACTGGCTACACTGCCGGCCTCTCGAGAACACAGGGAGGGTGAGTCAGTGGGCGGCGGTAGGCCCTGGGAGTCGGACGTGTGGCCCGCTGCACTCCCGGCCATTTGCACTCGATTTTAACCCTTTAAAAGCCATAATAATGCTCCTAACTTGCTGCAAATTGGCCGGGTGCCGCCAGTTAAGGGTTAAACATTGTATTTTATGGTGTCCTGAATACAAGCAAGAAAGAGTGAAGAGTTCAGCTCTACATCAGCCATTCATAGAAGAAGTAAATAAAGTAATCGGAAATTTATTATTTAAAGAAGATTAAACAAGGAGAGAGCCAAGGAGATTGTCTTCAGGTTGTGGAAGATACGAGAAAAGAAAAGGAAGGATATGAACTGAGACCATAAGAAGAAAAATAAAAGAATACAAATAAATATATGTAAAATAAGAAAAATAAATGAAAAGGAGCACGTTAAAGGAAATAGTAAGATATAGCCTACTCTCAGGGACCTGCCATTACTAAGGCGCTATACTTCCCGAACTACAACTGAATTGGGGTAGTTTGTTGAAGGTGAATTCCAGGGATGAAACCTATTCAAACTACAATGTCCATTGGGATCTGCTTGGTTTTAGGTACATGATACTGAAGAACTTTCATCAATTTGTTTTAACAATATAGAAATATAGCTTATCTAAGTTATTTTATGTGGCACGAACTGGCGTGTTTACCAGGACGTAACTGTAGCCAATGGCGGGAACTCTCGACATGGGAAATGGGTGAATCTGTGGTTTTTTTAATTTGAGAAACTTATAATTTGTATGCATGTTTACAGCTCAACATTTGGCTTCACCACTGTCTGGTCAAGGGACCGCGATATATAAATTAAACAGAAAACGATATTATCATTACGAAATAGGCCTTAGAACCGAGTTCCCTCAACTCTGGACCAGGCTAAACATGCATAAACACTGCATGTATGTTAATTACTGGCGAGTTGGGATTATTTCTTGATGTGCACCACATCATCAGGACGTTGGTCGATCTTTTGCAGAGCTTGAGTATTGAATTGAAAGGTATTAATTACGAAAAACAGACCTCACTGTTCAGGACCGCATATCTTGTTTCAAACGGCGTCTCTACACAATGGAGTCACTCCAGCTGGCTGAAAATGCCAATTCGTCACCAACGACTATAATTATATATTAGTATTTTGTTCTGGAGTTTAATGGAATTATATCGATATTGCCCATATACATATTACAGTATATTCATGCCAAGTTATGACCCTGCATTAACCCGGGAACGGCGAAGGGGGGGTATTGAACTCGATGCCCATGGGCGAGCATATAGGCTCCATTCAGGCCTATAATCGTCATTGTACGATAAATATCGTTATTACTTATTCATATGAGCCTATTTTACCTTCACTATGAAGATAGTAACCTGTAACAACAATAAAACAAGTGAAAATATAATTTTTCTGGTCAAAATCGTGAACATACATGGAGCAGCCCATTCATGAATTATGGAACAAATTGAGGCAACCCCTCCCTCCACGAGGCCTCAAGCCACACTGAGCCTACTCATGCACACACTTGCTTATGTAACCCACTCGCTAGGCACGTAAGCACATCCACACATTTTGCTAATGTTAGCACAAAAATATACCAACGAATTAGAGAATAACAGGGAAAATAGGTGATAATTGAAGGGGGAGGGGAAAGGGGGGAAGGAGGGGATGTGGAGGAGTGATCTGAGGTATAGGGGAAAAAAAACAATAAAAAAAATGGTTTAGTGCTACTGGGGCCGTTTAAATTATTTGTTTAGGCCTCCCTCTTAACCCTTGTCTAGCGGGGTGTTTTGGGCTATTTTGGGCATATTCAGGCCCTCCTGAATGATCAATCAAGTATCTGCATGAAAAGAAATGTATTCAGCAAAAAAATAGGCGCTAAAAGCTTCAAAATGAGACCAGAACGAGCTACGTAGCACTCGTGGTTCTCATGCAGTGGTGCCACCAACATGGGGAGTTTAGCGTATAGCGGTATATTTTTCCCAGCTATGCTCACTACTGGCTACACTGCCGGCCTCTTGAGAACACAGGGAGCGTGAGTCAGTGCAGGTGGCGGTAAGCCCTGGGTGTCGGACGTGTGGCCTGCTGCGCTCCCGGCCATTTGCACTCGATTTTAACCCTTTAACCCCTTATTGGTGGCGCTCGACTTAAGTCGTGCACCAATTTGCAGCAAGTTAGGAGCATTATTAAGGCTTTTAAAGGGTTTAATCGAGTGCAAATGGCCGGGAGCGCAGCGGGCCAGACAGCCGACTCCCAGGGCTTACCGCCGCCCATTAACTCATGTTCCCTGTGTTCTCGAGAGGCCGGCAGTGTAGCCAGTAGTGAGCATAGCTGGGGAAAATATACCGCTATACGCTAAACTCCCATGTTCGTGGCACCACTGCAAGAGAACCACGAGTGCTACGTAGCTCGTTCTGGTCTCATTATGAAGCTTTTAGCGCCTAGTTTTTTGCTGAATACATTTCTTTTCATGCAGATACTTGATTGATCATTCAGGAGGGCCTGAATATGCCCAAATGAGCCCAAAACACCCCGATAGACAAGGGTTAAAAGCCTTAATAATGCTCCTAACTTGCTGCAAATTGGTGCACGACTTAAGTCGAGCGCCGCTCTTTAAGGGTTAAGAGCTTTGCCGCCCTCGCCCAGTAAAACTTCTTATGAGCGTTGCCTACGTTTATGGGTTAATCTTCGTTTTTTCGTTCATCCCTGTAGTTCACCTTTAAATAAAGTGAAAGAAAGGGTAAATAGTTATGAAGTGATAAGAGGGCTATGGAAAGGGATTGGGGTGCCAGCAGTAATGCATGGATTGGAGGCTATATAGCTTGCACTGAGGGGAGGTTGAGAGGCTGGAGAGGGTACAGAACAGAGTTGGTAGACTGGCACTAGGAACAAAAACATGGACAGCAGCGGAGGCAATTAGACGGGATATGGGTTGGAGCACCTTTACGGAAAGCATTATGAAGGCAAAATTGAAATACAGGATAAGGTTAGATAAGATGGAAAACAATACCTGGATTAGGAGAATCATGAGTGGTCAAGGGATAGAGTAGATGGGGAGGGGAATGCAGGAGAAAACTAAAAGAGAATAGGGATGAGACAAGAGAGACCAGGAACAGAATGGAAAGAAATATTGGGTGGAGATACAGTTGGAGAGGAAGGAAACATTACAAAGATAGTTGAGAAGATAATTCAGGAATGGGGGCTAAATTAATGGAGAAGTGGAATAGACAGGAAAAAGACCTTAGATATGTACAGAAAGAAGTGGAAGCTGAAGAGAGAAGAGTGGTATGATGGAGGTTTAGGAGGCAAAAGCCGCAACATTATGTTTAAAGGTGGTGGGGCGTCCGAAATTAAAATTAATTTATTTATGTATTTAAAGAGATGTTTAGATCTCCAGTAATCAACCTGACTACTCCTTTGTCAAAACTAATCTTCAATATTAGAGAACAAATCAAAAATAGATATTGAATTGCAACCCCTTGCAACTAGTACTCACGTGAGGATGTGACATACGCCCAGGCAAACATTTGGGAAGTAAACATCAGCAAGTATAGCAAAAATGGTGAATAGGTGTGCTGTTTTCGGGTGTAGCAACATCCCTGGACCAAACATAGCACTACACAAGTTTCCAAGTGATCCATACCATTGTAACAAATGGGTGAAGTTTATACAAAGAACCAGAGTGTGGGAGGCAAAGCCCAAAACAAGCTTCATATGCAATGGACATTTTCGTGATGAATGCTTTGACAATAAAGTGCAGTGGAGTATGGGTATGGCTAGATGCACCCGCTGATTGCCTATACGGACTGGGGTCTTGTCACGCCCAGTGCCAGGTCCGTATATATACGGACTCGCCGAAAAAAAATTGTAGCAGCGAAACGACTGCACCTATAGCTTTCATATTTCTACCACATGTACCTTACCCTTCTGGCTTCTTGCTACCACCACCCCAACCCCCTCCCCCAATCCACTCGCCGACCATGGGTCGCCGCATCAGGCCATCACAAAGGAAAAAAAGGAAAATATGTGGCGGCGAAACGACTGCACCAATTGGTTCCATATTTGTGTGACAAGTCCCCTACCCTTCTGTCTTCCCCCCACCACAACCCCAACTTCCTCCCACCACCCACTTCCAGCCTATCCGTAGATCATCACATAAACAAATGAAAATCCGTGGTGGCGAAACTACCTCACCAATCGGCTCCATATTTGTAACACAGTCAATTACCCTTCTACCTTCCCCCAAACCACCCTCCCACCCATACGTGCTTGCCAATTTCAGGAGTCAGGAGAGTGGATAATATGGGCTAACTTAAGCCTAGCCCAAATTATAGTCAGTGTCGATGGATATAGGCCTAACCTAGGCTAAAGAAATTTATTGGCTGAAATTAAACTACTAGCAACTAGGCTAAAAAAAAAAAAAAAAAAAAATCGATCGCCGCGGTTTAAGTCCCCGTCTATTTTTACGGCGATTTTTTCTGTTATTTGCACCCTGTTGGCAATGTATATGATGATGACAATAAGTCATGGAGGCGTGAGGGGCGGGCTTTCATTATTGTATCCAAATGCAGTCAAAATAGACGGGGACATGATCGCTAGCGTCCGCCGCGGCTCCGAGTAGTGTAAACAAGGCGGGCGGTAATCACAGCTGCTTCTCCCTCCTCTCCTGCTGCTGGATCTCGTCCTACAGGTTCATACATATAAGCCTGGACACCACCAATATTCATCACTTGAGGTTCTTTGCCATAATCACGGTTATCACCCTCAGTATTGGCAAACGAATCGGAACTACTGTCACTATCCTCCATTTCTACCTCTCAGAAGAGCTTGTTGTGTTCCTGGGCATACGTCATCAGAGCGCTTAAACTCCGAATCCAGAAAAGTGTCACCCATATCCTATTTTGGCCATTATATAAATAATTAAGCCATTGTAGCAGAAAATATTGCACCAAAAGCTATAGTGCACACTAGCCGGTAATGATTGTGGAGGAAAATAATAGCATGCACACCCACCTTTAAGATAAAGAGCAGGGGCATGGGAATTAAACACGAGAACATGGAGGTGCAAAGGAATGTATGAACTGCTGGGTAGGAGGAGAGAAGGTGGAAGAGACAGTGGAGCATGTAATAGAATGTGAAGCATATATAGCCTACAAGAGAGCGGGAGGAGCTAGAAACGAGGATGAGATGTGTGGGAGGAAGTGAAAACGAGGGAGGACAAGGAATAGCATGGTTATCTGGGTTGGAAGGCCTAGAAGAAGGAAGAGTGAAGGAAAGAATGATGATACTGAAACAATTTTGAAAGAAGTATGGATTAGGAGAGATAGGGGAGAGGGAGAGGGATAAATACCTGTAGTAGATATTCACCTTAAGCTTTTTTTCAAACTATTAACCTACTGTCATTCTCGTACTATCATATTTCGACTGTCCTTATTTCTCATATTCAAACTTTCTCTAATGGGGAATGCTCCCAGGCGCACTGACGGGTCTCTGAAGGCTAGCCTCCTCGCAGTGACCCCATCAAGCAAGAAGAAGAAGAAAAGTTCCACAACCAGCTGAAATGGTGGTGCCGTTGTAAAGGCTTTATCAGTTTTCACTCAGTACATGGAGATGAAGAAGAGGATATTGGAGAAAATGTGGAGGAAGAGAAATGAGTGAGGGGGGGGGGGGGGGAGGAAGTGAGGGGGAAGTGAGGAAGTGAGGGGGGGTTTATACAAACAAAACAAAAACTGTCTCTTAAACTATCCTTCTACTCTAAACTTTCCCTCCTACTAACGTTTCTGAGCCAGTACCGATACAAAGGTCAGCCCTGCGGATCTGCACGGTCTGCGGGCGGGTTCAAAAGAAGAAGAAGAAGAAAACGAACTGAACTTTTTCATAACCTGGGACGAGCATTAGGGTCAGGTCACAGGCTCACAGCCTCACAGGTGAAGATTTATCAAAATAATAAACAACCCGAAATGTTTGGTTTGTACCGACTCTGCTGAGCTGCCCGAGCAGTCATGTAGGGCTTGTAGGCTAAGGGCAACAAGAACATGAACTGTAGGCTAGCCTAGAAGGGCAGATGAAATTTACGTAGGCCTAAATGTATACATAGGCCTAGGCTAGGTGATTTAATTTAAATACTTTAGCTTACGGTTCAAGCAGTGAACTAGGTTAGGCTACTGCAATGGTTTATCTAAAACCTGGCCAGAAACAGTCCCTTCATTGGAGTCATTAGCCTATGTGATTACTGATAGGCCTATCATGTAAAGTTACTACTTACTAGGCCTAGGCCTAGTCTTTGCAGTTCTCATGTAGGCCCTAGCGGCCTAGCCTAGCCTATTTGCCAATTTGGAGATGATAAAAGAGCCAAAACAAAGCAGTGTCCAACAGTCCAGTTAATTTTCCTCCATTTCTTCTCACTTCACTCCAGTGACCAGTCTCAAAACCAGATTGCCCTGCTTTGACATTCAAGTAGTAGGCTAGCCTAGGCTTAGGCGGGCGGCGCGGGCCTACCAGATTTACCGATGTTTCTTATGCCCATGGTTGGGAATTTTTAATACGATGGGGTTAGAGTTGTGTTAGCGGGCGCCGGGCGTAGGCTACGCTACTCTCATCCCCCATGACTTAAGCCATTGTATGATTGTCGTCATCATGTACAGTACTAGCCTATAGGGCCGCTAGCCTATGCCTATTAGCCTAGTACCAGCAGAGACAAATACGATAGCATTCAAGGAGACTACTGCAGTAGGCCTAGTTACTTAAGGAACTTACCTCTGACTGGGTATAGCCTAGGCTTCATTAAGCTAGCCTAGATTCCTTGTGTTTACTATACCCCTTTGAAAGGACATTAGGTAAAAATTTAGTGTAGCCTATGGCATAATGGCCTCCTAAAGAAAATGGATTTTTGAGCACAGACTAAACCAAAAATACATTACATAGGCCTAGCTGGTCATTAACCTAACCTAACCTAAGCTAACCTGGGCATCCTGGGGGCTGCTGCCCCCAGACCCCCGCTGGTCTTGGGATGAAAAGTGATAAAAAACACAGCCTAGGCTATCTCTTACCTCATTATTCAAAGTTTTGTATTTGGTTTAGCCTAATATACACTTCTCGGGTCATTTTAACAGTTCTATTGCTTCTATAGGCCTATACAAGTATCATATAAGACACCATAGAATACATTTTAAATAACTAGGCTAGAAAAAAAGGCCTTCGATTAAATATTTACGGGACATTAGCCTAACCGGAAAAATGTTATTTTAATACCACAAATTTTCCGAATGTTTTTTATAAACTAAATTGGTAATTTGCATCAATATATAGTGTTTGTAATTAATTAGAAATCTCGGGAAAACCTATTTTCCCCATTAGGCCTCTCGATCACGCTCGCTCCCCGATAGTGATTTGAAAAGACATTAGCCTAACCTAACCTAGTATTATGGGTGGGGGCTGCCGCCCCCACACCCCCGCTGGTTGAGTACTAGGCTAATCCCTTAATAAAAAAAAAAAAAAATTGGCTGTCGAAGGTGAAAGAAAAGTCGAAGTCTATGGTGTTTACTCTGCAATCTTCAGCTTGATTGTACATTGATAACGTGAAAGTACCGTATTGACAACCTTGTTACGAAAATAAAATGTTAGTACTGTACCATACTTATATATTAGGTTTTTCCGAGGGTTTAACACATTTTCATATGATCTTTAGAGCTATCGATGACTGAAAGTACCGTATTGACAACCTTGTTACGAAAAATAAATGTTAGTACCATACTTTTTTATTAGGTTTTGCCGAGGGTTAAAACAAATTTTCTTATGACCTTTAGAGCATCGTTTCTCACATAAATCTGGGTGTCATCTGCATAAAAGTGAAAGGTGACATTATGTGCACGAAGCAGAAGAGACAAACTGCTAATATAAATTATAAATAGGATAGGACCCAAAACTGATCCCTGCGGAACACCATACTGCAGGGGTGTCGAGTCCGAGACCACTTGATTTACCATCACACTCTGGGATCTACCTGACAAGTACGACCCAAGAAGCAAGAGAGCGGAGTCACGCACACCACAATCATAAAGATCACTCAATAACAACTCGTGATCCACTGTGTCAAAAGTCGCAGAGAGATCAAGCAAGACCAATAGTGAGGCCACACCATTGCAAATGTTCTCAACTAGATCATTATGTACTCTAATCAATGCTGTTTCAGTTGAATGATGCTGTCGGTAAGCAGACTGAAAAATTGGGATAGTTTCATTCTGCTGAAGTAGTGGTTGTAATTGGTCAAGTATTGCACGCTCTAATATCTTTGATATGAAGGACAGGTTGGAGACAGGACGATAGTTCAACATGTTCTCAACATCAAGTCCAGGTTTCTTTAGAGTAGGTCGGAGTAGTGCATGCTTTTCAGAATGTGGGAAGCTACCTTCAGAGAAGCACTTATTAATTATTTTGGAAATAAACTCAACTGTGTGATCATAGACTCTTGGTAGCTTGGAAACATTTATGGGATCCAACGGGCAAAATGTTTTATTGAGGTTTCTTATGTAGGACGAGATCATGTCCACCTCTACTGAGTGAAAGGATGAGAGGACATTATTAGGAATGTGTTGGGGTTGGAGTACAACTGAAAGTTCTTCACCAACAGAAGCATCATCCAATTCCTGTCTTATGCGAGTTATCTTGCCAGCAAAAAATGCCACAAAGTTGGCAGCCAACTCGGCATCGGGTACAGAAGGTCTTAAGCTGACTCTTGTTTTTCCAAGTAAACTGTTTACAATTGAAGCCAACCTCCTCTGGTCGTTACCACACGAGTCAACTTTTCCCTGATAATACACTTTCTTTTCATCTTTGATTTTGTAGACCACAGCTCTTCTGGCTGACAGGTATTGCAACCATGTAGAGTCTGTTTTATTTTTCCGCCATTCACGTTCAGCTCTTCTACGCGCTCTTCTATGAAATTTAACTCGAGTGCTATACCAGGGCGAATCATCTCGTACTATGATTTTCTTCTCTACTTCTGGACAGTGATGATCGAACACTAATTTAAGTGCATTTCCATGTACCTCCACCAGCTCATCTGAAGTAAGGTTGGAAGTATCAATACTTCCCAAGTACTGTTTTACTTCACTGCTAGCCAAATTTAGGTCTGCATTTTTATAATTTCTAAATCTGATTACTTTTTCATGTGTGAGTGGCTTAGGGAAATCAAAGCTGAAAGTAATCAAAGCATGATCAGAGGTATTAGGGTCAGCATTCTCAACATCAACATCCAGAACACCACCACAACCCACAGGAGAGAAAACCAAGTCAAGGGTGTGTCCTAAGATATGAGTTGGGTGGGACACATGGTTTACAAAATTGTTCTGATCAGTCAACTCAAGGAACTCAGGAGAGAATGGCTTCAGATGAGGGCTGTCAACCCAGTAATTAAAATCTCCACACATCAAAAGTCTTCCAGTCTTAGCAGAAAATTCCTCGAGAAACTGCCCAAACTCTTCCATAAAACCCCTATCTGTGTCACGATGGCCAGGCCTACAGACAACTGCCATTCTTAGAATTTGTTGATGGAGTTTTATTTCCACTTCCAACAGTTCATAATAAAGAGGGGCTGGGTTATGGCTTATTTGCAAGATATTCACCAGAGATGTGGAGTAGACAACTGCCACTCCACCACCCGGATGATCTCCCCTAGGCCTAGGAACATTTATTATGGAATGGGTTTTAGGCAATGCCGCCTGGATAATATTCAGATCTGACTCGAACAACCAGGTCTCAGTGAGACATAATACATCAAGGTTACGTTCATCCAAGATCTCGCAAATATGATCCATTTTGTTACGCAAGGAACGAACATTCAACAGACCCAGTTTCAACCGGCTCCCATGTGCATTTTTCAGTTTTTTGAACCTACAAAATCGGTGTTCTCAATAACTTTATTTCTCTGAGCTGTCATTAAAGGACAATTTCTACTTGAGGCGAAATGATTTGGCCGCTCCGTAACTGATGTGGAGCTCATACAATTTATACATTTGGGAGAAGTCCTGTTGGTGCAGTCTTTTGAGTTATGAGTACCAGCACAGAAGTTGCATTTTGGATCCTCATTTTTCCGATAACACCTGTCACTGGTATGACCAAAGCCCTGGCAATGGTAACATTGTGTCACCCAGAAGCGATCGTATGCACGACATCTCACAAGTCCAACATACACAGAATTGCCATCATCCACAATGGAAGAGCGTATTTCAGGTGACATTTTTACTACCGCAATCTTAGTGTGTGCATCACTCTTTTGCTTAGTGAATAGCAAATTCATAGCTAAGCCATCGTCGACCAGGGACTTTATTCTTGGGTTCTTGTTGAGGATGCTGGGAATGATCTCATTATCCTCAGCGTCATTAGCAATGCCTACCAGAGTCATTTTTGGCATCATCTTCTTTGGTTCGGAGACACTGAAGGCATTGTCCACCCCCAAATACTGATTGATGGCCCTTCCTGCATCTTCTTTGGCTTTCTTGGATGGAAGTCGTACCACCAGTACACCTGACTCAGTTCTAGTTAACTTGTTAACCGGAACCGAAGCCAAAGCAGTCTCGATTGCCTTTGTATCTGGTGGGCTTACTGGCTCGGAGGATCGGTCTTTTGGCTTTACTACCAGGACCTGATGGTCCCAGACAGTTTTTTCTTTCCACCATCTACCACCTCAGTGGTGCGTTTGGTCGGCTCCTTTTTGGTCTCCGCTGTTTCCCTCACTACCTTTTCCTTGTTCTTCAAAACCTGCACTACATTCTTCTCAAACTCTCTTTTCTCTTTTTCTCTCTCTTCCACCTGCTCCTTCATGATTTCTTCCAATGCATCCACCTTAGCATTCCCCACCCTTGTCCACTCATCTTTCTCCTCACTTATTACTCCCTTTACTTTCTCACTTAAATGGCCCTCATACTCCTTTAGCTGCTCCTTGAGTGCCATGTTCTCTGCCTCCAGCTCATCTACTTTCCTTATCACTGCATCTAGGTTAGCAATTAATGGCCCATCTGCAGTTGCTACTGAACTGGCTCCACATATTTCTGTCAGTGACTCCACCTTCACACCTATATCTCTCCTCCAATTCTCCATAATTCCCTTCCATCTTAACAGACCCATCATCTGTCTTTTCACTACAGTCAATTGATCCTCCACTTCACCACCCTCTGCCAGAAATCCCTCAAACTCGTAGCTCTCTTCATCTCCCAATAAACTCTGCCTCCGTTTGCCTTGGCCGGCCATTGTCTATATTTATGTAGCCTACAATTAAAAATATACAAAACACTTAATAAAATTTAGAGTAAAATTAAACTACTACCTGGGATAAACCCAGGTAGCGCCGCCCCCGTTTGTGTCACCCTATCTTGAAAAAAGAATAAATGGAAAAAATAAATAGAAATGGGTGTTTGCGAGGTCACCACGAGCAGGTGGGGTACGACTTGATTACCTTCCAAAGAAGGTAACCCAACCGAGGTGTCGCAAGTACTAGGCAAAGATGAAATGTGAAAACTTTAACCGTATTTTGGGCCTTCAGCAGTAGCAGATACGTCACTCGGAAAACTAAACCTCATTGGTTACGATACTGCCACTGCGCAAAGCTAACAAATAACGAATAACAAATGATGAGTTGAGGAGACGTTTAGGTATGAAGAGTGTTAGAGAGGTGATGCGTACAAGTAGACTGGGATGGTATGGACACGTGGAGAGAATGGATGAACATAATTGGGTGAAAAAATGCAGGTCTGTGATTGTGGTGGGAGCTGCAACAAGGGGTGGACCGAGGAAGACCTGGGATCGGACTATACGTGCCGATCTAAAATCTAAAAACTTGACAAGTGAAGCAGCCCTTAACAGAGTTGCCTGGAACGCCGCCATTAGGACAAGAGACTGAAACTGCACGTATGTGTGGTGCACTCAGTCCTAACATTTTATGTACTGTATGTATGTACTGTATGTACAGTAGTAGCAAAGTAACTTTTCACTGGGGGGGTGTTGCTAGCCCTCCACCCAAAGTCCTGTGTCGTCGGTGATTACGCAGCTATCTGGACCACTAACGAATAGGGCGGTGGGGTCGCCACATCCCTATGCATAAAACTGCCAAAGTTATTAAAGTAAATAAACTAAACCTTTTTAAAATGTTCTTAAAGTTGACCCCTCAAGCATCAGAAAACCCAGATCGACAACTATTTATGTGATATATTTTTTTTACAAGCCGTTATATTGAATAACAAACCATGGGATAACCAAACCAAACTTAACCTAGATTAGGTTAAATAAGGTTAGCCTATACCTGTACTGTACTACATGATTATTATGAAATAATGCCTTTTTTACTGTACAGTACTGTATTTAATTTATTTGTCTTTAGTGATTTTGTACTCTCCATGACTCAAGAATCACAGCCATGTGTTTTAATTATAAAAATGTATAGAGAAACTTGGCATCAGTGTCTTGCAGAAATCTATCTATCTATCTATTGCCTGACGCCGTGATCCCCGAAGGGGTGGCCACGAACGAACCGCCCCCATGCACCTCTGTCCCCAGTCAGTCGACGCCCCTCCCCCCAACCAGCACCGCCTTCGTTCATGTACTTCCTTCCTCACCATCCTTCCACCTCTCATTCGGTCTACCTCTCCTTCTCTGTCCCTCCACCTCGCTCTCGTACACCCTCTTAGTCATTCTCTCGCTTTTCATACGTTTCATAATTATGGCCAAACCATCTCAAGTTGTTCCTTTTCACACTTTCCAGCACATCTACCTCCACACCACATCTCCTTCTTACTTCCTCATTAGTATGTCTATCCCTCTATGTAACTCCGCACGCACTTCTTAAGTAATTCATTTCCACTGCTCTCACTCTTGGTCTGAGTCTCTCAACCAACGTCCATGCTTCGCTTCCGTAAGTCAGTGTCGGGATTACCACACTGTCATGCAAGGACTTCTTCACTTCCATACTGACCACCCTATTTCTTGTTACCGGTACTGCTTTCAGCGTTCCTACAACCCTCTTCCCCTGTTGTACCCTCTCCCACACTTCTTCATCCATAGTCCCATCTTTACTCAACACACTGCCCAGATACTTAAAAGAGTTGGCGATCTCCATAGCCTGACCGTTCAGCTTCACCTCGCACTATGTGACTTCACCCCTTTCGAAGGCCATAACCTTGCTCTTCCCCGCATTTACCTTCAAATTCCGTTTTTCGCACACTGTTCCAAACTCATTTACCAGACCCTGCAACTCCCATTCATTATCACTCATCAGAACTGTATCATCCGCAAACAGCAGTATAGGTAGCTTCCACTCAATTCCCTCCCTTTTCAGCGATACACCAACATCCACTGCTCTTGATAGTACCGGTATTTCTTTCATGACTCCATCCATATATACAGTAAACAACCACGGGGACATCACACACCCCTGTTTCAAACCAACATTCAGGTCAAAGAACTCGCTCTGCTCACTCTCCAAACGTACTGCCGCCTTTGCACCCTCATACATGCTCTTCACTGCTTTCAGCAACTTGCCATCTACTCCGTATATTGCAGAAATACTGATACCAAAATATATAACACGGCCGCGGGACATGGCATGGTCAGTAGCGCGTCTGACTGCTGATCGAAGGGTTTGCAGTTCAATCCCACCCCGTGCCACTGGTAGACATCAAGAGTTTGGACACTCAGGTTTAATGATTCGTGGCAATATGTCCAGTAAAGTCCCTGTAACAAGGGCATGCCATAGCTCTGTCAATAGGGAATGAACGGCGTTTAAAACTGGATCATCATCTGGGTGCACTGATATTTCAGGGTCTTCAGTGGACAGTTGCCACAGATCGCTAGACCACGCCATCCACCACAGCACTGTCTGCCAGTAACGCACACCGGCTGGCCCAAGCCTCGAAACCTCGATCTCTCGGTTATCAGGCGAGTGCTCTACCAACCGCGTTACAGCCTGTGGCAAAACTACTGTAATGATAATTCCTGTAAAAACCTATCCTAGCTTAATTCTATCTATCTATTGCTAGACACCCTAATCCAATGAGGGGTGGCCACGAATGAAGCTCCTCCATGCACCTCTGTCCTCTGTCCTCTGTCAGTCAGCATCCTGCCTCCCACTCAACACCACTTTCACTCATGCACTGGTACCTCTTAACTCCATCCTAACACCTCACTCTTAGTCTGCTTCTTCCTCTCTGCCCTTCCGCCTCACTCTCATACACTTTTAGTAATTCTCTCACTCTCCATATGCTCCACGTGACCAAACTACTTTAAAGTACAGTATTCCTCTTCACACCCTCCCGCACATTTACATCCACACCACATCAGTCTCATACTTTAAGTTTTGTCAATCTATCTCTCCATGTTACTCCCACATGTTTCTCAAGTAACTAATTTCCACCCTTTCACTCTTGATCTATGTCAGTATAACAATGTCCATGCTTTACTCTTGTATCTTAAGGTCGGGATCACCACACTACAGTATCTTCTTTTCTTCCAAGCTTACCTCCCTATTCCTAATCACTGCTTTCAGCATACCAGCAAACCTTCTCCCCCTTGCATACTCTTGCAATTCACCCTCCAAACTCTCATATTTACTCAGCAAACTGCTGACATTTTCTATTACCTGACCGTTCAATCTACTTCATACTCTGTGGCTGCATTCCACTCAAAGACCATAACCTTACCGGTACTCGTTAACACATTGACCTTCAGGTTCTGTTTCTCACACAATGTACCAAACATAGTCACCAAACACTGCAACTCCTACTCATCATCACTCAACATAACTGTATCATCAAACCAACACCACCCACTACACTACATGGCAGCACACCCACAGACACCAAGGAATATCAAAACAACACTCAACACACGGTATCACACACAAATGCTGTCATCTTTCCCTCCCTGCCCACCCCAAACCAGCTTCCAGAAGCACATCCATACTCATATCTCTCGCCGTTCCATCCAATCACTCATAGACAACACGCAGCTGCAGGCACGACCTCCCGAAATCCATCCTTCTGAATCCTCCCTTCCTCACGAGGACAGAGTCCACCGGGCCAGGCTGAGATGTGGGCACCATCCAGCTCTTCTGAGCTATCAGAAGAGACTGGATATCTCTGTCGTCGACACCTGCCCAGGATGCAACACGGCACCCCATACTATTAAACACATCATAGAAGAAGTACTGCATTCTACACAATCACTTATGCCTACAACATAATCTACATTCCTTGAGAGACCTGTGGGAAAGCCTGATCGTGGCCATGGCCTTCCTTAGGGACTCGGGGCTGTTCGGCCAGGCAGTTTAGGGAACGACAACAACAACAACAACAATTGTATCATTAGCAGACCGTAGCACAGGCAACTTCTACTCACTCCCTTCCCTTACCAGGGATACCCCAATATCTACTGCTCTTCCTTGTACTGTACTATATTTCTTTCATGACTATCCTTATATACAGTATACTGAACTGAACAACATTGGGGACATCACTCACCCTTGCTTTAACCAAACTTTCTGATCAAAGAACTCACTCTGTTTACCCTCTACGCACACTGCTGCAGCTCCGCTCTTGCACCCTCACACTTGCTCTTCATCATTATCAGCAACTTCCTATCTACGATGGCGATGGGCTGACCTATCAGAGTGAGACCTGAGCGATCTCTGCCATACCCATAGCTTACTCTGACTGTTCCTTTTACTTATATATTTTCTAGATCTCAAGTGACGGCGTCTCTTCCGTGGATTGCCCTCCCAATCTACCAAGATTGGAAGCTAAAGCGTCACATTATTCCTTTGCCCCTCAACTTTCTCTTCATAATTGCTGAGGGGCACAGGGCCCTGGGTGGGGCTTTGGTTTCCCGGGCGTTTACGCACCCTCTCAGCTCCCCGCCATGGAGTGGCTTCGGTCACCCAGGCTTTATTGTGGTCAGCAGGGAGGGTTCTGTGGGGGCGCTCGTTTATGGCCTTGGCCTTACTCGGGGCCTTGGGGCTGTTCGGCCAGGCAGCTTGGGGAACAACAACAACAACAACAACTTCCTATCTACTCTGTTACTCCTTTAGGACTATGCTCTGTATTTTCCATAGACCTTTTCTATCTACCCTGTCACAGGCTTTTCCAAGTCTATGAAGGTAGCATACAACTTCCTTCCCTTCTCCAGGTACTTCTCCACAACACACTCCAAGGAGATCTGATCTAAACATACCAATTACCATTCCCTTTCTACACATGGTATGAGGCTCAATAGAATGGCACAGTATCAAGTCACCCCCAGTGGGTAAGGGGCATCAGCCCAAAGTGACGACATGGTGAGGCCGTGTTATGGCAGAACTTCTTTGTATAAATATTCAAAATGCAGAAAGGCAACCCTATTTGAGCTATTATTACATAATGAAAAAAGATGTTAAACTATTATATTTATGTATGTAGTAATATTTTCAACCCCGTCCTCCATACCTCTTTGGTACGCTGTATCTTATTCTAAATATAATTTTCAGATTGTAAGATGGCACACCGTATATTGAGAAATAAGTCGGATTTAAGTATTGTTGGGTCCCAGAACAACTCCTACTGCAGCCACACTAACCAGGACCCCATCAGCTGCTCATGTGGGGAGGACGAGACAGGTGGGATATAGTTATTAGTACACCAGTGGAGTAAGATAGATACGCACCATTCAGGATTACATAAAAAAGAAAAAAATCCAACCACCTCATTAATCCGTTGTTTCTGCTCTTGCTGTGTGCTAGTGAGCCAACAATTTTTCAATTAAAAAAATGCATAAATTATGACTGCTAATGGTCGGGGGGGGGGGGGGGGGGGGGGGAGATGGGGGGTACATGAAGGTGATCTAGAGGGACATTTTTAACCTGAGTCCAGGAGAGAGAAAATATATATACCTGTATACCGGTATATAATATATACGGTATATATATATATATATATATAATATATATATAATTTATATATATACCGGTACTGTATATATATATATACAGTAAACCCTCGCCATCTCGGACCTCTAGAAGTCGGAAACCTGTACTATCTGTTCGATCATCACTGTCCAGAAGTAGAGAAGAAAATCATAGTACGAGATGATTCACCCTGGTATAGCACTCGAGTTAAATTTCTTAGAAGAGCGCGTAGAAGAGCTGAACGTGAATGGCGGAAAAATAAAACAGACTCTACATGGTTGCAATATCTGTCAGCCAGAAGAGCTGTGGTCCACACAATCAAAGATGAAAAGAAAGTGTATTATCAGGGAAAAGTTGACTCGTGTGGTAATGACCAGAGGAGGTTGGCTTCAATTGTAAACAGTTTACTTGGAAAAACAAGAGTCAGCTTAAGACCTTCTGTACCCGATGCCGAGTTGGCTGCCAACTTTGTGGCATTTTTTGCTGGCAAGATAACTCGCATAAGACAGGAACTGGATGATGCTTCTGTTGGTGAAGAACTTTCAGTTGTACTCCAACCCCGACACATTCCTAATAATGTCCTCTCATCCTTTCACTCAGTAGGGGTGGACATGATCTCGTCCTACATAAGAAACCTCAATAAAACATTTTGCCCGTTGGATCCCATAAATGTTTCCAAGCTACCAAGAGTCTATGATCACACAGTTGAGTTTATTTCCAAAATAATTAATAAGTGCTTCTCTGAAGGTAGCTTCCCACATTCTGAAAAGCATGCACTACTCCGACCTACTCTAAAGAAACCTGGACTTGATGTTGAGAACATGTTGAACTATCGTCCTGTCTCCAACCTGTCCTTCATATCAAAGATATTAGAGCGTGCAATACTTGACCAATTACAACCACTACTTCAGCAGAATGAAACTATCCCAATTTTTCAGTCTGCTTACCGACAGCATCATTCAACTGAAACAGCATTGATTAGAGTACATAATGATCTAGTTGAGAACATTTGCAATGGTGTGGCCTCACTATTGGTCTTGCTTGATCTCTCTGCGGCCTTTGACACAGTGGATCACGAGTTGTTATTGAGTGATCTTTATGATTGTGGTGTGCGTGACTCCGCTCTCTTGCTTCTTGGGTCGTACTTGTCAGGTAGATCCCAGAGTGTGATGGTAAATCAAGTGGTCTCGGACTCGACACCCCTGCAGTATGGTGTTCCGCAGGGATCAGTTTTAGGTCCTATCCTATTTATAATTTATATTAGCAGTTTGTCTCTTCTGCTTCGTGCACATAATGTCACCTTTCACTTTTATGCAGATGACACCCAGATTTATGTGAGAATCACAAATATAGTTGATATACGGAGTAAGATGGAATTGTTGATGTCTGATATCAAGAAGTGGATGAGAGCGAGAAAACTTAAACTAAATGATGGTAAAACTGATATTCTCATCATCCGAGGAAATAGAAGAGCTGATGATATAGTGGTGCCCTCTCCATCAATGTGGGTGGATCTCAGCTGCGACCGGCCAACTCTGTTCGAAATCTGGGTGTATATGTGAACTCCCGATTAGATTTCAAAGAGCATGTAAACCAGATAGTTAAAAGTTGTTACTTGCACATCAGAAATCTCGATTTGGTGAAGCCGTTTTTAACCAGACGTTGCCTCCTGACGTTGGTTCACTCATTGGTCTTCTCTCGTGTTGATTATTGCAATGCCCTGTTGGTGGGTCTTCCAAATTATATTTTGAAGAAAGTTCAGTCTGTTCTTAACAGGGCCGCAAGACTAATTTTTGGTGTTCTACCTAGAACTCCTACTACATCTCTTCACATAGAACTGCACTGGCTGCCAGTAAGAGCAAGAATAGAATTTAAGTTGTGTTTGGTGACTTTTAAGGTTCTCAAATTTGGTGAGCCTAGGTACCTTGCGGAGCTTCTCAGGCGCCCACCGGCACACCATGGTGTAGTTGTGCGTCATGACAATGACCCTTTTCGTCTTGATGAACCAAGGGCTTTCCAGCAGTCTTCTTTCTTTGAGAGGTCATTCTCCTACATGGCTCCGAGGTTGTATAACAGGTTGCCGCTGTCCATGAGACAACTGAGTTCTGTTGAATGCTTCAAGAGACAACTTAAGACTTTTCTCTTTGAGAGAAGCTATGATCTTGAGAGAGGTGTCATGACAGATGGCTATAGAGTTTAGGCTATTTTGCCACTGCTAGTGATTGTTAAATGTGTGTTGTATATAAATAAGCCTTCTTTTGATGCATTGATTTTTGTTCTTTTTTCTTTCTCTTTTCGAGCGCTAGTGAATTCTTCGGAAAAATTGGCGCTTATGAGAAATAAGTAACATGCTTATTATTATTATTATTACTAGTCGGACTGGCTACGGCCTCTCGGACATGCACTTCGGTATTTCGGACATTTCCGTCATCGTTCCGACAGTCTCTGACGTTGTCGGACTTTATATAAGTATTCGGAAAATGTCCGATATTATATTTTTTAATTCCATTGCATTAGAAATGGTTCAAAGATTACAAGAAGTCCAAATAAGACATAGTTATGTTAATGTATAAGGGAGTTACGTAGATGCATTAGAGCGATAGATAGATAGAAAGAGAGAGTTACAGAGGGGGAGTGAGCGATAAACACCAACTATTATGAGATGGACTTAATTGGTTCTGAAAAGACAAGATAGATAGAAAGAGAGTTGCAGAAGGGGAAGTGAGCGATAAACACGAACTATTATGAGACGGACTTAATTGGTTCTGAAAAGACAAAGGAGACTTTTATATTGACTCTTTTTCATGTTATTATTTGTGTGCTAGAAGGATAATATTGTTTTCAATTCCATTGCATTAGAAATGATTCAAAGATTACAAAAAGTCCAAATAAGACAGTTATGTTAATGTATAAGGGAGTTACTTAGATGCATTAGAGAGATAGATAGATAGAAAGAGAGAGTTACAGAGGGGGAGCGAGCGATAAACTAAACACGAACTATTATGAGACGGACTTAATTGGTTCTGAAAAGACAGAGACATTTTTATTGACTCTTTTTCATGTTATTATTTGTGTGCTAGAAGGATAATATTGTTTTCAATTCCATCGCATTAGAAATTATTTATAGATTACAAAAAGTCCAAATAAGATATAGTTATGTTAATGTATAAGGGAGTTAGTTAGATGCATTAGAGAGATAAATAGATAGAGAGAGAGAGAGTGGCTAGGGGCGAGCGAGCGATAAAATACTAACATACAGTATACGAGACTGACTTATGTTTCTGAAAGACAAAGGAGACATTTTTATTTACTCTCTTTTTAATTTTATTATTTGTGTGTTAGAAGGGTAATATTGTTTTCAATTCCATCGTATTAGAATTGATTCATAGATTAAAAAAAGACCAAATAAGACATAGTTATATATATATATATGTATAAGGGAGATAGATGCATTTAAATAGATATATAAAAAAAAAAAAAAAAAACTCAATTTCTCTGGTGACGCGGACTTTACTCTTCTAATTCGGAATTTTCCCTCTCTTAAGTCGGACATAAGTCGGACTTCGGACATCTCGGATTTTCGGTCATCTCGGACTGGGTCTCCCCCCAATTAGTCCGAGATAGCGAGGGTTTACTGTACATACATACAGTATTTATATGTACGGTACAGTAACCCCTCTCTATTTCGGACCTCTAATTGTCGGAAACCCGTACTAGCCTGATCGGCAACAGCCTCCTGGATCCGTACTTCCGTTTGCCGGACATTTCCGTCATCGTTCCAACAGTTTCGGACTTTATCTGTATTCGGAAAAATATGGGCAAATGTCCGTCATAACCGTCCAATGTACGTCGTTTGACAGTCTCGAAAGTGTCGGGTGTCGAGCTCCCGTCCCCGGAACATAAGGACGAATGTCCGTCAAAACGGGAATCCGTCAGTTTTAAGCGCTGGTACAAAGGCTAGGCTCTGAACCTAGTCACCCGCTGAGACGAGACGTGACGTCACTAGCGTCAGTAAGAATTACCTGGTAGCCATCTTGTGTGTTCTATATCTCCTCCGTCTATATTCCCGTGTTATCATGCCTCCCAAAGCGTAAGGTGACCTCGATATCACTTGAGATGGAGAAGGGAAGTGGGGTGAGGTGGAGGACAGTAATTGGACTGCTTTTCAATGAAGGGGTGAGTGTTGTTCCTTACTTTCCGACCATCAACTGAACTTATTGTTTCATATTCAGTACTATATGTACTATTACTATACAGTATATTAACCTAAAGTACGAATAGGGTAGCCTAGCCTAGCCAAGATCGCATTTAGGCCTATTCGTTCTCATAGGTGCATGAAGTTCGTTCACGTTTCCCTTCTTCTGAGCTCGCATTTATTCACATACATGAAGTTCGCTCCCGTTTCAACGGTGACGTTTGTTCTCGTTTCACTATTACTTATTCGATATTCGTCGGATTTTGTCCCCTGAAATGACGGACATAAGCCGGAGTTCGGACATCTCGGAAAATTGGACATTTCGGACTGGGTCTCCCCCCAATTAGTCCGAAATAGAGAGGGTTTACTGTATGTATATATACGGTACCATATAAATAAATGAGTACAGTACATACTTGTTTCTGCCGCCATAATAACTATGATCCAACGAGCTGGTGCTGTGAAGATAAGTAGACAGGTGTCTCATCAAACTGTTGGACTGGTCACCAGTTTACCTATGTTATTTTACTTGTACAGATATCTCCATAAGTATACAGTACGGTACTCTCCTTTCAAGCATAGAATTTTTAAAGAAAGTTCTAAAGCATCTAGGATATTATCGAATGTTATATTGTTCCATTTGGGTTTCTAAAAGATACAAATAGGTGTGTACTTATTATGTCTGTACTGTACTGTACAGTCATGTTATTTTTTCCTTCAAATTTGTTATTAAGTATTCAGACTGTAATGTTTGATAAACAAGATATGGTATTACAATTTTCCTTGGAATGCAATACTTTTTAGGATTTTTCTCTTTACTGTACTTTTAATTTTAGCTTTTCCATCCATTACTGAAGAAGTTTGGATTTGTTTCTACTCGCACCAGGCAGTCCCTTTTCCTCTCCCTCCTGGATGACTTACGGCAGGGTGTTGTGATGACGACTGGGATATCCTGGTATTGGTGGGTGGTCAGGTAGTCCACCTAACCATCTGTCATCAACTGGTGATGGGCTGGTCTATCAGAGTGAGAACTGAGCGATCTCTGCCATACCCATAGCTTACTCTGACTGTTCCTTTTACTTTTATATTTTCTAGATCTCAAGTCTCTTCCGTGGATTGACCTCCCAGTCTACCTAGATTGGAAGCCAAAGCGTCACATTTTTTCCTTTGCCCCTCAACTTTCTCTTCATAATTGCTGAGGAGCACAGGGCCTTGGGTGGGGCTTTGGTTTCCTGGGCGTTTCCGCACTCTCCTCAGCTCCTCAGCTCCTCAGCTCCCCGCCATGGAGTGGCTTCGGTCACCCAGGCTTTATTGTGGTCGGCAGTGAGGATTCTGTGGGGGCGCACGGTTATGGCCTTGGCCTGCTCGGGGCCTTGGGGCTGTTCGGCCAGGCAGCTTGGGGAACAACAACAACAACAACAACCATCTGTCTAAATTCTTCTTTAAGGTCTTCAGGTCTCCAGTCTCAGAGTCCTCGGTGAAGTCAATTGAACAGCCGAGGTCGACTATGAGAGAAGGAATTGTGGATTTGTGTCCTTGTTAGATGTTGCCTGGGTCCCTCTTGGGTGGTTGCTTACTACTATCCCTACATCGGCCCTCGAGTGTCTTCTACACATACATTACCAGTACTATGTAGCTCTCCCTCCTCCTGTGCAAGGAGTACAGATAATGCCGAGTTATTTTTTTATCAGTAGTACTCCCTGAATTTGACTGGTGAAGAGTCTTTGAGAGGTCTCTTAGGTAGCTATTTCCTGTTCCTTGTGTGAGGATCCACAGCTGGTAGCAGTACTCCATTATAGGGAGCACAAGTTTTTTAATATTCACCCAGTCATATTTCTGGCTGTTTCAACAGTTTTGGTGGTGTGGTGGGTGAAGATTGCATTGCTGCTCATTATTACTCCTTAGTCTTGTATTGACTGGTTGTTGTAGTTGTAGCTGGTTTACATTTCAGGTCTTTGTTTCTTCCATAACTTAGTACAGTAGAACTGTTCATCCGGCACGCTTCGGAAATTGACATTGCCAGTTTCGACGAATTTCCTGTTATTGTGTTCTTTTATTTCAAATTTTGATGGGATATAAAACTGAAGGACCTAGAGGACACCGTGAACTCTGTTTTTATCAGACTTTTACCTCCCAATGATATAAGGGCCTTAGCTTAGTAATAATGGTTTAGGAGGCTGCCCTATCAGTAGGTGTATAGCCTAATGATAAGCTAGTTATACTGCAGTGCCATGTGCACAGACTGTATATCCCTGCAGCTGATTTTGGTAAAGAGATCCAAGGTCATATTTGTGCCCCTGGTATCAATTGGGGTGATACCGTAAAGTGGGGTAACTTCGGACTTGGGTCATAACTTCGGACATCGGCGATAATAAGTAATTAGACATTGTCATTATATAATGGACATTTTTTATTTTTTATTTTTTTTGTGGGGTCCGTTTAGAGAAATGGCAAAGGAAGAGCATGTAAAAGTCCTAGGGAACTGACATGAGTATATGTACACGAAAAAAATATTATATATGTGACGAAAATATGTACATTTTTCGCTACCCTGCCAAACTTCTATCACCCTGAAGAAATTTGTTTGTATGAATGATGTTGTGACTGATATAATTTTGTAGTAACATTACCAGAGACAACATCCACCAAAGGAAATTTGTTACACTTGTATAACGCTCTAGCTAGAACAGTATCATTTAACCGATTGTGTTTTAAAAAAAAAACATGGTAACTTCGGACATGGAACAAAACAATCGTTTGTTATTATTTGCCCTATGAAAATCATTCATAATACTTGTACATCATTAACCCGGCAAGCGCTATAGGCCTCACGGAAGGCTTCCTATAGGGAACGCGATAGGCCTCACGGAAGCAAGACCATAAAAAAAGCCTTCCATAAAAAAAAAGGGCCTATCAAAACAAAGGAATTTGTCTCTAGGTGAGATAATTCCCCTCCAGTACTCATCCATGTAAATCTCACCCACCCCCTCCCCTCCTTCCCCACCTTATTCCCCCCTCCCTCCCTTCCTCAATTATCACCTATTTTTCCTCTTATTATCATCATTTATCGGTTATTTTTCTCTCCCGCGATAATGTAGCACAAGTGGGTTGCAGAAAAGATCGTTATGCAACACCCAGACACCGGCCCACACCGCCCCGCTCGTCTCAGTTACCTCACAGACAGCGAGAGAGGAGGGTTGCCTGTGGCTCTCTCTCGCCTGAGATTATGACCGGGTGGCCAATATCTTCGTTTTTCACCACCCAAATGCTTTTCCCATTTATTTTAGCACTCTTGAAGGTTCATATATACATCATATATGTAAAATAAAAGCATACCGAAAACAAATAATGCTCTATATTGTAAATATAACGAATTCTGTCAGAATCCAAGGCTAGAAATGCACAAATAACTACCCTAGCCCCTAGGTCTATTTAGCGCTTGTCAGGTTAACATGGTGGTAAAAGATCAAATCATCATTCTCTGAGTCCAAAAACCCATAAAAATATGATACTATGCTAACCGATTTATGTATTTAGGATAATTCTGGATATATAATATATATAAATTAGGAGAGGCATATATCTTGTCCAAAAAATGTTTTATCTGCCGAAAGAAACACCAACAAATACGTTATACCTATAAAAATGCTCAAATTCATAAAAGTGTATATGCAGTGATATATTATACATACCTATATATTTTCACTAGGCCTAGTTAATTTTCGAGTTATTGATTTGACAGCATTGGTTATTTTTCCTGCTCAATATTTTCTAGGAGTGAGCTCGATGCCTAACGAGAACAGATGCAAACAGAATATATGTTAAACATCGTATATATCCCCCTCCTATACTGATTATACAGGCCTAAAAGTATTGACTGTGCATTTTCCACTATAACATCGGACAAGAATAAGCAGCAATAATAAAATATTCATATAAAATAGTAGGAGCCGAAAAATGAATGAAATAAGGCCACGAACGTAGGTCCGAAGTTCTCCTCCGTTCGTCCGAAGTTATCTCAGCTTTCTTGGCAACTATTTTCCATAAGAAATCACCTACGTCCGAAGTTAGCCATACAAGTCCGAAGTTATCAACTTTTCAAGCAAACTTCGGACATCATTTAGGATAAGGATAGCTCTCTTATTATAGGGGTTAATTTTAGAAGGCTTCCTGGATTACGGCGCACTACCACCATACATCACTTGACCTAGTTAAATCTCTATAATGTGTTTAAACTCAGGAGAAATTGTTAAAAAACATCGAAAAATGTCCGAAGTTACTGCATTTTACGGTAGCGTTATTATTATATGTATTGTATTGTACTATACAATATATCTGTTAGTAGTTTTCTTATTTTGTCTGAGTTTGCGTGGGTGTGGAGTGATCATAGGGTTGTTTCCATCTATAAATTTACCAGTCCACATATATAACTTGCTTATTTTGTCAGAGTTTGCGTGGGTGTGGAGTGACCGTGATAGTGGGGGCCAAGCAGGCAGTGTGGTGCTGGGGTGCCAACAGCGACAGATCAGCTTCAACCCCAAGTACAGCTCTGGCACTGCGGCCGTCCGAGGCTCTGACCCCCTCACCCCGGGCCTACACCACTACTGGGAGCTCAAGATGACGTCTGCAGTCTATGGCACTGACATTGTGGGTATTCTCTTCATTATGTTCAAAATTCCTCAAAATATTTACTTATTGACAATTTTCAGTGTGATATTCTTGACATTGCCGTAATTATACCCTGTAACTCGTCTCGTGAAAAATAATGAAGCAACGAAAAACGAACGATCAGCCTCGGATGCGGACGGACCCTGTGTTGGCGAACCCTGACCGACTATGGACAATCTTACGGACAATCTTAGAATAGCTACATGGAACGTGAGTGGCATGAATGATGGCACAAAAGAGGGAGAGGTCCTGGAAGTGTTAATGAATGCCAGGCTGGATGTATGTGGAATAACAGAGACCAAATGGAGGGGTACAGATGGGAGAGAGTGGGAGTGTGGAATGGGTGTGTGTGCTGGAGTGAGTGAGGGAGCAGCGAGAGAAGGTGCGTGTTTGTTTGTAAGTAACAAATGTAAGGAGCGTGTAAGAGAATATGGGTCTGTGGGTGAGAATGAAAGTAGGAATGCAAACGTGGGTGATTGTGTGTGTGTATGCTCCGACAGAGGATAAACTTGTAAGAGAGAAAGAGGAGTTCTGGGTGAATGTGGAGGCGTGCCTGGATAAGTTTGATAAGAACGAAAGAATATTTCTGATTGGGGATATGAGTGGTAAGGTGGGTGATAGGAAAGTTGATGGAGTGGTGGGAAGGTGGGGGGTACCGTCAGAGGTGAATGGGAATGGTAGTGCACTTGTGGACGTATGTGTGGGGAGGAGGCTGTGGATAGCCAACACCTTCTTCCGACACAGAATGATACACTGGTACACATGGAAAGTGGTGTGGACGATGAAGGATAAGACAGTGGTGGAACGAAAGTCACTGATTGATTATATATGTATGGATGAACGAATGAAGAAATCTGTGCTGGATGCTAGGGTGTATAGGGTTATTGGAGGGGGTCTGTCTGATCATTATGTAGTAGTAGCTAAAATTAGGATACAAAAGAAGTGAGTGAGGAGAGCTGGAGGGAGGCGAGAGGAAGGTGGAATGGTGAGGAGGGTGGAGAGGCTACAGGAGGAGGAAATCAGGGAAGAGTACAGGAGAGCAGTAGAAAGACGACTAGGTGGGTTTGACCTGGAAGATTTGGAGGAGATGAGCAAGGTGTTTAAGGATGAGATCTGTGCAGCATGTGTGGAGTGAGGAGAAGAGGGAGGGGAGTGAAAGGTACAGCATGGTGGACAGAAGAGGTAAAAATAGCTGTGGAAGACAAGAAGAAAGCGTATAGAGAGTGGTTGGGTAGTAGAGAGAATGAAGATTTGAGAGGCAGAAACGAGCGAGGTACGTGGAGAGAAAGAGAGTGGTGAAGAGAGTAGTGAAGGAAAGTAAGAGACGAGTAGATAAGGAATTTGGTAGAAATCTGAGTGTAAAATAGAGGGAGTGTAAGAAACTCTTCTGGAAAGAAGTCAAGAAAGTAAGGGAAGGTAGCAAGGGAAACAGTAAGGGTGTGAAAGATAAGAATGGGAGAATGCTAGCCGAGAAGCAAGAGAGAGTCGAAAGGTGGAGGGAGTACTTCAACGAGTTGCTAAATGTAAGGAATGAAGTGCCAGCAAACATAGTTGGATATGGTATGGGAGGTAGAAGAAGAGAAGTAGTGGAGGAGGAGGTGGGGATCAGGTCAGAAATGTGGGAAGCCATGAAAAGAGTGAAGTTAGGGAAAGCACCAGGAACAGATGAAGTGTGTAGGGAAATATTGAGGTATGGTGGTGAGATAGTGATCGAATGGGTATGGAAAATGTGAAAACTAGCATGGGAGAAGGGGAGTGCACCCGATGACTGGAAGACTGGCATAATATTCCCCCTATATAAAGGTAAAGGGGAAAGAGGAGTGTGTGGTAACCACCGAGGAATATGTCTTCTAAGCGTAGTAGGGAAGGTTGTACAGTAGGGTAATGATTGAGAGAGTGAGAGTGAGAAAGGAGAAATGGATAGGCGACTAGCAGGGAGGATTTTGGAAGGGAAGAGGATGTGTAAATCAGATTTATACCCTGAATTGTGTTATGGAGAAATATCTGGAGAAGCAACAAAAGGTGTATGTTGCCTTTATGGACTTGGAGAAGGCCTATGACAGAGTGGATAGAGAAGGTATGTGGAAAGTACTTAGAATATACGGAGTAGATGGCAAGTTGCTGAAAGCAGTGAAGAGTATGTATGAGGGTGCAAAGGCGGCAGTACGTGTGAAGAATGAGCAGAGCGAGTTCTTTGACCTGAATGTTGGGTTGAAACAGGGGTGTGTGATGTCCCCGTGGTTGTTTACTGTATATGTGGATGGAGTCATGAATGAAATACTAGGACGAGCAGTGGATGTTGGTGTATCGCTGAAAAGGGAGGGAAATGAGTGGAAGCTGCCTATACTGCTGTTTGCAGATGATACAATTCTGATGAGCAATAATTAATGGGAGTTGCAGGGTCTGGTAAATGAGTTAGGAACAGTGTGCGAAAAACAGAATTTGAAGGTAAATGAGGGGAAGAGCAAGGTTATGGTTTTCGAAAAGGGTGAAGTCACAGAGTGTGAGGTGAAGTTGAACGGTCAGGCTATGGAGATCGTCAGCTCTTTCAAGTATCTGGGCAGTGTGTTGAGTAAAGATGAGACTATGGATGAAGAAGTGCGGGAGAGGGTACAACAGGGGAAGAGGGTTGTAGGAACGCTGAAAGCAGTAACAAGAAATAGGGTGGTCAGTATGGAAGTGAAGAAGTCCTTGCATGACAGTGTGGTAATCCCGACACTGACTTATGGAAGCGAAGCATGGGCGTTTGAGAAGAGACTCAGACCAAGAGTGAGAAGGGTGGAAATGAGTTAATTGAGAAGTGCGTGCGGAGTTACATGGAGGGATAGACAGACGAATGAGGAAGTAAGAAGGAGGTGTGGTGTAGAGCTAGATGTGCTGGAAAGTGTGAAAAGGAACACCTTGAGATGGTTCGGCCATATGGAACGTATGGGAAGCGAGAGAATGACTAAGAAGGTGTACGAGAGCGAGGTGGAAGGACAGAGAGGGAGAGGTAGACCGAGAGAGAGGTGGAAGGATGGAGTGAGGAAGTACAGTCGATCCTCTGATAACGCGGCTAATGTGTTCTGGTAACCTCCCGTGTTACCAAAAACCGCGTTAACATGTTTACATGTTTAACGTACCTTTGTGTTCTGGGGATTTCCACAAAGTCCACTTTTTCTCCATAGAAGCCTATGTTATAATAATTAAATCAATTATAAAGGTTATTTGACATGTGCATTGAGTTGATCTGCCCATTGCAGCAACTCTTACCTCTGAATAAATATTTTGTTTAGGCTAGGCTAGTTAAGGAGAGAGTCACAGCAGTACCGCCATTTTCGGTCGAAGCTCTGAAATCCCGCCATCATATTTCTCACCTCACACAATAACTACACATTTTAGAATGGTGTACTCTTCATTCAACGCACGGCAACGACCATATCTACCTCTGGTATGCATAACAACTTGGTTAGGCCATTTATTTGCAGAGATATGAGCATCGGTAAATGGCAAAAATCGGAACTTCGGAATTCCCGCCTAACTCGCCGTCTTATATTTCTCACCTCACACAATAACTACACAATGTAGAGTGTTCTAGTCTTTACCCAACGCACGGCAAGAACCATATCTACCTCTGGTATGCATAAACACTTGGTTAGGCCATTTATTTGCAGAGATATGAGCATCGGTAAATGACGAAAGTCGGGAGTAATGGTTCGGCGGCCGAGATAGCCTAGCCACACATTGCACACAACGACAACACACACACACACACTCACTCACTCGACATAGCCAAACAATAACATACGTGTGTTTCGGTAATTATTCTCACCTCACACAATAACTACACAATGTAGAGTATTCTAGTCTTCACCTAATACAGGGCAACGACCATATCTACTTCCGGTATGCATAAAAACTTGGTTAGGCCATTTATTTGCAGAGATATGAGCATCGGTAAATGACGAAAGTCGGGAGTAAAGGTTCGGCGCCCGGCTAGACCCCGCGTCAGTGTAAGTGTTGACCGTGTTAGCAAAATTTTGGATATTTGGGGTGTACCGCGTGCCACCAAATCCGCGTCTCCAAAATGCGCGTTACCAGAGGATCGACTATATATGGATGAAGGCGGTGCTGGTTGGGAGGAAGGGCGTCGACTGACTGGGGACAAAGGTGCATGGGGGCGGTTCGTTCGTGGCCACCCCTTCGAGGATCACGGCGTCAGGCAATAGATAGATACAGTAGATAGAACTCGTTTGTGCTAAATATATACAGTATATACTGTATTTTAACCCTTTTGATATGTTTTGAGGATAAATAAGTGTGATAGATATACAGAACAGTCTCCTACTTTGTGAGAATATGGTCGACACATTGCGGTACAAAATGTGACGGGTGGCGGGTGGGCGGGTGCCCAACTCCGAAAGGGGTTGAAGTAGGGGAGCTATCCCCCCGCCAAAGGCGGCTTTCTAGGGCCTTTCCTAGCTGATGCTGAGAGGATTGGGTTCTAGTCATGTGGTGATGGGCTGGTCTATCAGAGTGAGAGCTGAGCGATCTCTGCCATACCCATAGCTTACTCTAACTGTTCCTTTTACTTATACTGTATATCTTCTAGATCTCAAGTGACGGCGTCTTTTCCGTGGATCGACCTCCCTACTGCCAACCTAAAAGTTGGCAGATTGGGAGCCAAAGCGTCACATTTTTCCCTTGCCCCTCAACTTTCCCTTCATAATTGCTGAGGGGCACAGGGCCTTGGGTGGGGCTTTGGTTTCCCGGGCGTTTCCGCGCCCTCCTCAGCTCCCTGCCTTAGAGTGGCTTCGGTCACCTGGGTTTTGTTAGTGGTAAGCAGGGAGGGTTTTGTGGGGGTGCTCTATGGCCTTGGCCTTGCTCAGGACCTTGGGGCTGTTCGGCCAGGCAGCCTGGGGAACAACAACAACAACAACAACAACAACAAAATGTGAAATTGTCAAGTACAAACCATTGAAAAGCATAGATTAAGAGTGCATATGGTCGACCCCTCACCTGGTTTGCACATTTTCAGCCCCATTTTTCCCAACTTTCTCCCTTAATTTTACAGCTATATTTTACACATTCAGTAGGCCTATATACAGGGCTCCTTCATTATCGATGGGGGTTATGTTCCAAAAACGACTGTCATAGGGATAACCTTTGATACCAATTTTGTATGTACTGTATTATCGTTATGTACTCCTTACGAAACCACACGTATGTTATACAATTCTTCCTTTAAATGTTTGTTATCCTCTGTTTTTTGTCTATCTCCCTTATTAGTGAACAGAAATAATTTTTATTTAGTCTGTAATAACCCTTGTAACACGGATAGCCTTCCAGAAGGCATTAGCAGTCTTCCCTGTGGGCCCCGGATGGCCTTTGAGATGGCTAAGGGCTATTCTAAGGCTTAAATACACTTAATACCAAGCTAGAGAAAGTTTTGTTGTCTTGGTGGTCTGTATAACCAACAAAAACACACAAGGCGGGTGCCCAACCCCGAAAGGGGTTGAAATAGGGGAGCTATCCCCCCGCCAAAGGCGGCTTTCTAGGGCCTTTCCTAGCTGATGCTGAGAGGATTGGGTTCTAGTCATGTGGTGATGGGCTGGTCTATCAGAGTGAGAACTGAGCGATCTCTGCCATACCCATAGATTAATCTGACTGTTCCTTTTACTTATATATTTTCTAAATCTCCAGTGACGGCGTCTCTTCCGTGGATTGACCTCCCAATCTACCAAGATTGGAAGCCAAAGCGTCACATTTTTCCTTTGCCCCTCAACTTTCTCTTCATAATTGCTGAGAGGCACAGGGCCCTGGGTGGGGCTTTGGTTTCCCGGGCGTTTCCGCACCCTCCTCAGCTCCCCGCCATGGAGTGGCTTCGGTCACCCTGGTAGGCAGGGAGGGTTCTGTGGGGGCGCTCGGTTATGGCCTTGGTCTTACTCGGGGCCTTGGGGCTGTTCGGCCAGGCAGCCTGGGGAACAGCAACAACAACAACAACAAGAACACACAGCCAGCCAGTCATGTGACTCCTGTCTTCAAGCAAGCCTTACGAATGCTTGTATAGTATTGAATTTCCAAACGATGTATGGAAGCAGATGACAGTGACTTAGGAATGGTTACAATTGTGAAATATTAAACAAAAACAAAATATATCAAATTCAGATGATGGGGAGAGGGCATGGCGAGCAAGGTTATGCATTGTAGATTGAGACGAGGCAATGTGGAAAAGATTGGTGCATACCCATGTGCAGTGTGTGGATAGGGCGTGGGCGATAACTCGATTCGATGTAGCATCTGTCGATGTTGGGTGCACCATGGGAGTAAGCGCTGTACTAGAATAAAAGGACCCCTACCGAAGGATAAGTCAGAAATATAGAAATTTGAGTGTGTAGTGTGCATACTTACTTACTTTTGATACTTTTGATATGTTCGCCACTCTTTTAGCGGCACCAAGGAGCGCGACGCCCCTCGTTATGTGTTAAATGATGATCCTGTGGCTGTGAATTTTGGAAATGAGTCATTGGAGCTGGTGGACATGTATTGGAGCTGGTGGACATGTTTTGTTACCTAGGAGATACCCTCTCTGCCGGTGGTGGGGCCGAGGCTGCCACTGTTGCTAGAATTAGATGTGGCTGGGGGAAGTTCAGAGAACTGCTGCCAATTCTGACCATGAAAAGAATGCCTCTCCCCCTGAAAGGAAAGGTGTATGTCTCATGTGTTAGAAGTGCAATGACGTATGCCTCAGAAACATGGGCCGTTAAAGTAGAGGATGTCAACAGAATGGAACGTAATGAGATGAGAATGGTGAGATGGATGTGTGGGGCCAGGCTGCAGGATAGAATATCAAATGATGAGCTGAGGAGACGTTTAGGTATAAAGAGTATTAACGAGGTGATGCGTACAAGTAGACTGGGATGGTATGGACATGAGGAGAGAATGGATGAACAAAATTGGGTAAAAAATGCAGGTCTGTGATTGTGGAGGGAGCTGCACCAAGGTGTGGACCGAGGAAGACCTGGGATCGGACTATACGTGCCGATCTCAAATCCAAAAACTTGACAAGTGACGCAGCCCTTAACAGGGCTGCCTGGAACGCTGCCATTAGGACAAGAGACTGAAACTGCATGTACATGTGGAGCACTCAGTCTTAAAATTTTATATATGTATGTATGTAATCAATAATCAGTATAATCAATATTATTACATAATACATACGGTAATCAATAATCAATTGTTGAACGAATGTAAATAGACCGTAGCCGTGGCCGCCGCTACCGCGTCTCCGCATTCAGACGACGCTCGGGATTTCCCGAAAACACTTGGTCTTATTTTCCACCTCACACAATAACATCTCAATGTACAGTGTTCTAGTATTCACCCATCGCCAGACTACACCGATATCTGCTTCTGACATGTATATAAACTAGGTTAGGCCATTTATTTGCAGAGATATGAGTATCGGTAAATGACAAAAACCGGGAGATAAACACTGATTCCAAGCCGCCACTAGGGTTCAGGGCGGGCGGATAGGCCTACTGACCATAGGTCAAGCGGGCAGTCATTGTCTTAGTATCAACGCCATTGTCTACACATCTCCGTTAACGCTCCGTGATTAATATCGCCTCCCGTAGTTCCTCCCAAGCAACCAAAACGTACTAGAAAACCAGTACACCTTACTGTGCACCAGAAACTAGAATTAATTAAAAACTAGAAGCGGGTAGAAGTGTTGCAAGTGTTTGTGACGAATACGGTGTGAAGAAACAAACTGTGTCTGATATTCGTCGTGCCAAGGAAAGGGTACAAAAATATGCTTTGAAGTTTTCTGTTGAAAGCATAACGAAAGATGAAAGCTAGAAAACATGAAAATTAGTAGAAATTTGGACTTAGACGCGGCTGTTTATAAATGGCACGTTCCCGGACCGGGCGACCCCCCTATTAATCCGGGAATAGGAGGGTTGAGTGTATATACAGTATATAACCTAGGATCCGAAAAGTAGTCCTACTTTTCGGATCCTCGCCATATGTCTCTGTAGGCCTAATATATTTTTTTAATTCATCATATATACTTTGTACTGTACTGTATATTGGACAATGTACTTAACCCGTACAGCCCCAGCGACGCGTCGGCGATGTATGTAACGCACAGCCCCAGCGACGCGTCTGACGCATCACCCTAATTGCGCCGACCGTAACCTCAGGTGTAGCCACTCAAGAGGGCTCAGATTTGTATGGGAACTGTGTACGTATCCCACGCAACCGTGCCGATGGTTGAAAACTCAAAGTCCACATGCATGCGCGTGAGCGCGCAATAACCTGGTTTTTTGGGGTAATTGCCTTCAATTTTTTACTCTTGTAAAATACGTTTTCGGGGGCTCTGTAGGACCATTCTTTAAGCTTTTTGAGCGTTTTTTCGTGGTTTTTCCTTCATTCCTAACCCATTCGCTATTGTTTCTGGAATAAAACAATTTTTTGAAAACCGGCCGGGTTCTGGTGAACAAACATTACAAAACTAGCCGGGGCTCCACGGGTTAATAAAATTTGAGAGTAATATGTCTGTAACATCAAAGAATATAGAAAGGAGTGATATATTGATGACTTCGATTTATAGATTTTAACTCACTGGATGGAAACTGATTACTATTGGGTGTATTGGAAAGAGTAGCAGACTACATTTTCTGGTCTCCCATTCAACAAGATACTTTGGTTCACCAAACTTAAGAGCCTTGAAAGTCATGAGACACAGTTTAAATTCACTCGTAGCTTTAACCGGTAGCCAGTGCAACTCTATTAGATATAGAATAGTAGGGGTTCTCGGTGGAAGACCAAAATTATGTCTCGCTGTTCTATTTAACACTGATTGAACTTTCTACAGTAGGTAATAAGGGAGGCCAACCAATATATCATTACAATAATCATCGCAAGAAAGGATGATTGAGTGAACCAGTGTTAGGACTTAGGAGGCAGCATCTGTTTAGAAACTGTCTCACAGAGTACAAGTTTCTAATATGCAGATTACAACTTTTGACAACCTGGTTTATATGGACCTTGTAATTTAATTTTGAGTTTATGTACAGTATATTCCAAGATTACGAACTGGGCTCACTGAAAGAAGTTGAGATTTCCCCATATCTAGGGTCAGTGCGTTCTCAGAATCATTACCCCTTCTGTTTCCATGGATGATGGTGATCTCAGTCTTGCCATCATTCTGCCATTCATTACCACTACTTGAACAAAATAGCGCTGTTTCTCTCCTTCAATCTGTATATAGAAAATATCACTCAAACGAAACTTGAGTAAGATTCATAATGACTTGGTGGAAAACAGTTACTGTACAGTATAGTGGGATGTCATCTCTCTTGGGTCTGCTAAATCTGTGTGTAGCCGTTGATACAGTAGACCATGAACTGCTGATCAAGGATCTGTACTCTTATGGTGTTTCTCACAAGGCATTTTTGCTCATTAAGTCATATCTATCGGCTAGATCTCGGTGTGTGTTGGTGAGCCGGGCCAATTCAAACCTAGCTTCACTACCGTTTGAAGTCCCTCCGGGATCAGTTCTTGGGCTGATTCTCTTCGTAGCATACACTATCAGCTTATCCTTGCTTGACGCTCATGATGTTGCCTATCACTTCTACGTTGATGACACTCAACTGTATGTAAAGCTGACAAATATTAATGCTACAACGCTAAAAATGGAATCTGTATTATCCGATGTATAGATTTGAATGGCAGTGAGAAAACTTAAGTTGAATGACGATAAAACTGAGATAACTATTATCCATAGAAACAGAAGGGTAATGATGCTGAGAACACACTGACCCTGGATATCAGCGAATCTCAACTTAGTCCATTGAGCCCTGTCTAAAATCTTGGAGTATACTTAAGCTCTAAAAGAAATTATAAAGATCATATAAACCAGGTCGTCAAAAATTATAATTTGCACATTAGAAACTTGTACTCCGTGAGATCGTTTTTAAACAGACGCTGCCTCCTAACATTGTTTCATTCAGTCATCCTGTCTCGCATAAATCATTGAAATGCTTTAAGGGTTGGCCTCACTAATTCTCTACTGCAGAAAGTTCAATCAGTATTAAATAGAATAGCGAGGCTTAATTTTGGTCTTCCACCGAATACCCCTATTGTTCATTATCTGATATAGTTGCAATGGCTACTGGTTAATGCTAGGATTATTAAATGACCTGCCTGTCAGTGTAGATTTCGACAGTGTAACGCTGGAGTTTGTGAAAAAGTTCTGTTACCTGGGCGATGCAGTTTCCGCTGGAGGTGGCGCTGAAGCTAGCTCCATTGCTAGAGTCAGAAGTGGCTGGGGAAAGTTTAGAGAGCTGTTGCCACTTCTGACCATGAGAGGGCTCCCACCCCACCTTAAAGGGAAGGTGTATACCTTGTGTGTTAGGAGCGCGATGTTACGCTGGCCAGCTTGCCAGAATGTACTCGTGACTCGCTAGCACTCGCCACGGCAGTGAAATGGGCTATAATAATCGTAGAACGATGTTCTTTCTTTCTTAGTATTCATGTTGTCACAGACAGATCAGTGTTTGCCTTTATTCTTGTCTGTGACACTTAGAAGTATTTTATATCCATAGTAGTGATTATAACATGCAGCGCGTGAGAGAGAGAAAGGGAGTCGGAGGGGAGAGCGAAGAGGCAGTGTGTGTGCGTATGTACGTGTGCATTCCTCGCTCGGTGGGCCCGCCCGCTCGCTATTGGACGGCGGGCCTGGCGTGGTATATGACGTCTGCTTGTCATGTGACGTAGTGGCCTGTGGTTGGTCGCCGCCCTCCTAGCCCAGTGGTCGGGTTCCTACCCTCCTCACTCCCGCAGAGCATGGCATTGCGCGCTTGGTCCTACATGTCCCTCGCATTCTGTCTCACATCTAACCCCCTTTACTACTGTTTCTCTCTCTGAACTTCTTCTTTTCCATACTTCTTATCTTTATTCAATTACCCATCCCTTCTGGTTCTCGCATACGACTTCCATAGTCGGCCAGTCATATAACCAGCGCCTGTTCTCACATATATGTTTTGCACTAGCTTTAGAGGTTATTAGAATCATAATCACAGGGATTCATATTGTTGGGTGCTTCCAATTATTTGGTTGTTCTTTATTACTATTTAATGCTAGACAGTGGAGGGTGTCTTTGGTCATTGTCTGAGTTATGTATATGGCAAGTCAGAGCCTGTACGACTTCGACGGAGCTAGGTAGCCTGTAGTACACCCTTGTGCATATTTTCCTTTGTGAGCTTAGCAGTATACAAGCGAAGGGCTTTTGCCTACTCTTGCTTGTATGCTTGCTAACTCATTTTGTTGACCTTTGAGGAGCGCCAGGGTAAGACCAGATACTTGAGATCTGGACTTACCAAGAGAGCCTCCTAGTCACTTAACGTAAGATAAGGGAAATCTGTTCAGGGGAGATAGTAGGCTGCGAGCATGCTTGAGCTCTGCCTAGGCTCCCTGTACCTTTATGCCGCTGCTAGACTTTATTAGTAAGAAAGACAGCATTTTGTTTATTAACTTTAACTGCGTATGTTTTGGCAATTATTCACGTATTGTTTTAGCCTAGGTTGATGCATGAGTGCACAACCCAGTATGGCTGTTACTTTGGCTAAGGAAGTACTGTTTTTGAGTTACTGTTGTTAGTGCTGTCACAGAGTTGTTGCACTCTCTTGTTTCCATATATATATATGTATCCTACTTTTTGGTGTACTTAGGCTACACGCTTTGGTGTCCTGCCCCTGCATTATTCCTGTTCTATATTCAACGAGCATCTTAGAGCATCAGACGTTTTTCAGAAGATTCCATATCTGTTTGCTGTAGGACTAGACTTCAAGTGTTTTCATAGAGCATTGAAGAGTTTAGTGTTGAGTTCAGACTCACACTAAAGATAACGTAAGCATATAATCTTTTATTAAATCTTGTCATAGTTTATTTAAGCATTGTTATTACTTGAGAGCTTTTTATTAACGTAATTACTCTTGTTGTGAGTAGGCTTTGCCGTCACCGGAAAGCCTTTGTAGAAGTACACTTAACCCAGTTAATTGATACCCCGTTATCCAGTAGATTAACTCTGGAGGGTTTAAGTGTTTTGTTCACGGGCTTAATAGTTCGAGGGTTTGGAATTAGCGTACCGTTGTTGCAGATCTAGCCTATCTTATAGTCCAATATTAAGTGCCCTTGTTTATTTCGTTGTGCCGGTCGTAACAAATGGCGACCTTAGTCCAGGATATAGTGAACTGAGTTTTGCAGGATTTTTTTGGGAGAAATCTTATTCACCATTTTTGGGTTCGATTTTATTTCTCGCAGTGTTGGCAGTGGACATTATTTTTGAGGATATATGGAACTTGTTGGAGTTTATTGGTGACCTAGTATTGCACTTAAAAACATCTTCAAATATTTTTTGTGAATAAAGCTACGCGAGAGTTTGGCTACTTTTGTCTTGACTTGGGAATTTTTGTTGTTGACTCCATCATGTCGTCACTGGACGGGGTTGACCATAGTGAGGGCACAGTGCGAGAGACAGGCGAGGAGGTGGAGAAGGTGGAGTTGTTAGACGGCGTTCGGGTGGTGAACGGTGAGGAGGATGCTCGGAGGTTTTTGGAGGAGCCTGTGTCGGGGCTGGACCGGTACGGACTGCAGTGTATAGCCACGGTTTTAGGGTTTCCTTGCACTAGCGGTTGGTCAAGAAGTCAGCTGGTTACCTGTGTGCTGGGTGGGGGGCATGAGGCTTCGGGTGGAGCGGGAGCTGGGGCACCTTCGTCCCAGCCCCCATTCCACTCAACTCCTATCATGGCGCCCCCTCAGTTCCGGAGCCGGGTACGTTCCCGCAGGCCGATGTCCGCTGGCGGTTGGGTATGACTCTAGGAGACTCACTGGGTGGATCCCCGGTAGTAGCACCCCCTCTTCAAAGTTTGTCTCCCGAGATGTTGTTTCAGCTCGAGCTCGCCAAACTTAAGCAGCAGGAGCGACAGGCTGAGCTCAAGCAGTGAGAGGCTGAGCTCAAGTATGAGTCTGCCAGGTATTGTGCCGATGTTGACCTAGAGAAAACTCGTGTAGAGGTGACGGGGACCCGTTTCGTCCAGGGGGGTCGACCCCATGACCAGTCCCTGTCGCATCTACTAAAGTTGGTTCCAGTGTTTGATGAGTCAGGAGTTACAGAATTCTTTCTCCGTTTTGAGAAAAAGTGCCGGGAGCACCAATGGCCCGAGGAGAAGTGGGCAGCCCTTGTTTCTTCACGATTGACGGGGAAAGCACTCAAGGCGTACGATGCTTTGCCCCTAGATTCCTGTGTGAATTATGAGGCGTTGAAAGAAGCTGTCCTGAGGGCGTATGAGTTGCAGCCAGAGACCTATAGGCTGAAGTTTAGGGCTGTTCCTAAGAGAAAGGAGAGTACTTTCCAGGAACACGCTAGAGAACTATCAGATGCGTTTGAGAATTGGTTGAGGTCGGAGAAAGCATCTACTTTTGATGCGGTGAAGCAATTAGTGTTGTTAGAACAATTCTTTAAATGCACTGGTGGGGACTTGACTCTTAACCTGCAAGAAAAGCAACCTAAAACTCTGCAGGAGGCGGCTGAGTTGGCTGACCTCAGGTTGTCGTTAATTCGTGGGTGCGGGTCTGCCCAGAGAGCTGAGGCAGGTAACAAGGGGCGTACCACCCCACCCCACCCCCCCGAACTAATGATACAACAAATTATCCTACTAAGAGCACTGTTGCCAATTTTGAACCCAAGTCGAAATCCTTCTCGTTAAAGAAAGGCCAGGGCCCTTCCCCACCCCAGGGGAAGTCAAGGAGTGAGGTGGAGTGTTTTAAGTGCCATAAGAAGGGGCATATTGCGCACTCTTGTCCGAGCACACAGTCTACAGCGGTGGTGTCTCTAGTGAGCAACATCGGGGTGTCTTTGAGGTCTTCCGCGTTTGCCCGGGGTAAATCGTCGGTTGCGAAGTCACAGTCGGTGAAGAAGCATAAGGAGGGCTCGCTACCCGTCCGAGATGCTTTTTGTGGTCATAGGGGACATGGTACTGTGAGGTGGGCTGGTGTGGAACATAGGCTTGAGTTGTTGCTTGTTGTTGCTGTTCTCCAAGCTGCCTGGCCGAACAGCCCCAAGGCCTCGAGCAAGGCCAAGGCCATAACCGAGCGCCCCCACAGAACCCTCCCTGCCGACCACAATAAAGCCTGGGTGACCGAAGCCACTCCATGGCGGGGAGCTGAGGAGGGTGCGGAAACGTCCGGGAAACCAAAGCCCTACTCAGGGCCCTGTGCCCCTCAGCAAATGAAGAGAAAGTTGAGGGGCAAAGGAAAAATGTGACACTTTGGCTTCCAATCTTGATAGATTGGGAGGTCAATCCATAGAAGAGACGCCGTCACTTGAGATCTAGAAAATATATAAGTAAAAGGAAAAGTCAGAGTAAGCTATGGGTATGGCAGAGATTGCTCAGTTCTCACTCTGATAGACCAGCCCATCACCACAGGCTTGAGTTGTTGCGTGATACGGGTGCCTCCCAGACGTTACTTAAGAACTTCACTGGTAAGCCTATTAACGCAGCTCGAGTTGTAGTGGTTCAAGGCATCAATGCTGTGCGGTCATACCCGCTGGTGAGAGTGGAGCTTGTGGTGGATGGTGTGACACGGGAGTTGGATGTGGGGATTGTAGAGAAATTGCCAGTTGAGGGGGTCGACCTCCTTCTCGGTAACGACTTTGCGGTGCCTACTTCCGAGGTTCCACCCTTAGTCGTTGCCGAGAAGGCGGCCGACACGAGTAGGGAGGGGCAAGAGTGGCTCGAGAGGTGCCAGATGCAGCAGATGGCGTGTGCTGTCACCAGATCTCAGTCCGCTCAGGTGTCACAGCCTAGTACCCAGGTTTAAGACCAGCGGAGGAAGGGTCGGAAGGAGAAAGTCCAGGCTGGTGGTCGGGTTAAGAGTTTGGACCCAGCGACACTCATTGGCGACTCGGTACTTGCACCACTTTTGAGGTCCGGAGTGGCCCCAGAACCTGTCCCCCCTAGTGACATGGTGGGCGTGATAGCACTCCGCGACAGAAACGTTCCCAGGTGAAACAGACTAGGCTTGAGCAACCCAGTATCGGGGGTGCCCACAAGTTGCTCCAGGAGCACTTGGACAGGTTGGCACCCTCTGATATACGACGGATGCAACTAGAAGATCCTAGTCTTGAGAGTTGTGGGAACGGGGCTATTGAACTAGATGAGGACAGGGATGCAAAGCCGGGAGACTTCTTTCGTGTTGATGGCATTCTGTATCGGCGTTTTGTTGATCCCAAACGCAATTGGGATGGTGGGGTCGGAGTGGTCGACCAGTTGGTAGTACCTGAAAAGTGCCGTGATAGCCTGTTGGGGTTGGCACACGATGTTCCGTTAGCAGGGCACTTGGGGGTGACAAAAACGTTGGCCTCGTTGGCAAGGTTGTTCTGGTGGCCGGGCATTAAGTCGCAAGTCTCAGCCTGGGTGGCGATGTGTAGCACCTGCCAGACGGTGGGTAAGTCGAACCAGATCATACCTAAGGCCCCGTTGCACCCAGTGCCTGCTATCAGTCCTCCCTTCAGCAAGGTTGTTATCGACATGGTAGGCCCTCTGCCTCCCACTAGTGCAGGTAACAGATTTTTGCTAACCATCATGGACGTCTCCACTCGCTACCCTGATGCATACCCAATGAGAAATGGCAAGTCTAAAACTGTTGTGCGAAACCTGCTGTTATATTGTTCGAGATACGGGTACCCGCAGGAAATAAAGTCGGACCAAGGGTCAAATTTCACGTCCACTCTCTTTAAACAGACTATGCAGTAACATGGGATCAATACGGTTGTCTCTTCAGCTTATCACCCAGAGAGTCCAGGGGTGTTGGAAAGATGGCATTCCACCTTGAAAAGCATGTTGCGGTGCTACTGTTTAGAGAATGGCAAGGATTGGGACCTGGGGCTACCGTACATTTTGTTTGCGGCACGAGAGGTACCTGGTGAGAGCCTTGGTTTCAGCCCCAACGAGTTGGTTTTCGGGCATCAGGTTAGAGGTCCTCTTAGCATGGTGAGAGAGATCTGGGAAGGGACTGTGCCGCCATGTTCTCTACTCAAGTATGTCCTCGAGAGCAGAGACAGGATGCTGAAAAGCCTGGAGTTGGCAGGGAGAAATTTGGTGGGTACTCAGGCCGTGATGATTATTATTATTATTATTATATGAGATGCCGAAGTCTCCAACCAGGGTGCAGAAACACCATCAAGATCAATCCACACAAAACACCCGGAGGCACTGGAGAGAGTCTATGGCAACTTAGGAAAAAATAAAAACATACACTGTATACTGTACTGTACATATACACATATTAAACACAGATAACATATTATGCAGTGGAGGATATCAAGCTTAAATAGAATAAAATAAGTTTAAAAATTATAATTAATGCTGCAAAAAAGCATTAACTCTAGACTTAAAAATGGAGATATTAGCTGAAGTGACTAGCTCATTTGACAACTTATTCCACAAGTCAAACCATGGCCGGCACAAAACACCGTGAAAACTGTGTAGTAGAAAAATTAACACGGCTCATGGCAAGATAATTAAGATTGCTTGTGAATCTAGTTGCACGAGCCCGGACATAGGGCCCAGGCAGAACCCCATGTAAGGGACGCTGAGGGTTGTTAAAAACTTTAAATAAAAGACTAAGGGCACCAACTGTATGTCGATAACACAGATCAAGAGACAAATTAGGTAGAATAAAACTGATGGAATTTATCGACCTGTCAAGCAACTTGAGATGGCAGTCAGCTGCTGACAACCAGACAGGTGAGCAGTACTCGAAATGTGGCAAAATAAAAGCATAAAAAGACTTGATAACTGTGGCGTCACAAGCAAATGTTTTATAAACCTTGCGAAGCAGACCAATTTTTTGGGAAATGGAAGAGGAGAAAGAACGAATATGCTTTTCAAAAGTAAGTTTGGGATCAAGAGTAACTCCTAACAAACGCAGAGTATCCACATTCTCAATTTGCTCGCCAGAAACTTGTAGATAAGGATGGGGAGGATCCAAGATACGAGATCTGCTGATGATAATGGAGTGTGTTTTACTAGCATTAAGTTTCATGCCCCAAAGTTCACACCATGATGTAATTTTGGATAAATCCCTATTCAGAGCAGTAGCAATTACGTGTCGATCTATTGGTGATGCAATTGACGCATATAAAGTTGTATCATCAGCATAGGAGATTAGTTTATTTTCAAGCTCGGAACACAGGTCAGCAGTAAAAATAATAAAAAGCAAAGGCCCAAGGACACTGCCTTGTGGAACACCAGAAACAACAGTAACAGAAGGGGAATGACACCCATCAATGACCACAGACTGAGATCTTTTCGTCAAAAAATCTTCAAAGATCCTTAAAAAATTGCCACCAATACCAATGAGCTGTAACTTAAACAGAAGTGCTTTATGAAGGATCGATATGACTTAAAAGCAAAGCTCCGGGAGTTTGTGGTAGAACAGGAGGTTTTGGTCTTATTGCCCTTAGTAGGCCATCCCCTTTCTGCCAAGTATGTCGGTCCTTACAAGGTCGTGAAGAAGTTATCCGACCTAGATTACCTTGTGGCTACTCCTGATAGGCGGAAGAAAAATCAGCTCTGTCATGTGAACCTGTTAAAAGAGTTCGTGAGGCGCCCACCTGAGCAACCTACTGTCCCCGTGCTGGTCTGCAGCGGCCAAGGTGGAGAAGGAGAGGGGGGCAGTGAGGCACAGGTGGAGGAAAGTTGGGATTGTCATGTCTCGGCGGATCAGTGGGCGGGGAACACGAGTCAGGTGGCTGTGGAAGCGCTTGAGCACCTGCCTGAGCAACAGCGTGCAGCGATCCAGCACCTGTTCGGTTTATACCCCACTGTTTTTGCCGAGCACCCAGGCCTCACAACTCATGTGGTGCACGATGTCGACATTGGAGACCACCCCCCCGTACCTCCCATTAAACTTCCGGCTCTCCGAGCGGAAATAGGCTACATGTTGGAGAGGGGGCTGATAGAGAAAGGGGCGGTTAGGTGGACATCTCCTGTCACTCTGCAGCCTAAGCCAGACGGCAAGGTCAGGTTTTGCATTGATTTCAGGCGGTTGAACGGCTTAACCCCCACCAATGCCTACCCTCTTCCCCGCGTAGATGACAGTGTTGACAAGATCGGGTGTGCACGTTACCTGACCAAGGTGGATCTTGTCAAAGGCTACTGGCAGGTGCCGTTGTCGGAGCGGGCGAAGCAGGTGTGCGGGTTTGTGGTGGATGGGAACACTTACCGTTGCAATGTGATGCCGTATGGGTTGAAGAATGCACCTGCAACCTTCCAATGCCTGATGAATGAGTTAGTGGCGGAGATCCCTAACTGCACCGTTTATCTAGATGATGTAATAATCTACGATGATGACTTTGAAAGCCATTGCGAGCACATCGGGGCATTGTTCAGGAGGCTGAGTGAGGCTCATTTGGTGGTCAATCTGGGCAAATGCGATTTTGTTTGGGCAACTGTGCAGTATTTAGGGTTTGTGGTAGGGTTAGGCGAGGTGTGCCCCCCCCCCAAACTAAGATACAGGCTATTAACCAGTTCCCCAGGCCGACCACCAAGCGACAAATCATGAGGTTCTTGGGCATGATAGGGTATTATCGGAGATTTATCCGCGGATACTCCTCGGTGCTGGCTCCTCTGACTGACCTACTTGCAAAGACGAACATGTTTGTGTGGGCTCCTGAGTGTGAGAAAGCATTCTCCCTGGTGAAGCATCTTTTGTGCACTCGCCCTGTACTCAGGGCCCCAGACTTCTCAAGACCTTTTCAGCTAGCGACAGATGCTAGCGGTGTAGGGGCTGGTGCCGTCTTGTTGCAAACAGACACAGAAGGTGTGGAACACCCAGTAAGTTTCTTCTCTAAGAAGTTCAACTCAGCACAAAAGAACTATTCAGTGGTAGAGAAGGAGCTTCTGGCCATTGTGCTGGCGCTCAGGCACTTTGAGGTGTATGTTCCCGCTTTTGGCCCAGTCGTGGTGATCTACACTGACCACCACCCTTTGAAGTTTTTAAATCAGTTCCACAACCGGAATATGAGGCTAACCAGATGGTCCTTAATATTGCAGGAGTACAACCTAGACATTCGCCATATTGCCGGTTGTGACAACGTGATAGCGGACTGTTTGTCTAGGGTGGAAGACCCAGGGTAGATCACCACAGGTGTGTTGGTTTGAGTGGAGAAAAATTAGGCTTGCCCCTGTAGTGCAAAGCCGCCAAAAACACTATTAAAATAATACAAAAACCTCACATAAAAACTCTTTCTTTTGATAGTATATAAGTGCAGTATGTTACAGCAAGAATCTAAGACATTCTGAGTTTTTGTTCTTAGTAGGCTAGGCTTGGTGAAGCTTGCTCGTTGAGTGTAACATTGTTAAGTGATACTATTATTTTGGGGAAGTGTTGTGTAGATTTTTTTTTATATAATGAAGTGTTTTTACGTTTGTGATTGTGCCTTGTTTTTCACAACTTTGGGAGTAGCTGGGTGATGCGGGGTTTGTGGGCATTCTGTCTGGTCAGATGTGGCGTTTACCTAAGGTTAAAACGTCCCACATCTTGGGCGGGGTGTTACGCTGACCAGCTTGCCAGAATGTACTCGTGACTCGCTAGCACTCGCCACGGCTGTGAAATGGGCTATAATAATCGTAGAACGATGTTCTTTCTTTCTTAGTATTCATGTTGTCACAGACAGATCAGTGTTTGCCTTTATTCTTGTCTGTGACACTTAGAAGTATTTTATATCCATAGTAGTGATTATAACATGCAGCGCGTGAGAGAGAGAAAGGGAGTCGGAGGGGAGAGCGAAGAGGCAGTGTGTGTGCATATGTACGTGTGCATTCCTCGCTCGGTGGGCCCGCCCGCTCGCTATTGGACGGCGGGCCTGGCGTGGTATATGACGTCTGCTTGTCATGTGACGTAGTGGCCTGTGGTTGGTCGCCGCCCTCCTAGCCTATTACTATTTAATGCTAGACAGTGGAGGGTATCTTTGGTCGTTGTCTGAGTTATGTATATGGCAAGTCAGAGCCTGTACGACTTCGACGGAGCTAGGTAGCCTGTAGTACACCCTTGTGCATATTTTCCTTTGCGAGCTTAGCAGTATACAAGCGAAAGGCTTTTGCCTACTCTTGCTTGTATGCTTGCTAACTCATTTTGTTGACCTTTGAGGAGTGCCAGGGTAAGACCAGATACTTGAGATCTGGACTTACCAAGAGAGCCTTCTAGTCACTTAACGTAAGATAAGGGAAATCTGTTCAGGGGAGATAGTAGGCTGCGAGCATGCTTGAGCTCTGCCTAGGCTCCCTGTACCTTTATGCCGCTGCTAGACTTTATTAGTAAGAAAGACAGCATTTTGTTTATTAACTTTAACTGCGTATGCTTTAGCAATTATTCATGTATTGTTTTAGCCTAGGTTGATGCATGAGTGCAGAACCCAGTATGGCTGTTACTTTGGCTAAGGAAGTACTGTTTTTGAGTTACTGTTGTTAGTGCTGTCACAGAGTTGTTGCACTCTCTTGTTTCCATATATATATAAATATATGTATCCTACTTTTTGGTGTACTTAGGATACACGCTTTGGTGTCCTGCCCCTGCATTATTCCTGTTCTATATTCGACGAGCATCTTAGAGCATCAGACGTTTTTCAGAAGATTCCATATCTGTTTGCTGTAGGACTAGACTTCAAGTGTTTTCATAGAGCATTGAAGAGTTTAGTGTTGAGTTCAGACTCACACTAAAGATAACGTAAGCATATAATCTTTTATTAAATCTTGTCATAGTTTATTTAAGCATTGTTATTACTTGAGAGCTTTTTATTAACGTAATTACTCTTGTTGTGAGTAGGCTTTGCCGTCACCAGAAAGCCTTTGTAGAAGTACACTTAACCCAGTTAATTGATACCCCGTTATCCAGTAGATTAACTCTGGAGGGTTTAAGTGTTTTGTTCACCGGCTTAATAGTTCGAGGGTTTGGAATTAGCGTACCGTTGTTGCAGATCTAGCCTATCTTATAGTCCAATATTAAGTGCCCTTGTTTATTTCGTTGTGCCGGTCGTAACAGCGATGACCTATGCCTCTGAGACGTGGCCGGTTAAAGCGGAGGATGTCAATAGAATGGAACGAAATGAGAAGAGAATGGTGAGATGGATGTGTGGGGTTAATCTTAGGGACAGGGTATCGAGCGAGGAATTGAGAAGGCGTCTGGGCATTAGGAGTATCAGTGAAGTGATGCGCACGAGCCGACTTGGTTGGTTTGGACATGTGGAGAGAATGGATGATCAGAACTGGGTGAAGAAATGCCGGACAGTGAACTTGGAGGGAGCTGCGCGTATGGGTGGACCTAGAATGACGTGGGCTAGGGTACTCCGGTCCGATCTCAAAATAAAGAACTTGACAACACAGGCGGCCCTTGACAGGATCGCCTGGAAAGCTGCCATTTAGGACGTGAGACTGTAACCACAGCTTCTGTGGACAAACGGTCTTTAACCCTTTGGCGCATGATGACTCGTTCAGAGTCATTAGGTATTTTTTCCTAGGCACACGATGACTTTAAGAGTTATTAAACTTAAAAATATTCGCCAAAAATTTAGTTTTTGTCTGACGCGCGTCATATTTGGCATAGATATTAAGTATTAAGTTTAGTTCAATGGGTACAATTGGCAACCCCCTCAGTTTAACGGTTTACTCACGGCTGGCTGGGAAGGGAGCAGAGTACAGCTCAGTCTGTTTTTCGATACTTTCACGTTTATTTGTGTATCTCAGTAACTATTTAGTTTATAGTAATTCTGAAGTTACCAGTGGAATCCTCATTAAATTCCACTTCCATATATGTATGCAAATAAAAAATATGGGCAAAAGTTTGAGCTAGCACGAGTTGGATATAAGGTATTTCATTTTTTTTTTACAATTTTTATTTCGGAGTGCCCCAATGTGTTTGTTTTGTATTTATTCTATATTTTTATTTGCTTATCTTCAAGTTCAATCAATAACGAAGCCGATGGTACCTCATTAATCCAAATACAAGGATTTTTTGGTGGATAAAAACGTCACCGAAACAAATTATCGCCGGGCACAAAACTGGCTCTGAGTGAGCTGAGATATATTTTGGGAGTGGGAAAAACTTTGATTGGAAACTATAGGTGCGCCAAAGGGTTAAACTTGTATGTATGTATGTTTCATGACTTTCAAGGCTTTTAAATTTGGTGAACCAAATTATCTTACTGAATTGTTAAAATGTCCGTTGGCACACCCGGGTGCGATCTTGCGAAGCAATGATGATTCTGTGCGTCTCGAAGAACCGTGAGCCATCCAGCAGTCTTTTGATCGGTCCTTTTCCTTTGTGGCTCCTAGGTTTTATGATCAATTACCATTGTTAACCCGGGAACTGCGGGGAGACTCTTAAGAGTTCCCCCGGCGGACTGCGGGAAGACTCTTAAGAGTCAGAGAAAAAAAAAATCAACTTTTGACATCGAAAAAAAAAAAAAAAAAAAAAAAAAAAAAATTTGGCCCCTGGGCCATGCAAAATCTCAGTCCTCTACCTCCCCTCCTTCCCCACTTTCCTCCTCTCCTTCAGTTATCACCTATTTTCCCTGTTATTCCCTTATTCTGAGGTATATTTTCGTGCTAACATTAGAAATCCGGTTGCAGGGTGTGGTCATCACTGATAGCAAGCGAATGCAAGAGAGAGAGAGAGTATCGATCGACTGTGTCTCAGTGGCCTTGGGGGAAATTGGCGGGAAAGCAGCTTGCCTCACCCATACATTATACAACTCGCGGGCTATATCTCCGATTTTGACCATCCAAACGCTGTTTTCACTCGTTTTATTGTTGTTTCAGGTTAATACCTTTATAATCAACCCATAATAGGCACATATGGATAAGTATTAATGCTATTAATGGTACAATGAATATTTTAGTGACGGAAACACCTCAAATACATGCGCACAGGGAGAGGTGTCTAATTACCCCCATGCACACTTCAGAGGTTAATGAGACAGTTTAATTCCATTGATTCTATCATTCCTTTGTGGCTCTTAGGTTTTATAATCGATTACCATTGTTAATGAGACAGTTTAATTCCATTGATTCTATCAAGGAACAGCTCAAGACCAGTTTAATTCCATTGATTCTATCAAGGGACAGCTCAAGACCTTTCTCTTTCAGAAAAGTTATAATCTTGCAAGTTGTACAGTGATTATTACAGGATTTAGCTTCTGCCATTTCCATGGTTGCAGCTCATACTGCATATGAATAATGCCACATTTTTCTTAATAGTGGTGAAACAGGTTCCAAGCACTAGTGAATTCCTCCGGAAGAACTGGCACTTTTGAGAAAACAAAACAAAAACAAGATTGTTGACATTATAATGTAAAACTTGCAAAATAAACAAACTAAAACTGGGACGATACAAGATAAGTGCAAAAGAACTGATCAAAATCGATATGTGGAAACAACGCTTAATAAAATAAAATTTTGAAATAAAAGAACACAATCCACCACATAGGGTGTACACAACTACATGAGCAAGTCAATTTGTTTCCCAAGTAAACTGATCGCACATATAACAATGCACCTCATCATGTTCAAGGAATTAGTCAATTTGGGAAGTCCGGGACATTCTGGTAAATTTTACTAAATTCTGTATGAATAAAGAAACTACAATTTATATCAAATTTTATATTAACCCTCTCCGACATATGACGCGATTTTGAGCCGATTAGGGATACTTTAAACCCTTTGTTACCATCAGGGGTATTTAGAAACCTTTAGTTTAGTTACTTCAACCCAGTGGCAGATCCAGCTCAGGCTTAATGGGGGGGGCTGATATACATAGAGGGGTGCCATAATTCACACAATATTCTTTATATGTATTGCATTTCAGATAAAATGCAGTATATATCAGATGTAAGGGTGCAATTTTGGTCACTTAGGGGGGGGGACGGCCGCACCCCCCCCCCCCCCCCCCCTGGATCCGCCACTGCTTCAACCTCTGCAGTTGTCTTTGAGTTAGCTGTGGGCAGAAAACTAATTTTGGAGAGGTAATAATAAGAGTGAGAGAACTCTATTTCTTATTGCTAATCTGGCAACCTCTGCGTCATATGGGTCTAAAGGGGTTAAGCTAAATTTGCAATTTGACAAGATATCAACAAAAGTACAAAAAACATACATCACTCACTAACGATAGTGCTATCGGGTAGGTACCTGTAAGCATACTATCATGCATAGCATGCTTCAAGTGACTCCTAACAATTACTACCCTACTAATAACCTACATTTATTGTACAAATAAACTAAGGAAATCGCAAAAGCAAGCAATTGATCCTATCGACAATGAATAGATACAGTATAATAAATAACAATATTTGAAAATATGAAGAAGGCACAATATATTTAAACAAAAGCGTACTCTTTTAACAAGAACAAATAATTATAAAAAAAAAAAAATAATAATAATAATAGAAAAATTTAAATATTAATACATACAGACAAAAAGTAAGCAGAGGTTATAATAGAAACTTCAAGTTAATAATGCTTGATTAAAATTATTGGTATCAAATTTTAAAATACAGTCACTATGATTGACCTTAAAAAGATTAAATTTATGCAACAATTTACTTGCAACAAAACCTCTGTCTACTAAGAGTCTGTATAGTAACCTAGCTCTATCCCAAAAGTCTTCTACTCTGGTACAAATTTTACAAAATTTTATTAGGTGGGAATAAAAACAATTATAAGTTATTTTACTATCGATATTACTATTAGGGAAAGGAAAGTTTATTGCGTTAAAATTAAAATTGTCAACTTTGTAGTATATTTTAAGTGTGCACTGTTCATTAACAATCTGTATATTTATATCAAGAACATTTTCAACTTAATCATTTACATTACCTTGTGTGAGGGGGATGGAATTTGGATAAATTTGTTTAGCGACTTGATTAAAATTTAACTATTACAAACAAGAATATCATCAATATATCTACTATTATTATTTAACAGTTTAGCAAGTGCTAATTTTTCTGGGATGTTATTTTTCTTGCTACTGTCAACTAAGTTTTTCATAAATTTAAATTCTAAAGCAAGCAAGAATAAGTCTGCAATTAAAGGGCTAGCATTTCCACCCATAGGAATTCCTAATATTTGTTTGAAAATGTAAGGCCCGAATCTAACATAAGTATTGAAAAGGAGGAATTTAAGGGCATCTAAGTTTTTTTACCAAAAAACTACCGCCCGGTAGCTCTAACCTCTCACATCATTAAAGTTTTCGAGCGAGTCCTGCGAAGCAAAATTTCAACATTCATGGAGACACAACACCGGTCAACATGGGTTCAGAGCGGGAAGATCATGTCTCACAACTTTTGGAACACTATGACAAAATTCTTAAAGCGCTAGAAGAAAAGAAAAACGTGGATGTCATTTACACCGATTTTGCTAAGGCATTTGATAAGTGTGACCATGGTATAATAGCCCACAAACTGAAAGCAAAAGGTATAACTGGGAAAATCGGACGGTGGATATACAATTTCCTCGTAAACCGAAAACAATCAGTAGCAGTAAACCAAGTCACATCTGAGCCTTCGGATGTCAAAAGCTCAGTGCCCCAAGGAACAGTGCTAGCGCCCCTTCTGTTCCTCATACTAATTTGCGACATAGATACCAACACCAGACACAGTACGGTGTCGTATTTTGCTGATGACACAAAATTAAGCAAGATAGTAAACACACAAGAGGACACGGGCCGACTGCAGGAAGACATGAATGTAGTGTTCCAGTGGACCAGGGAAAACAACATGCAATTCAATGAGGAAAAATTCCAATTAATACGGTACGGAGATAATAATGGTGTTAAAGAAATTACAAATTACTTAACAGAATCTAACCACATAATAGAACGGAAAGACAGTGTGAAAGACCTTGGGGTATTAATGTCTGAAAATATGGGTTTCAAAGTACATAACCAGGTCAAAGTGGCAGCTGCGAAACTTCTAACGGGTTGGATTCTGCGTACTTTTAAAACACGCGGTGAATTGCCTATGATAACGCTCTTCAAATCTCTAGTGCTACCGCGGCTTGAATACTGTAGCGTATTAACATCCCCATACAAAGCAGGTGAAATAAATGACGTAGAGAGTGTACAAAGAAATTTCACTTCGCATATAAGTTCGATAAAACATCTACACTATTGGGAGCGTTTAAGAGCACTGAAGCTGTACTCACTGGAACGTAGAAGAGAACGTTACCTAATAATATACACGTGGAAAATCGCAGAGGGTTTAGTACCAAACCTACATACTCCGATAGTCATGAAATTCAGTGATAGGAGAGGCTGGGAATGCGAATTCCCCCGGATGAATAACAGGGGTGCTATGGGCTCTCTGTGAGAGGGCTGGTTATCACACAGAGGCCCACGTCTCTTCAACAAACTCCCACGGCGAGTAAGAGACATGAGGGACATCTCGTTAGACAACTTCAAGAGAGCCCTAGATGTCGAACTGCAAAAAGTGCCAGACGAGCCCATCCTCGCAAGGGAGCGAGCTGTCGCTTCAAACAGTCTACTACACCAAATCACCACCCATAACGAGGGGCGGCGCGCTCCTTGGTGCCGCTAGAAGAGTGGCGAACACATCAAAAGGTAAGGTAAGTTCTATCAAAATATACTGAACTAGTGGGATCAAAGCTAAGTGACGCATTATTAAAATATGAATTAACATTTATGTAACTATTACGACTACTTTCAAATCTGTCAAAATGCAAATCTATAATAAAGCAAAGTTCTGAAAATACTAAATCTAAAGGCAAATTGGTATACAAAGTTGAAAAGTCGAAGCTATGTACAGTACTGAGGTAACTTTCCGCATGGTATTGAGTTTATCAATAACTTCTACTGAATTGTCAACACTCCAATAATAGTTAATGCCAGTTCTATTCTTGATGGTATCACAATATCGTTTATGAGTACTGTACTTTTAATGTATTTTAAGCAATGTATGACTTGTTTTGACAAAGTTTTAGTGGTAGCAAATTTTGCTCCAGCAATAAAGCGATATTTATAAGGTCTTATGAAATGTGGGTAATAATAATACAAATTTAGCAATGCATTTATTCTTTCTTATCAGAAGGTTTAATATCGAAGGTTATATTTTTATTGGTATGTTCATTAATTAAGTTATCAACAATTAAATTTTCCTGCATTTCATAAACAGAATTACCGCAAATATATTTATGAAATTTATTACCTTTAATGCCTAGTTCTTTTTTCATGTTTTCTAGATAACATTTCTTACATATGAAGCTATAATTATTACTGGCAATTTCACTGCAAAGCTTTCTAATGTGGCTCTGGTTTCATCTTTTTTTGTAGGCAGATAATATGTAGCAGATACAACTTTAATACAACTTCACCACTAAGCTTTTTATGATAAATAATACTAAACATTTTATGATACAACTGCATCACAAAGCTTTCTATAATACAATTCACCACTAAACTTTTTGTGCCTCATATTATATTTTTGTTGTCAGATGGTTGGAGTATGCACGGCCAAATGTGACCTGCAGCTTGGAGTGCGCACCTTCTGCTCCCTGCTGGGCCGTGACTGTGAATCCTGGGGATACTCTTATCAAGGTACCGGTACTGTGTTGTGCTAGTAGTACTGTAGTGATAAGAACATAAGAACATAACGCATTATTAAAATTATAAAATAGTTTAATCAGACTACTGGGTATGACTGACAGTCGCTGTCTGGAATACGTTTTGTCATGGTCGTACCAAGGCTTGGAGGTGCATCTAATGGCCTTAGGCATATAGCCTTACCCCAGTGAAGGATTACCTAAGCTTGAAGATGACACTATCATTTCTGTATTTAGGTGGTGGCTTATTATTTCCCCCACCTCCTGCATAACATAAAGGCCAGAGAGAAGTTTTGAAACGGGGCCCAGTAGGTTTTTTTCTTCTATGTGTATGAAGGAGACAAAAGGCAGGATGGCTGTAACAGGTTTCCCTCAAAGTCAAAGGAGTGACAGAGAGCTAAATTCAAGGGACGTTGGGGTAAAAATGTCTGGACACACAAAGTTCAAAGCAATCTAAGTCATAGAATGATGAAAAAATTGATTGAGGCAGAGAGTTTCAGAGTTCAATTGTTGAGTAGAAGAAAGACTGAAAATATGCTAATTATTGGGTTGGAGAGCTGGACAGAATAGAAGAGGGACTGTGTTGAAAGGCGGGTGCCTCACACTCGCTGCAAGGGAGAGGGTATGAACTGAGAGAGCCCTGAAGAACACTGTGTAATAGTGATATAAGAGTGAAAGAGATACAACATTGCAGCTGTGCGGGGGTAAAGAACCCACGGAGACGGTTGAGCACACCTAACTTCTGGGAAGCTGTTTTAGCAAGAGTGGTTAGTTAGTTATGTAGAGCAGATTAACCAGACCACTGAGCTCCATACGGAACTCTCATAGGTCTGGCTAATGACGATATATAATAGGAATTGCATAGAATATATAATATTTAATTTCTACTTAATAAATTATTTCTTTTTTTTATTAAAATAATAATAATTTTATAATAATATTATATAGTGTTAAATATATATTAAAAGTAAGAACTAATATGATCTTTCCAATAAAGGTCGGATGAAAACGGTACACCAAGACTATTCAGAGAAGATGAAAGGTTGATTTGTGTATTGTTGAAGAGTAATTGATAGTCTTATGGAAGATTGTGACAGGTAGATAGAACTTTAGAAGGAGAAATTGGGTCTTGGAGGCATTGAAAGTAACAACATTTTATATATATCCTCAATAACATTCATCAGCATACCCATACTCCCCACCAAGCCCTCTACACCCTATCATCTCCTGATATCACCTTTTGTTCCCTTGAACTCGCCCCCACAACATCCTGGAAGGTGGTCAGAACCTTGGGCTCAGACCACCTCCAGATCATTATCACCACCAAAACAAGACTTACCCCAGCTAGCCACAGACACACTTACACTAACTATAAAAGAGCTAACTAGGAAGCTTTCACAAATGAGACAGAACAACACTTTGAAACCTTAAACAGTACACCCATCACTAACATCAACAATGTTGTACACACATTCAACACGACTATCCAAAACGCCGACAAGAAACACATTCCAAGAGGTAACATAAAAAAACACAACTCCAATTTCTCACCAGAAATTCAAAACCTCATCATACAACGCGACACACTGAAACACTCCCCAGCACCCCACACAAGACATCAATCAACAAATTCAAGCACTCAACATCCAGATTAACAACAAAATACAAGAACAACAAACACTAAATTGGAATAACTTCCTAAAAACACTCGATCACAAAACAAACCCCAAAAAACTCTACAAAACACTAAACAGCATCACACTTTCCAACAGCAACACAACACAATCACATGCTGCAATCACAACAACAGACTCTACTCCTTCACGTAAACAACAAGCAAACACTCTCATCAATCACTTCTCTCATGTCAGTCACCTAAAACCCCACAAAGACGACCGATGTGTCATCCGACGAAAAAGATAATTCCCCACAGACCCTGACTATACACCCTTCACCAACAACCAGACAAAGCATATCATCAACAATCTCAAGCTCTCACCCGCCTGTGGCCTAAGCAACATAAGCAACTTTCACCTACACCTGGGACCACAAGGCATACAAGCACTTACTAACATATCAAACTACAGCTACTCACACAACACAATACCAGACATCTGGAAGCATGGTATCATCATCACATTCCCCAAACCTAACAAAGACCCCACGCTACCCTCCTCACACCGCCCTATCACACTCCTTTGCACCCCCTCCAAAGTCATAGAGCGCCTTGTACTACAACTGATGACACCTGACTTACCCCTTTCTCCAACATAACACGGCTTCAGGCCATTGCACTCCACAAACACTCTTCTTACAGACCTTACACAAAGAGCTTTTGACGGCATCAACTCAGCTAGACCACCACACAGATCAGTACTTGCCACACTCGACATTAGTAAAGCCTTCGATGCAATCCCCCGCCACAACCTAACAAACAAAATCTACAACACAAACATGCACAACAACACAAAAAGATGGCTGGACAACTTCTCAGCAGGTAGATGTGCACACGTATCTTTTGCCGGTCAGTCATCTAGCATTAGAAATTTCCCAAACGGAGTCCCGCAAGGATCCGTCCTGTCGCCCGCACTCTTCAATCTGTACATGCATGATATAAATACACCAAATTCACCCCAAATAACCATAGCCTCCTACGCAGACGACATAACACTCACAAGCATGCACCAAAACCCAGACACAGCAACAAGACTCCTTCAAGACTATCTCGACACATTACATGAATGGTGCACTACAAACAGACTCAATTTAGCCCCAGCTAAATCCACTGCAACCCTCCTCACAAGCTGGACAGGAGAGCACGATTACGTCCCGGGACTCAACATAAACAACACACCCCTAACACACACACACACACACACAAAATCCTAGGAGTAACATACGACACCCAAATGACATTCAAACAGCACACCACAAACACGAAAAAGATACTAACACCCAGACTTAATGCCCTCAGATCACTTGCCCACACAAAATTTGGACACAACAAAGAAACCACCACCACAGTCTACAAACAATACATAAGATCAGTTATGGAATACGCAAGCCCGGCCTGGGCTTCTAACCTAGCTGAAACACATCATAAGACCTTACAGACTATTCAAAATAAAGCCCTGAAAATCATCACAGGATGCACAGCTACGACACCCACAGATCACCTACATCAAGAAACCAAAGTCCTCAAAGTCAAAGATCATCTAGACATGAGAGGCACACAATTCCTGGCAGCAGCCTCCACGAATCAACACCACCCAATCAATCCTGGTGTCCTTATTACCAAAAAGATATAAACAAGCTAGAACGAGTTCAACGTAGAGTTACCAAAATGATACCTAGCCTAAAGAACAAACCATACGAAGAGCGTCTTAGAGAATTAAATCTATTTCCTTTAACCCAGTGCAGATTAAGTGGTGACTTAATTCAAGTGTTCAAAATCATCAAAGGCATCGACAATATGAACTGTAGTAAGTACTTCACTATCGACCAATCTAATTACTACACGCGGGGAAACGGTTGCAAAGTTATTGGTAAATCTTTTAACTCACACGAATCTAAGAATTTCTTCTTCAATCGAGTTGTCAACTTGTGGAATGGGCTTCCCCGAGACGTTATAGACTGCAGCACCGTTGATTCATTTAAACTCCGCTTAGACAAATATCTCGCATCAAACCCGCGACTGACTGCGTATGTAAATTAATAACTTTATTTTATCCCCCCCTCAGTTACTAACCCATCTGTCCCCTACTAACTTCCTAATCCTGCCACGGACATTAGTTTCAGGGCAGTAGTTCTCTTTCCAATGTTCCCTTACCCACTCTAAACCACTGTTTGGACAATTGATCCTCAGTGTTTTGGAGGACAAGCAGCCTAGAAGGGTCACTAGACCTGTTGTTGCTTGATTTCCTTTGTACTCCTTTGTACACTACACTACATGGCAACCCACCCACAGACACCAAGAAAAATCAAAACAACACCCAGCACACGCTATCACACACAAATACTGTCTTCTCTCCCTCCCTGCCCACCCCAAACCAACTTCTGGAAGCACATCCATACTCATATCACTTGCCGTTCCATCCACTCACTCATAGACAACACGCAGCTGCAAGCACGACCTCCCGAAATCCATCCTTCTGAATCCTCCCTTCCTCGCGAGGACAGAGTCCACCTGGCCAGGCTGAGATGCGGACACCATCCAGCTCTTCTGAGCTATCAGAAGAGACTGGATGACTCCGTCGTCGACACCTGCCCGGGTTGTAATGCAGCACCCCATACCATTAAACACATCATAGAAGACTGCATTTCACACAACCACTTATGCCAACAAAACAATTTACACTCTTGAGATATCTGTGGGAAAGCCCGACCGTGGCCATGGCCTTCCTTAAGGACTCGGGGCTGTTCGGCCAGGCAGCTTAGGGGCCAACAACAACAACATTTTCTCTGCCCCAATTATAAATAATTGATAGATAAGAAGATAGGCGTGCTATGGGCTCGTTACGTGACCTTTGGAGTGATTACATGCTGGGTTGATGTGAAAAATTAGTTGAATAGTGTAAGATAGAGCCTATGAGTGGATAGGACTAGAGGTACAGTTGAGGAGATCATTAATGATTATCAGTAAGAGACTTGGAGACAGGGCAGAACCCTGAAGATCACTGGATTGATTGGTCGAGAAAGTGAGCGATGGCCGTCCACAACAGCAGCTATAGAATGGTCAGAAAGGAAATTAAGAGACAAAGGCACAGATAGAGGGATAGAAGCCAAAAGGGGGTTAGGACTTTAGGCCCCAATGTCCAGGCTTATTAATTTTATGTTTATCCATTTTTCCCTCTTAACCCTTTCGCGAGTGCGCACCAGGACGTGATTGCGCGACCATCAGAGGTGTTTAGAAACCTTTAGTTTAATTTGTTGAATCTCTGCAGTTGTCTTTGATCGAGTTGTGGGCAGAAAACTAATTTTGGAAAGGTAATTATGAGATTAAGATAATTCTATTACTAAACACTAAACGGCAACCCCCGGACCTGAAAGGGCTAAGGAAATGAATGTGGTAACAAATTTAGTACCGGTAGCTTGTATTTTATTAAAATTTAAAACTTGCAAACTAAAAAAAACAAAACTGGGACGATACAAGATAAAGGTAAAATAACTCATCAAAATCGCTGTATGGAAATAACGCTTGCTAAAATAAACAAAAATTATGAAATAAAAGAACACAATCCACCACATAGGGTGTACATTACTACATGAGCAAGTTAATCTGTTTATCTGTTTAAGCATTGTATCCATATTTCAAATAGATACTGTACCAAAAACTCCATTTCGCTTTCTAAATCTTTCCATAGCAATGAGTTGAATATACATTTTGTGCTATTTTGTGAGGTTAGAAATTATCATCAAAACATAGTGGATGCCTGGTGAGTGTGAAAGTCACAGGTGGACAAACCCACACTAAACTTCTAAAGCTGTGTGGACAAGCCTCTCCCATTTGTGTGATATACCGTCGCCTGACCAACAGAGGTCAAGTCGGCATTGTTTTTTCCAATTGGTGCTATATGATTTGGCACTGGTTAAGATCTACTGATTGATATGGTCTACTGGTTGAGTTGTCCGGTAATCTTATAGCTATTGTATATCCTAGCCTCTTTTGTACGATGACACCTTTTTTTTACTTTAATCAGGCTATCATTAAAATATTTTTTTCAGTTCAAAAGTGATCTGTGGGAGACAGTGTTTGCTGCTTCCTAGAAGTTCTTCTAGACCTGAATAAAATAAAAAACATTGGAATAAGGAAAAATGAAAGGCAGGGTGCCAAAAGACATCCTATTCTAAACAAATTCTAAACAAATGTGTGATTGAGTCAGAATCTTTACAAACGTTTGAGCATAATTTAGGCAAGGCATGGAGTAGACAAGATCTATTTTATAATTATAAAGATAAACTTCAGTATGATAAAATTGTATTGACTGCCACTGCCACCACTTTTGGTGCGGGTCTAAAAAGGCCTCTTCCAGAACGTCTACTGTAAGATACAAAGGAAGTCAAGGAACAACAGGTCTGGTGACCCTTCTAGGCTGCTTGTCCTCCAAAACACTGAGGATCAAGTGTCCAAACAGTGGTTTAGAGTGGATAAGGGAACATTGGAAAGGGAACTACTGCCCTGGAACTAATGTCCGTGTCCGTAAAAATCCAGGTGGCGCTGGGGGTCTTATTCAAATGACTATCGTGTGTGATGCACCATTGAGGTGTTTTGAAGGTTTTCGTGATTTAAGAGGTTTAATACAGTTCGCAACTATCTATGATAATAATAATAATAATAATAATAATAATAATAATATTTATTCAGTTAGCAATTTACAGAGTTGGTACCACATAGTTTGTTACAAATATGACATGTACCAGCCCTGCATAATTCCAACTAAGGATAGCCCAATAAGGCCGTTAGGCGTATTTCCATTGGGGTCCTTGTGGGATTAGGTTAGCTGGGGAAAATGGGGAGGATAAAGAAATAGATACTTTAGAGAAAGTATTTCTAGGGGGTTATTATAAGATACCTTACATCCTATAGTAAATATCAGTAATCCGTAATCAGTAATCATTTCAGTTTGGTTTGTCTATCTCTTATGTCGCATTTAGTAGTAGACATAAGCTTGGTGCTCCCTTCTCGCAGCTGTCCGGTTCAGGTGTTCCTTCAGGCTACGTCTGAAGGAATACACATAGTTGTGTAGTATATTTTTACTAGATTCATAATATGATGGTTATATACTCGTTAATGCAGTGAATATATAATTATTAACATAATTAGATACATAAATATCAGCTTCCTGTACAAGAAATTTGGTTTCATCTAATGTGGTGTAATAGGCTGGGCGAAATTTTAATACTCATTGAAGTATTGTATTTACTTCCTTTTTAGTTACTAACAAATACGTGTTTCAGTAGAAATTGGCTGAACATACAGTATTATATTCTGTAGCTGTAGAATTTGGCAGGTTGAATGTCTGCGCCTGCGCACTATAGTTTCTTTCCTACAAAACAAGCTATCGTGCGCTTTTAAGTTACCAATTTATAATCCACTATCAAATCGGGCAGCTAAATATGTTACCGGCTATATTTCTTATTAGACCAGTGACAGGAAATCAATCAATGTGAATCAGAATGTCATAGAACACAGAGGCAGCAAATTACTGTACATACGTGGAGATGCAGGAAATTCGAAAAAGATGACAAATCTTTTTACAACACTGCCTTTTCCACGGGCGACTGTTTAGGTCGTCAGCTGACCGCGGCGGGATATACGTACACAGTGTTGCCAAGGTCTTCTTTTGTTCGCACCATTGGGCTAGTTAGGATTCGTTCAGAAGCGTAGATTTGCGAGTTTCCATTTCAAACGATATTATATTCTTGATTTACAGTGTGATGGGGTGGATAGCCTCTGAAGTATTATCCTAACTAACTAACATTGAGGAAAGCGGAATTGGGCTGGTTCTATATACAGTCAGGACCCCCAATACGCGAGAATAGGGGTGACAGGAGGCATCGCGTATTGTGGAACTAACTTTAAATAGGAATAATTAGATATGGGTGACATCTCTCAATTATGGCCTATTTTCGAAATTTTTGGCCCTATTTTCGAAATTTTTGGCTCTACAGTACAGGCTATATCTTATATATAAGAACAACAATGAATAAAAATATGAAACCTTACCTTAAAATTAGTAGTAGATAGGCTAGGACTAGGACCGTAGGACTTCACAATTTTCTCCAACTTCTCCCTCCCTGACCAAATCGTACGAACAGTTTACTCTGACAAGCCCATAGCACGGCCTATTGCACAGTTTCCTTCTCCTTTTTTCTTGCGATCCAACACTTCCACCTTCATTTTGTGTGTTATCTTCTTATATTGGCGTGGCATGGCGAAAAAAAGGCAGGCACTACAAACGTTTGGTCACTCCGCGCGGCTATGAGCGGGACTGTGGGAGGGAGGGAAGGCAGGCGTATTCCCTTCTTCTTCTTCTTCTTCTCTTTTCGGAGCCACGCCTGGGCCTCGCGAAATGTAGACCGTGCTCGCGTATCAAGCGGGAATAGCGGATTTGGCCCCTTCTTAGCTCTCGATTCGTGTATTGTGGTACCACCTCGCGTAATTAATGTTTTTGGTTATTTTCGAGGGGTAACTCGTGTATTAGGGTTTTCGCGCATTGTGGAATCGCGTATTGGGCGACCTGACTGTACTATTAAAGTTGTAGAGGTGTCGAGTGTTGAGTAGCCTATAGCTAGGCTACATTTCATACAAACGTTCATCATGGCTTTCTGTTGGTTGTACTATACATGTATGGTAGCCTATGTGGTGGTGACTGAATAGCCTAATTAAGTGATTGTTTGTGAGGGTGGATTGGGACATTGATGCAGATTTGATGAGTGCATGATTGTGATAATAATGTATGTGGTATTTCATTAATATTTAAATGATGTGACACGTAGGCCACTACTCATACAGTAGGCTATATGGGACTAGGCCTAGTTATATTTGGGGAACTCATTGTATCATGCATGCATGGCTGTTAAAGATAAACATATCAGAAAATGTGTGTGATAGGATTAAAATAGCTGAAATTGTCTGTTGTGCGGTATTAAGTGATTGGGCTACTTTTGGGCAAGTTTGGAGATGTGATGTGCGCTGGCAACCTTGGAATGCACACACACACACACACGCACGCACGACACAATCTATAACTGAACATTTTACCTTTATTAAGACTATAATCCACATTATATTAAGATTTCCATCTGTGAGAAACAAATATCTACCACCATTACTGCCAATGTGCACATAGATGCACAACTAATGTCAAATTTAACAAAGTAAGTTAAGTGTGGAAGAGATGTTTACTGTCCGAGAAGTTTCGTTTAATGACTATTATGGGTAGCGAACACTGACATCAATTTATTATGCGCTTGCCAGATCTGAAACTAGTTTATAATTGTATAATCTAATATCCAGTAAAGTGGCTAATGACGATTATTTTATAAGTTCATCTCGAGTTTTTATACATATAATTTAATTTTAGGACATGGATACCTATTTATTAAAATATTAACAGGACTATTTTTCGAATGACTGCCATGTGTTTTTGTGGGCCTAATCAAATATGTTTTATTAATCATAAATACTTTGTATATTGGACAATGTACTGAATAGAATGTTAGAGTAATATGTCTGTAACATTCATGACTATAGAAATCTAGTGATATTTTGATGACTGCGATTTAAAAAATTCAATTCACACGATGGCAACAAATTTAGGTTGGTGCGAACCAAAGGTGGGAAAAATAGCAGACAAATTTTTTATTTCCCCCCATTGTCCAAACAGTGGTTTAGAGTGGGTAAGGGAACATTGGAAAGGGAACTACTGCCCTGTAACTAATGTCCGTGGCAGGATTAGGAAGTTAGTAGGGGACAGATGGGTTAGTAACTGAGGGGGGGGATAAAATAAAGTTATTCATTTACAAACGCAGTCAGTCGCGGGTTTGATGCAAGATATTTGTCTAGGCCAAGTTTAAATGAATCAACGGTGCTGCAGTCTAGAACGTCTCGAGGGAAGCCCATTCCACAAGTTAACAACTCGATTGAAGAAGAAATTCTTAGATTCGTGCGAGTTAAAAGATTTACCGATAATTTTGCAGCCGTTTCCCCGCATGTAATTAGATTGGTCGATAGTGAAGTACAGTACAGTACTTACTACAGTTCATATTGTCGATGCCTTTGATGATTTTGAACACTTGAATTAAGTCGCCTCTTAATCTGCGCGGGGTTAAAGAAAATAGATTTAATTCTCTAAGACGCTCCTTGTATGGTTTGTTCTTTAGGCTAGGTATCATTTTGGTAACTCTACGTTGAACTCGTTCTAGCTTGTCTATATCTTTTTGGTAATAAGGGCACCAGGATTGAACGCAGTATTCCAGAAGAGGGCGGACTAAGGAATTGTAAAGGGTTAGGACAACTTCTTTGGATTTATGCTCAAATAACCTGCCTATAAAGCCAATTATTTTGTTTGCTTTCTTAACAACTTCTGAATATTGTTGACTCAGTTTTAGGTTACTTGATATTGTTACTCCCAGATCGGTTTCTCTGTTTACATTCTTAAGCTGAGTGCCATTCATCGAATAGTTTGCCTTCTCATTTTGGTATCCGATATGTAGTACTGTACTTTACATTTATCCACATTGAAACTCATTTGCCAAATTTGGGCCCAACATGACAACTTATCTAGATTGTGTTGCATATCGTCAACTTGTTCTTTTGAGAGTACACTATTTGCAATTTTTGTATCGTCAGCAAATTTTGAGATTGTACAGGTGAGACCCTCATCTATGTCGTTGATGTAAATTAGAAAGAGATTTGGTCCTAGTACCGATCCCTGGGGTACCCCGCTACTTACATTGATCCATTTAGATGCCTTACCGTTTATCACTACTCTTTGCTTTCTGTTGCGGAGCCAATTTTCTATCCATTTCAACACACCGTCTTGTATTCCATGCGCTTTTAGTTTTAGCAGTAAACGTTTGTGGGGAACTTTGTCAAAGGCCTTTTGAAAATCAAGGTATATAATATCTACAGCTTTACTCTCATCATAGAGGTTGAGGATATCGTGGAAGAAGTGTAAGAGATTTGTTAAACAGGAACGTTTGCTACGAAAGCCGTGTTGAGTATCTCTAAATATGTTATTTTCCTCTAAGTGATTTACGAGTCTGTCTCTTATGAGCGTTTCTAGCATTTTTCAGACAACTGAAGTTAAGCTAATTGGACGATAGTTACTGGGTAGGGATTTGCTGCCTTTTTTTAAAATCCGTGTTATGTTAGCTAGCTGCCACTGATCAGGCATAGTTCCAGACTGCAAGGATTCATTGAATAGCAATGTCAGTGGTTTGGAGAGCTCATCCTTAGCTTCCATTAGAACTCTAGGTGAGATTGTATCAGGTCCAGGCGTTTGATTTACCTTGAGTTTATCTAAACATTTCAATACTTCTCTCTGTAATGCTGATATTGCTTAGAACATCAGAATTATCTATCTGAATCGGCAATGCTGTAGGGATATCAATGAGGTCTTCTGTTGTAAAAACTGATGCAAAGAAGGTAGTGAGGGCATTACTCATTTGTACTTCGTCTTTGGTATATTCTCCATTTTCATCGACTAAAGGTCCTACAGTTGAAGTAACTACTCTCTTCTTTCTGATATAACTATAGAATTCTTTTGGGTTTGTTTTACTTTGATTCGCAACATGTAACTCCAGGGTCTTTTTACTTTGCTTAATTAACCTTTTGGCTTTGCGTCGTAGTTCTACAAATTTCACACCCGTTCTTCGTCATTTTGTGAGGATTTTAATCTATCATTAGCAAACTTTTTAGCAAGCAGACAGTTTGAAATATCTTTATTCCACCATTTGGGCTTATCATTATGGCCTGTACGCCATATTTTTGATGGTATGCAGTCTTGCACTGCTTTTAGGTAAGTGTTTGCGAACGATTCCCAAGACGTATTTATGTCGTTATTGTTAATTAAAAAGCTCCAGTCAGTTTCTTTAACCCTTGTCTAGCGGGGTGTTTTGGGCTCATTTGGGCATATTCAGGCCCTCCTGCATGATAAATCAAGCATCTGCATGAAACAAAAATTATTTAGCAAAAAACTAGGCACTAAAAGCTTCAAAATTAGACCAGAACGAGCTACGTAGCACTCGTGGTTCTCTTGCAGTGGTGCCACGAACATGGAAGTTTAGCATATATCGGTATATTTTTCCCAGCTATGCTCACTACTGGCTACACTGCCGGCCTCTCGAGAACACAGGGAACATGAGTTAATGGGCGGCGGTAAGCCCTGGGAGTCGGCTGTCTGGCCCGCTGAGCTCCCGGCCATTTGCACTCTATTTTAACCCTTTAAAAGCCTTAATAATGCTCCTAACTTGCTGCAAATTGGTGCACGACTTAAGTCGAGCGCCGCCAATAAGGGGTTGAACATTGCTCTAAGTTTACGAAAGTTTGCTTGCTTGAAATTAGGGACTTTCTCGATGCTGCTATTTGGTTCGTTACTAGTAAACTTTAAACTGAAAGTTATCGTACGATGGTCGCTGTTACTGAATTCATCACCGACATTCAAATTCTCTATCAATTCTTCTTTTGTTAAAAGTACAAGGTCAAGGACATTATTTCCACGGGTTGGAGATCTAACAAATTGATATAGCGAACTCTTGCAAATTTGCATACAGGTCTTGTCCAGAGTGTGAAGTAATACTATCTCCCCACTTGGTCACAGGTAAATTGAAGTTGCCAAAAATTACGGTATCATGCGAGTTACTTAAGTCTGCAATTTGCTCATAAATTTCTCGGTCAGTTTGCACTGATTGAGCTGGAGGTCTGTATATTAGTGCAAGTATTATTTTTGTACCTTTATTATTCTTTATTAGCACAAAGGATGTGTCGACGTTCAAAATTTGAGGTTTTGACAAGAGGGTCGGGGTAAGACTTTCTTTGATAAAAAATAAAACTCCACCTCCATATCTATTAATTCGGCTTTTCTCAAATATTACATAACCGGGAAGTGAATACTCTGCTAAATAGTCTCTGCCTTCTGTATTGAGCCAAGATTCTGTTATGCCAATAACATCGTACTTTTCCGTAAACACTAGTTGCTCTAAATCTGAAAATTTATTGCGTATGCTACGAGCGTTTGCATAGAAAACATTCAAAGTTTTGGATTTGGAATTCACGGAACGCTCTTTATTCAAATTACAGTATTGGTTCTGCTCGGATCTACATTTATGTACCTGTCTGCCCTCAGTCCTCGATCCTCGTCCCTGGGTGTCCTCGATCATTGTTCCTAGTGGTCCTCGATCATTGTTTCTGGTGGTCCTCCGTTCTCGCTGTCCTCGATCGTCGTCCCTGGTAGTTCTCGGTCCTCGATCGTCGCCCCTGGTCGTCCACGGTCCTCGATCCTTGTCCCTGGTGGTCCTCGGGCCTCGAACCTCGTCCCTGGTGGTCCTTGGTTGGCTCTGCTTTTTCTCCGAAAATCCTTTGCTGCGTCGTGAAGCAGGCGGCCAAATCTTGCTGCTCCCACCTGGTTCAGATGGACTCCATCTGCTACAAACAGATAATCTTCACGGTAGAAGTCATTCCAGGTACTGTATTGATAAATCCAACGTTTTCTTCCCTGCAGAGGTTAGCCAGACGACGATTTACGCTAGTGGCTATATTGAAGAATCGGCTCTCCACACTGATCCTGGGGACGATCCCTGATATGATGACTTTTCCTTATATTTCTGAATCAGCTTCCAGTACTTCAGCATGAGGTCCTCCGATCGGGTCCGCTGCACGTCATTAGATCCGACTTGAATGACGTACATTGTGCATAAGGGGGCTAACTTTGAAACTTCGTTGACTGCAGCTGCAACGTCGTCCACACCGCCACCCGGTATACAAAAGCACTTCCTGGTACTGGGTGCCCTGGCGCAGAACTCCATAAGTGGTCCACGAACCATGGAATATCCTACGAGCCGAATTTCTTCTATTTCTTCTTCGTCGTCTAAGTCCGCAAGAATCTGGTAACGGTTCTAGCGCATGGTTTCGGTGATGATCCTCCTTGTGATGGGGTGAACGTTGTTTCTCACGACGCGGAAGTTGTCCTGAGATGGAGCGGAGTAATTTTTTTCCTGACGTGGTGCATGTACTGAAGCAGGTACTGTACCACTATATCAGGCGTTGGGCTGTTGGAAGATGCCGCAATGGTAGTAATTGCTTCATTTGATGATACTCCTACGTTGAACGTCGCAAATTCTTGGAGTATTTCCAGCTTCTTGGTGAGGGCGTTAATCTTGACGTTAGCTTCATCCAGTTTAGCTGCCAAATCTTCTCGGAGCTGGCAGAATCGGCAGACATGAACATCGGGGCAGGCAAACATGGTAGGGCCAAACCTACCAGAACAGTTCATGCAGGCGCGAGACATGGTGACAATAACAAAACTTCAAATCACTTCACTCTAAGTCACTTCTAATCACTTGTCTCATTCAGAACACTTTATTCACTTCACACACTTCAGATCACTTTACTCACTGTAAATCACTTCACTCACTTTAAATCACTTCACGTCAATTCTAATACAATTTAAGCCTGAAAATTATACTTTTACATCAAGTCAATAATACACTTTAACCCCTTATTGGCAGCGCTCGACTTAAGTCGTGCACCAATTTGCAGCAAGTTAGGAGCATTATTAAGGCTTTTAAAGGGTTAAAATCGAGTGCAAATGGCCGGGAGCGCAGCGGGCCAGACAGCCGACTCCCAGGGCTTACCGCCGCCCATTAACTCATGTTCCTTGTGTTCTCGAGAGGCCGGCAGTGTAGCCAGTAGTGAGCATAGCTGGGAAAAATATACCGCTATACGCTAAACTCCCATGTTCGTGGCACCACTGCAAGAGAACCACGAGTGCTACATAGCTCGTTCTGGTCTCATTTTGAAGCTTTTAGTGCCTAGTTTTTTGCTGAATAAATTTCTTTTCATGCAGATACTTGATTGATCATTCAGGAGGGCCTGAATATGCCCAAATGAGCCCAAAACACCCCGCTAGACAAGGGTTAAAAACACTTATCTCACTTTATAAACACTTCACTTACTTGAATAGGCCTAACCGAAAAAAAAAATGTTGAAATACGCACAAATAGGTTATCAGCGGTGATAGCCTAACCGAAAATTAAAAAACAAACAAATATTTTAAAATTTAAATACGCAGTGATAGCCGAACCAAAATTGTTTTTGTTTAAATTTAAACAGAAATAGGCCACCAGGGGCGATAGCCTAGCCTAACCGAAAACAAAAATTATGAAATACCGGTATGCAGAAATAGGCCACCAGCGGTGATAGCCTAACCGAAAATTACGAAATTGAAATACGCAGAAATAGGCCACCAAGGGTGATAGCCTAGCCTAACCGAAAACAAACACTATATAATACGTAGAAATAGGCTACCAGGAGTGATAACCTACCTAAAAAACAAAAAAACAAATATATATAATAAAATATGTAACTAAATATACAATTCACCAAATAGGGATTATATAAAAATAAAGTGCAACTGCACACAAGGGGTTAATATACTGTATCAACAGATGGCGCTGGTGTCACTGTAGGCTAGTCAAGCAGGGGAGCAGGTCTTTCCCACCCTCAGACCATTCTGACTAGAAGATCCCGCCCGCTTAGCTAGGTCCTTCCCGCCCGAATGTTGTGGGCGGGAAGAGCCAAGCAATCAATCTTTCCTTGGCTGATTCCGGCCTCCAAGATTAGACCGTCCCGCCCATTTGTATGGTTCACACAACCTCAGCTGATCTTGCCTAAATGTGCGATGCAAAAGCCTGTAACCTTGAAATTCGTGATTGCATTATATATTTTGTCTATTATGAGGCAATTTTATTCAGATTAGGAAGGTTATTCGAGACAGTCTTAAGCATTTCAACTATCACAGATCCTTCCTAAGCTGTATGAGATTGTCTAATGACAGCCGGAATTAATAAAAAGGTGACATAAACTTCAAGGGGTAATGTCACGTTTTCATGATCACTCCATTATTCGCTACTCTATTTGCAAAGTAACTAATTTCTATAAACATGGGAAATATGCTAATCACCATCGGCTGAAAATGGACAATTGGCAAATTAATTGGTTGTGATTTTTCCTATTAATGGGCGTGTTTTAGTCTGATCGTCATATATATATACACAAGGTTAGATACAATCACAAATTTCAAGGCTACAGGCTTTTGCATTGCACATTTAGGCAAGCACACTTTAAGGTATACGCGAACCTTACAAACGGGCGGGACGGTCTAATCTTAGAAGGCGGAATCAACCAAGGAAGGATTGATGTTTGGCTCTTCCCGCCTACAACATTCGGGCGGGAAGGACCTAGCTAAGCGGGCGGGATCTTCTAGTCGGAATGGTCTGAGGGCGGAATAGTCAGTAAGCCGTCAAGCAGGATCATATTTAGATAATCAAAGTTATCAGTCAAAGGTTACTACAAGATCATGCAAGCAACAACTAAAATTACAGATATATATAGCTACAGTAGGATACTGAATATGATAACTACTAGAGTTAATAAGAAAATACAAAGCTAGGTCGATTAGAGGTGTGAGTCGTCTGCTACAAGCTAGGATAAAAAATGTAAACAACAATGTTTATCAGTCAGAAAAGCAATAAAATAACGTGCACAGCAACTACAGAACTATGTGGAGGTTAAACAAGCACTTAACTACTGTTCATGCAATGAATAAAGGGAATAGGGTTATGAATTATGGTTAATGCCTTTCATCCAAAAAAATGCAAGTACATGTGGATTGGGACAAGCAAGATAGACAAGGTAGGATACAGTATGTATGAAGCGATGGAGGAAGTGAATGCAGAAAAGGATATAGGAGTAGTGATAGACAATAAGTTAAATTTCTCAGAACATTTAGCGGAAAAGATAAACAAAGCCAATAGAATTGTAGGGCTGATAAGGAGGACATTTGTGTCACTTGACGAAGAAATCTTCAGGAATCTCTATACAGCGCTGGTTAGGCCGCACCTGGCATATGCGAACCAGGTGTGGGCTCCATATATGGTAAAGGATATAGAAGCAGTGGAGAAAGTGCAGAGGAGAACTAGCAAGCTGGTACCAACATTGAAGAACGCGGGCTATGAGCAGAGGTTGAGGACACTGGGACTTCTGACACTGGCATATAGGAGAAAGAGAGGGGATATGATAGAGACTTTTAAGATAGTGTCAGGAAAGTATGATGAGGATGTGTGTGAAGGTATCTTATTGATGCGGGAGGGAACAAGAACAAGAGGACACTCTAAGAAAATTTACAAAGAAAGAAATAGGCTTGAAAAGGCAAAGAACTCATTTTGTGATAGAGTGGTAAATGAGTGGAACGCACTGCCCCAGTATGTAGTCGATTCCGAATCAATAAGGAAGTTTGAAAGTAATCTTGATAAAGCATGGGGAAGACAAGATTTGAAGTTTGATTATAAAGCAAAAATACAGAATAGTGAAAATGTTGCGTCTGCTGCCGCCGCCGCCAACACCGTGAACGAACGCAGTAGTGCAAGTACTGGCACTGAGCTGGTTACACAGGCCTAGTTTTTGCCTTTTTCCAGAGGATCTACTGTAAGAAACTGTAAGAAATACTCAAATTATGATCGAGTTTTCTCAGTGGCGATGCGGGGCTGTTGACGGTGGGAGATCCGGCGTGAGAGTACTGCAAGATTTTATAGTTATTATTTAAAATTCATAGTTATAATTATGCTTTACAATTTTGAAATATATGAACACAAAACCACAACATAGGGTGTACATCACTAGGCTACATGCACAAGTGAATCTGTTTCCCAAGCAAATAAATCGCACATAAAACAATGCACTCTCGTCATGTTCAAGGAATTAGTCAATTTGGGAAGTTCAGGACGTTCTGGTAAATTCTTATACATTCTGTATGAATAAAGAAAGTATCAGTGGAGTCTGGCATCTAACGCATTTTGATCTAACGAATCTGTATCTAACGACCCTTTTGGAGCCCTACCCGATCTCGTAAACTAACGATCCAAAATCCCTATCTAACGGCAATTATTCTGGGTGCCCGGGATCGAATTTGCAAATTTCTCACTGATCGCTAAATGTTTAACGCTACCTGGCGTCCCTAGCTCCCTCCCCGCCACTATCATCTAGTGTTGCCAATTTAGCTACTTTCCCGCTAGATCTGGAGATATTTACTTCGATCTAGAGGCAAATTCGTACATCTAGCAACATGAATTATAGCGATGGGCTGGTCTATCAGAGTGAGACCTGAGCGATCTCTGCCATACCCATAGCTTACTCTGACTGTTCCTTTTACTTATATATTTTCTAGATGTCAAGTGACGGCGTCTCTTCCGTGGATTGACCTCCCAATCTACCAAGATTGGAAGCTAAAGTGTCACATTATTCCTTTGCCCCTCAACTTTCTCTTCATAATTGCTGAGGGGCACAGGGCCCTGGGTGGGGCTTTGGTTTCCCGGGCGTTTACGCACCCTCTCAGCTCCCCGCCATGGAGTGGCTTCGGTCACCCAGGCTTTATTGTGGTCGGCAGGGAGGGTTCTGTGGGGGCGCTCGTTTATGGCCTTGGCCTTACTCGGGGCCTTGGGGCTGTTCGGCCAGGCAGCTTGGAGAACAACAACAACAATAACAACATGAATTATAGCGATGTTCTTGATATTTGAGCCATTTTGTTAGTAGGCTAATATTCTGGAGATTATGGCATTATTCTAGCGATTTTCGTTATTTATTTACTATCTAGCGGACTGTATTTGGTAACCCTGCTATCGTCAGTCCGAGCCAACCTTTTGTTCTGCCTTCCGAAATTCCGTCTCATCTAGCAATTGTCTGGCGGTGTGTTACGCATTTGATGATGTCAACCCAAGCCTCAGGTACTGGAGGGGGGAGTGGACAGAATGGAAACATGCAACAAAGAAAGAGAAAAGTACCAGTGAAGAGGCAGAGGCACGGGCAGAGAGAGAGAGAGAGAGAGAGAGAGAGAGAGAGAGAGAGAGAGAGTACAAAGGAAAGGAAATCAAGCAACAACAGATCTAGTGACCCTTCTAGGTTGCTTGTCCTCCAAAACACTGAGGATCAAGTGTCCAAACAGTGGTTTAGAGTGGGTAAGGGAACATTGGAAAGGGAACTACTGCCCTGCCACTAACGTGGCAGGACTAGGAAGTTAGTAGGGGACATATGGGTTAGTAACTGAGGGGAGGATAAAGTTATTCATTTACAAACGCAGTCAGTCGCGGGTTTGATGCGAGATATTTGTCTAGGCGGAATTTAAATGAATCAACGGTGCTGCAGTCTATAACGTCTCGGGGAAGCCCATTCCACAAGTTGACAACTCGATTGAAGAAGAAATTCTTAGATTCGTGCGAGTTAAAAGATTTACCAATAATTTTGCAACCGTTTCCCCGCGTGTAATTAGATTGGTCGATAGTGAAGTACTTACTACAGTTCATATTGTCGATGCCTTTGATGATTTTGAACACTTGAATTAAGTCGCCTCTTAATCTGCGCTGGGTTAAAGGAAATAGATTTAATTCTCTAAGACGCTCTTCGTATGGTTTGTTCTTTAGGCTAGGTATCATTTTGGTAACTCTACGTTGAACTCGTTCTAGCTTGTTTATATCTTTTTGGTAATAAGGGCACCAGGATTGAACGCAGTATTCCAGAAGAGGGCGGACTAAGGAATTGTAAAGGGTTAGGATAACTTCTTTGGATTTATGCTCAAATGACCTGCCTATAAAGCCAATTATTTTGTTTGCCTTCTTAACAACTTCTGAACATTGTTGACTCGGTTTTAGGTTACTCGATATTGTTACTCCCAGATCAGTTTCTCTGTTTACATTCTTAAGCTGAGTGCCATTCATCGAATAGTTTGCTTTCTCATTTAGGTATCCGACATGTAGTACTTTACATTTATCCGCATTGAAACTCATTTGCCAAATTTGGGCCCAACATGACAATTTATCTAGATTGTGTTGCATATCGTCAACTTGTTCTTTTGAGAGTACGCTATTTGCAATTTTTGTATCGTCAGCAAATTTTGAGATTGTGCAGGTGAGACCCTCATCTATGTCGTTGATGTAAATTAGAAAGAGAATTGGTCCTAGTACCGATCCCTGGGGTACCCCGCTACTTACATTGGTCCATTTAGATGCCTTACCGTTTATGACTACCCTTTGCTTTCTGTTGCGGAGCCAATTTTCTATCCATTTCAACACACCGTCTTGTATTCCATGCGCTTTTAGTTTAGCAGTAAACGTTTGTGGGGAACTTTGTCAAAGGCCTTTTGAAAATCAAGGTATATAATATCTACAGCTTTACTCTCATCGTAGAGGTTGAGGATATCGTGGAAGAAGTCTAAGAGGTTTGTTAAACAGGAACGTTTTTTACGAAAGCCGTGTTGAGTATCTTTAAGTATGTTATTTTCCTCTAAGTGATTTACGAGTCTGTCTCGTATGACCGTTTCTAGCATTTTACATACAACTGAGGTTAAGCTAATTGGACGATAGTTACTGGGTAGGGATTTGCTGCCTTTTTTTAATATCGGTGTTACGTTGGCTAGCTTCCACTGATCAGGCATAGTTCCAGACTGCAAGGATTTATTGAATAGTAATGTCAGTGGTTTGGAGAGCTCATTCTTAGCTTCCTTTAGAACTCTAGGCGAGATTGTATCAGGTCCTGGCGTTTTATTTACCTTGAGTTTATCTAAACAATTCAATACTTCTCTCTCTGTAACGGTGATATTGCTTAGAACATCTGAATTATCAATCTGAATCGGCGATGGTGTAGGGATATCACTGAGGTCTTCTGTTGTAAAAACTGATGCAAAGAAGGTATTGAGGGCATTACTCATTTGTACTTCGTCTTTGGTGTATTCTCCTTTTTCATCGACTAACGGTCCAACAGTTGAAGTAACTACTTTTTTCTTTCTGATATAACTATAGAATTCTTTGGGTTTGTTTTACTTTGATTCGCAATATGTAACTCTAAGGTCTTTTTACTTTGCTTAATTAACTTTTTGGCTTTGCGTCGTAGCTCTACAAATTTCACCCGTTCTTCGTCATTTTGTGAGGATTTTAATCTATCATTAGCACATTTTTTAGCAAGCAGGCTAGAGAGAGAGAGAGAGAGAGAGAGAGAGAGAGAGAGAGAGAGAGAGAGAGAGAGAGAGCTTGCTTGCTTGCTTGCTTGCTTGCTTGCTTGCTTGCTTGCTTGCTTGCTTGCTTGCTTGCTTGCTTGCTTGCTTGCTTGCTTGCTTGCTTGCTTGCTTGCTTGCCTAGCGTCCCTGCCTCGGATATCGTAGACATTGTCTAACCTACAGTACACACCTCATTAATTATTATTAACTCATAGGTTGGTTTATTATTAATTCTTCTAATAATTATTATATTACATGATGTGTATTTATTTAAGGTCTCAAAATAGTACTCGGAAGGGTAAAAATAGGTGAAAAATGGGGACCTTGTCTAAATTTTGACACCAATTACCATTTTTCCCATAAGTTTATGTATTTACATCTAACGAATCTGGATCTAACGTTTTTTTTTTTTGGGCACCTAATATTCGTTAGATGTGAGATCTTACTGTACAATTTATGTCAAAATTTTCTATTCAAGCAAACAACTTTGCAATCTGACAAGATATTAACAATAGTACAAATACATCACTCACTAACGATAGTGTTATCGGGTAGGTACTAGTGAGCATAGCATGAACAATTGACCCCTACAAATAACCTAAAGTACATTTATAGTACAAATAAATTAAGGATATCACAAAGGCAAGCAATTGATACCATCAACAGTGAATGGATACAACAAAATAAAGTACTGTACAATAATTGTAAAATATGAAGAAGCAACAACAGATTAAAACAAAGAGTACTCCTTTAACAAGAACAATTAATTTTTATAAAAAATCAATAATAACAATAGAAGTAGATAAACAATAAATAAATATAGACAAACAGTAAGCAGAGGTAATAAGAGAAACTTCAAGTAAAAAAATGCTTGATTAAAATTACAGTAGGCCTATAGTATTCCCTTTTCCCCTTACTCGACTTAATTTCCTCTTGGCTAAGCTTGAAAGCTAGATTTTCGTCTTTAATCAAATCCACTTCCCTCTGAAGTTTAACATTAACCTCCCTTAGAGCCAAGACCTCTTCCTTCACCACAACCATCTCTTCCCTTACCTGGAGAATAAGATGATGCAGTTCAGTAAAGGACTCACATTCCATACCTGACATGATCCCAAAAAGATATCAGATTTAAGAATACAGTCACAATAATTTACCTAAAAAAGATTAAATTTATTTAACAATTTACTTGTATCAAAAGCTCTGTCTACTAAGAGTCTGTATAGTAACGTAGCTTTAGTGCAAAAGTCATCTAGTTTAGTGCAAATTTTACAAAATCTTATTAGTTGGGAATAAAGACAATTATATGTCATTTTATTATCAATATTACTACAGTAAACCCTCGCTATCTCGGACCTCTAGAAGTCGGAAACCCGCACTTCTCGGACTGGCATCGGCCTCTCGGAAATTTCGCCGTATATCTCGGAAAATTCCGAGATGTAAGGGGAAAACTCCGAGGGTCCATATGGTCTGTCGGACAGGTGTCATATATCTCGGAAAATTCCGAGATCTAAGGGCAAATTCCGAGATCTAAGGCTACAGTGAGGTGGAGAAGGACAGTGAAATGGAGAAGGAAAGTTATATTTATAATATATGTCTGCTGGATACTGTACAGGTACTGTAATTTATATTGAATCTACGTTGTTATTCATAGGGAAGTCTCTGTTTTCTCTGGTGGCTCGGACTCCCTCTTCCAATTCGGACATTTTCCTCTCCTAAGTCGGACATAAGTCGGACTTCGGACATCTCGGAAAATCGGACATTTCGGACTGGGTCTCCCCCCAATTAGTCCGAGATAGCGAGGGTTTACTGTACTAGGGAAAGGAAAGATTATTTCGTTAAATTAAAATTGTCAATTTTGTGATATACTTTAACCCTCCAGCCCCGGCTATGTATTATATATATATTCCTCGAAACCCGGGTGTTTTGGACGAAAAACGTCTAGGCTAGGCTACCGTATATTCGTTAATCAGACTGCTTCCCGCATTCCCGCGCATCCCCAAGCGTAGCTGTATTATTTACCTGTAGAATGGCATTAAGTAGAGCTCTCTAAGTCAACTGGTTGAGCTGTGATGATGATTTCATTGGAGATAACTTTATGGCCAAAACAGCCACTTTACACCACTTTTCGATACTTAACAACAACATACAGGCACACACGAACAAGCAACGCTCTCCTTCTTGTGGCCGGAGATGCGGGGCGTTGGTCCAGCCGGCTGTTGTTTACATGCGTCGGACCGACGCCTCGCACACGAAGCTCACAGGCTTTCAACCACTGGGCGTTCAAGAGGCCTTCCGGGTACCTGTTATATGCTTTTTTATGGGCGTTCAAGAGGTCTTCCGTGGTGAGAGGGTTAAGTGTGCACTGTTCATTAACAATGGGAAGGGAGATCGGCAGGAGTGTTCAAGTTATAGAGGTATTAGTTTATTATCAGTGTTTGAAAAGCTGTATGGCAGGGTGTTGATAGAGAGGATAATAAAGTGTACAGAAGTTGCAATAGGAGAAGAACAGTGTGGTTTTAGGAGGGGAAGAGGGTGCGTGGATCAGATTTTTGAAGTAAGACAGTTATGCGAGAAGTATTTAGAGAAGCATAAGGAGATATTTTGGGCTTTTATGGATTTGGAAAAAGCGTATGATCGTGTGGATCGTGAAGCAATGTGGAAGGTGTTACGGATTTATGAAATTGGAGGAAATTTGTTAAAAGCAGTTAAGAGTTTTTATGAAGGGAGCAGAGCGTGTGTTAGAGTAGGAAATGGTGAATGGTTTGAGGTAGATGTAGGTTTGCGACAGGGTTGTGTAATGTCACTGGCTGTTTAATATATTTATGGACGGTGTGGTGAGGGAGGTGAAAATGAGAACTATGGGAAGAGGATTGGTTTTAGTAGGAAAAAATGCTAGAGATTGGGAGTTGAATCAGTTGCTGTTCGCTGTTGACACAGCGTTGGTGGCGGATTCTGAGGAGAAACTGCAGCGGGTAGTCAAAGAGTTTGGTGTGGTTTGTGGGAGGAGGATACTGAAAGTGAACGTCAAGAAAAGTAAAGTCTATCTATCTATCTATTGCCTGACGCTGTGATCCCCGAAGGGGTGGCCATGAATGAACCGCCCCCACGCACCTCTGTCTCCAGTCAGTCGACGCCCCTCCTCCCAACCAGCATCGCCTTCATCCTTCCACCTCTCTTTCGGTTTACATCTCCCTCTCTGTCCTTCCACCTCGCTCTCGTACACCCTCTTAGTCATTCTCTCACTTCCTATACGTTCCATATGGCCGAACTATCTCAAGGTGTTCCTTTTCACACTTTCTAGCACATCTACCTCCACACCACACCTCCTTCTTACTTCCTCATTCGTCTGTCTGTCCCTCCATGTAACTCCGCACGCATTTCTCAAGTAACTCATTTCCACCCCTCTCACTCTTGCTCTGTCTCTTCTTGAACATCCGTGCTTCACTTTCGTAAGTCAGTGTCGGGATTACCACACTGTCATGCAAGGACTTCTTCACTTCCATACTGACCACCCTATTTCTTGTTACTGCTTTCAGCATTCCTACAACTCTCTTCCCCTGTTGCACCCTCTCCCGCACTTCTTCATCCATAGTCCCATCTTTACTCAACACACTGCCCAGATACTTAAATGAGCTGACGATCTCCATAGCCTGACCTTTCAACTTCACCTTACACTCTGTGGCTTCACCCCTTTCAAAGACCATAACCTTACTCTTCCCCGGATTTACCCTCAGATTCGTTTTTTTGCACACGGTTCCAAACATATTTACCAGACCCTGCAACTCCCATTAATTATTGCTCTTCAGAACTGTATCATCAGCAAACAGCAGTACAGGTAGCTTCCACTCATTTCCCTCCCTTTTCAGCGATACACCAACATCCACTGCTCTTCCTTGTATTTCTTTCATTACTCCATCCATATATACAGTAAACAACCACAGGGACATCACACACCCCTGTTTCAACCCAACATTCAGGTCAAAGAACTCGCTCTGCTCATTCTCCACACGCAGTGCCGCCTTTGCACCCTCATACATGCTCTTCACTGCTTTCAGCAACTTGCCATCTACTCTGTATATTCTAAGTACTTTCCACATACCTTCTCTATCCACTCTGTCATAGGCCTTCTCCAAGTCCATAAAGGCAACATACACCTTTTGTTGCTTCTCCAGATATTTCTCCACAACACAATTCAGGGTAAAAATCTGATCTACAAATCCTCTTCCCTTCCTAAAACTGCCCTGCTCGTCACCTATCCATTTCTCCGTTCACACTCTCACTCACTCTCTCAATCACTACCCTACTGTACACCTTCCCTAGTACGCTTAGAAGACATATTCCTCGGTGGTTACCACACTCCTCTTTCCCCTTTACCCTTATATAGGGGGACTAAAGTAATGGTGTGTAATAGGGGTGATTGTAGGGTGAATCTAGATGTGAGGCTGGATGGGGAAATATTGGAACAAGTATAGTGTTTTAAATATCTAGGAGGAACGATAAGCAGGAGTGGAGGTATGGAAATAAAGGTAAAACAGAGAGTGTGTGAAGGAAGGAAGGTTTTCGGAGCAATGGGAAGTACAGTCGACCCTCGATTTATCGGACTAATAGGGGGGAAACGGTGTCCGTAGCTGGAAAATTGCCTCCGGACTTCGCCGATTTAGCCCTAATATGCCTCGAAAATTAAGATTTTTAACTTTCCGGGTGTTTTTATGTCTTTCCTTACATATTGCACATATAAATAAAAAAAAATTTAATAAAAATTTTCTTTCATTACCGAGATAAACAAATAAAAACCATAGAAATACAGGGGTTTGCCGGGAAACTGGTGCGCTGCGCCAGCCAATTACCGGACTTTTTTTCAAGCATCGGACTTTGTCCGTTGCTGGGTCCATTGTCCGGCTACGGACAGAGTCCGTTAAATCAGAAATCTGTTGGATCAGGGTCCGTTAAATCGAGGGTCGACAGTATGTGGAAGGTGAGAAATCTCGGAATGAAAGTAAAAAGTGCAATGTATCGAGGAATTGTTGTACCAACAGTGATGTATGGGGCTGAGACATGGGCTCTGAAGGAAAAGGAGAGAAGAAAGCTGGATGTGATGGAGATGAGCTGCTTGAGGATTATGTGTGGAGTTACTCGTAGAGACAGATTGAGGAATGAAGAGATACATAGGCGAGTGGGGCAGCAGGAACATTTGTCGGCCAGAGTGGACAGAAGGGTGCTGAGCTGGTATGGTCATGTTGAACGAATGGAAGATGAAAGGCTTACAAAGAGAATATTTGAGTCAGATACAAGGGGAGATAGAGGGGCAGGAAGACCCCATTGAGATGGAGAGACTGTGTAAGACAAGCTTTGGATGATAGAGGAATGACTATAGATCAAGCAAGGGAAGTGGTAATAAACAAGAATTAATGGAAAATGCTTGTGAATAGGCGAGTGAACATGTGGTCATTTGGGGGAAGGGGCCGGGCACAAGTTGGACTAGATAATAGTCCATCAGGCGCCTGGCCCGGGGAGACGGTTTAAATGAAGGGTACGCCTTGAAGTGTGGTGGGCGGGCTTGTGGTGGTAGGGTTCGCTGCATGTCTGCCTGCTGAGATCAGAATCTCTCCGGATGGTCGGGGGCCGGGGGAGTGCTGGAGGGACCTTGGTAACCCTGGTCTCTGGGTCTTCTCCTGGATGACGTAGATGTGTGTGAATTTGTATTTTGTTTTTGTGTTCATTGTTTTCTGTTGTGTTATCCCTATTCGGGCTCTATCTTGAGTCGGCCACCCCCCAAAAGAGAAGACAGAGACAGAACCCGAACACCACAACACAACAGGAAAAAAAAAAAAAAAACATAATCACACACATCTAGGTCGTTCAGGAGAAATACTCGGAGACCCAGGCCCATTTGGGGTCCCCACCTACTGTAGATTATAATGTAAATCTCTCGGAGAGGCTCCGATTTCCTCAGGCAGACACGCAGCGAAGCCAACACCACAAGCCCGCCCACCATGCATCCAGGCGTACCCTTCCTTACTACCGGCTCACCGGGTCAGGCGCCTGACGGACTATTATCTAGTCCAACTGGCACACGACCCTCTCTCCTAAACGACCGCATTTACACTCGTCTATTCACTAGCATTCTCTCCATTCATTCCTATTTATTACCACTTCTCTTTTGCCTGATCTATAGTCATTCCTCTATCTTTCAACGCTTGTCCTAGACAGTTTCTCCATCTTAATGATGGTCTTCCTACCCCTCTACCTCCCCTTGTATCTGAGTCACATATTCTCTTTGTAAGCCTTTCATCTTCCATTTGGGACGTGAGACTGTAACCACAGTCTCTGTGGACAAACGGTCTTTAAACTTGTATGTATGTTGTATGTATGCTCAACATGACCATACCAGCTCAGCACCCTTCTGTCCACTCTGGCTGACAAATGTTCCTGCTGCCCCACTCTCCTACATATCTCTTCATTCCTCAATCTGTCTCTACGAGTCACTCCACACATAATCCTCAAGCAGCTCATCTCCATCACATCCAGCTTTCTTCTCTCCTTTTTCTTCAGAGCCCATGTCTCGGCCCCATACTCACTGTTGGTACAACAATCCCTTGATATACTGCACTTTTAACTTTCATTCCGAGATTTCTCACCTTCCACATACAGTAGGGTCTCACATAAAACGAGTTTATGGTCGATAAACGAGGGCGTTTTATGCGATTTCGTTTTATGTGAACACAGCATTTTGGTGGCGCAATATCGTCAATGTTCACTGTAAGCGAAAATTTTCGTACAAAGCGAACGATATTTCGTACAAAGCGAACTATATTTCGTACAAAGCGAACGACATTTCATACAAAGCGACGATATTTCGTACAAAGCGAACGACATTTCATACAAAGCGACGATATTTCGTACAAAGCGAATTTTAGGTCGGTCGTTTTAATCGAGACTCGTTTTATGCGGGACCCTACTGTACTTCCCATTGCTCCGAAAACTTTCCTTCCTTCACACACTCTGTTTTACCACCATTTCCATACCTCCATTCCTGCTTATCGTCTGAAAATACTAAATCTAAAGGCAAATTGGTATATAAAGTTGAAAAGTCGAAGCTATGTACAGTAAACCCTCGCTATCTAGGACTAATTTGGGGGAGACCCAGTCCGAGATGACCGAAAATCCGAGATGTCCGAAGTCCGACTTATGTCCGACTTAAGAGAGGAAAATGTCCGAATTGGAAGAGGGAGTCCGAGCCACCAGACAAAACGGAGACTTCCCTATCACTAACAACGTTGATTCAAGATAAATTACAGTACCTGTACAGTATCCAACAGACATATATTATAAATATCACTTTCCTTCTCCATTTCACTGTCCTTCTCCACCTCACTGTAGCCTTAGATCTCGGAATTTACCCTTAGATCTCGGAATTTTCCGAGATATATGACACCTGTCCGACAGACCATGTGGGCCCTCGGAGTTTTCCCCTTACATCTCGGAATTTTCCGAGATATACGGCGAACTTTCCGAGAGGCCGATGCCAGTCCGAGTAGTCCGGGTTTCCGACTTCTAGAGGTCCGAGATAGCGAGGGTTTACTGTACTGAGGTAACTTTCGGCATGGTGTTAATTTTATCAATAACTTCTAATGAATTGTCAACACTCTAATAGCATGAATACCATCAAATAGGTATAATAGTACAAAAGAGGTTGTTGTTGTTGAGGTTGTTGTTGTTGTTGTTGTTGTTGTTGTTGTTCCTGTTCCCTAAGCTGCCTGGCCGAACAGCCCCGAGTCCCTAAGGAAGGCCATGGCCACGGTCGGGCTTTCCCACAGAGCTCTCAAAGAGTGTAAATTGTGTTGTTGGCGTAAGTGGTTGTGTGAAATGCAGTCTTCTATGATGTGTTTAATGGTATGGGGTGCTGTGTTACAACCCGGGCAGGTGTCGACGACGGAGTCATCCAGTCTCTTCTGATAGCTCAGATGAGCCGGATGGTGTCCGCATCTCAGCCTGGCCAGGTGGACTCTGTCCTCGCGAGGAAGGGAGGATTCAGAAGGATGGATTTCGGGAGGTCGTGCTTGCAGCTGCGTGTTGTCTATGAGTGAGGGAATGGAACGGCGAGTGATAAGAGTATGGATGTGCTTCCGGAAGTTGGTTTGGGGTGGGCAGGGAGGGAGAGAAGACAGTATTTGTGTGTGATAGCGTGTGCTGGGTGTTGTTTTGATATTTCTTGGTGTCTGTGGGTGTGTTGCCATGTAGTGTAGTGGGTGGTGTTGATACGTGGAGGCTGCTGCCAGGAATTGTGTGCCTCTCATGTCTAAATGATCTTTGACTTTGAGGACTTTGGTTTCTTGATGTAGGTGATCTGTGGGTGTCGTAGCTGTGCATCCTGTGATGATTTTCAGGGCTTTATTTTGAATGGTCTGTAAGGTCTTATGATGTGTTTCAGCTAGGTTGGAAGCCCAGGCCGGGCTTGCGTATTCCATAACTGATCTTATGTATTGTTTGTTGTTGCCCAAGCTGCCTGGCCGAACAGCCCCAAGGCCCCGAGCAATTCCAAGGCCATAACCGAGCGCCCCCACAGAACCCTCCCTGCCGACCACAATAAAGCCTGGGTGACCGAAGCCACTCCATGGCGGGGAGCTGAGGAGGGTGCAGAAACGCCCGGGAAACCAAAGCCCCACCCAGGGCCCTGTGCCCCTCAGCAATTATGAAGAGAAAGTTGAGGGGCAAGGGAAAAAATGTGACGCTTTGGCTTCCAATCTTGGTAGATTGGGAGGTCAATCCACGGAAAAGACGCCGTCACTTGAGATCTAGAAAATATATAAGTTAAAGGAACAGTCAGAGTAAGCTATGGGTATGGCAGAGATCGTTCAGTTCTCACTCTGATAGACCAGCCCATCACCACATGACTAGAACCCAATCCTCTCAGCATCAGCTAGGAAAGGCCCTAGAAAGCCGCCTTTGGCGGGGGGATAGCGCCCCTATTTCAACCCCTTTCGGGGTCGGGCACCCGCCCTGTATTGTTTGTAGACTGTGGTGGTGGTTTCTTTATTGTGTCCAAATTTCGTGTGGGCAAGTGATCTGAGGGCGTTAAGTCTGGGTGTCAGTTTCTTTTTCGTGTTTGTGGTGTGCTGTTTGAATGTCATTTGGGTGTCATATGTTAGTCCTAGGATTTTGGGTGTGTGTGTGTGTGTTAGGGGTGTGCTGTTTATGTTAAGTCCCGGGACGTAATCGTGCTCTCCTGTCCAGCTTGTGAGGAAGGTTGCAGTGGATTTAGCTGGGGCTAAATTGAGTCTGTTTGTAGTGCACCATTCATGTAATGTGTCGAGATAGTCTTGAAGGAGTCTTGTTGCTGTCTGAGTTTTGGTGCGTGCTTGTGAGTGTTATGTCGTCTGCGTAGGAGGCTATGGTTATTTGGGGTGAATTTGGTGTATTTATATCATGCATGTACAGATTGAAGAGTGCGGGCGACAGGACGGATCCTTGCGGAGGTTGTTGTTGTTGTTGTTGTTGTTGTTGTTGTTGTAGTAGTAGCCCCAAGATTCACTTTTATGGGAATCCCATGGCGTCCAAGTAGTGCGCCACCTCCCTCGGGTGGGTCCAGACATCTCTGAGTGAAGTGATGTTGTAGTTAAGTCTGTGCTGGGCGAGTGTTGGGTAGTGGAGTATTAAGTGTTTTGTGTTGTCAGAGGGATGTTGGCAGTTGGGACAAGAAGGGTCTTGAGTTGAATCTATTCTGTGTTTGTAATCTTGTAATGATGGATGATGGCCGGACCTGAGGCGTGCAAGTGAAACTGGTTTCTCTGGGAAGCGTGTTTTCCGATGGGTTAAACTTGGGGAGTGGAGAGTTTAGGATTGTGTTGTGTGGTCTGTTGTTGTTGTTGTTGTTCCCTAGGAGTCGGTGTTTGAAGGTGTGGGTGGAATGTTGATGTATATGTGGTTGAAATAATGGGCAGGTATATGTTTAACTTTACGAGGTGGGGTTGGATGATGAGTTAGGGAGTGGTATTGGTGTAGTGTGTCGTGGGCTGAAGAATAGGACTGTGTTCCTATCATGTCTACTGTAAATGGGTCTTCAGGGGGAGGATCTGTTTTTGCTTGTATGTGATTTGTGTTTGAGGTTTGTGTGCATCCTGTTATGATTTTGAGGGTTTTATTCTGAGTGGTTTGTAGTTTCTTTATGTTTGTGGTTGAGGTGCAGGGTTACCAGGCTTGGGAAGCATAGTGCATGGTTGTGCGGATATACTGTTTGTAAAGTATAGACAGAGTTTCTTTTTGTTGGCTTAAGTCCTTGCCTGCGAGGAGGGTTCTGAGGGTGTTCAATTTTTGCAAGAGGTCAAGATATACAATAGCAATACTGTGAGGTTCCCAGACAACGCAACCAGTAGACCATATCAATCAGTAGATCTCAACCTATCTTATCCTATTTCATCTATTTCAGCCTCATGGTAGCTTCGGGACACCAGAGCGTCAAATCTAGTCTGTGTGATGTATTGTCAGCGTTGCCATTAGCTTGCCTATTTTCTTCATATTGCTCGCTATTCGTAGCAAACATTTCATGCGGATTGTGTTGTTCGTTTTTTGCCAGCGAATTTCTGAAGGCTTACCCTCGCTTTGGAACACGAATTACGTGGTTGTGCACGTAAGACAAAATCTCCAAAACATATGATTTGCGGTCCTGAGCATCAGGGGGTTAACTATATTATACAACTAAATTACTATATCGGTTTGCAGGCAATGTGTACCACGGTGGGAAGTACAAGCCGTTTGGGTCACGGTGGGGTAAGGGCAGCATTGTGGGGCTGCATCTGGACACCTGGCGGGGAACTCTAAGCTTTTTTCTCAACAGAAAACCCCTAGGTGAGTTGCACTATCTTTTTTAGTATAATTCACACCATGTTTCAAATTAACCGTTGTAGAATCAGTAACCATTCCAAGTTTATGGATAATGTATGTATCAATGTATATACTCAGGCACTTACCCCATAGCTGAGGGTGGCCGACTCGAGACAGAGCCCGAACTGAAACAACAAAATAAAATACAAAATTCACACATATCTAGGTCGCCCAGGAGAAGCCCCAGAGACCAAGGACCATGAGAGGCCCCCAACAAATTATCCCCAGGTCCCAGATCCCCCGGAGAGGCTCCGGTCACAGCAGGCAGACACGCAGCGGAACCACACCACAATGCCCGCCCACATTACTTCCAGGCAGATCCCTTCATATATAAACCGGCTCCCCAGGCCAGGCAACTGACAGACTATTATCTAGTCCAACTGGCGCCCGACCCCCTCTCCTGACGACCATGTTATCACTCATCTATTCACAAACATTCTCCACTCATTTCTATTCATCACCAGTTCTCTTACATGTTCTTCAATCATCTCTCTATCTTCCAACCCTTTTTTTACACCATCTCTCCTTCTCCTCCGAGGTCTTCCTCTCAATTTATTTCCCTTTGTTTCTGACTCATATATTCTCTTTGTAAGTCTTTCATCTCTCATTTGTTCAACATGTCTGTTATGCCCTGTTTTTCTACAGGTTTAACTTGGGTAATGTGAGTTCTAATTGACTGGGTATATAAGGCTGCATGCACAATACAAGATATGAGGAATAGAGAACACAAAGAAACACATGGTAGCAAGTTACACGATCACGTTTATTGATATACCACTGCAGAATACTTGTGTAAGACAATATAATAGAATCGAACAACACTAGCATAAGTGGATCTGGATGGAGCCTAGTCTCCCACTTCCAACGTTCAGGTATTAATCTTCTGATCACTGGCTTTAATTTAACAGGTTTATATACCGAAGACCATCAATGTTACTTATAGAATCATATTCACTGTTAGATTTATTACTGGTAGCTCTGGTGCACAAGTAGTAGTTCACAGACTAGATTAGACACGCGTGTTTTAGAGCACGGGAATTCTAGTAACCTCAGGGGGTACTGATCTAAGTTTTATATTCTTGTCTCAGAAATACATAGAACGCAAATCAGTGGGCGAACCTTCAGATATCACTAGGGTTTCCTTCTAGGTAATAATATCTGGGCATATGGTTGATTACGAGAGTTAGTATCGCCTGTTAAATAATGAACACTGATACGCTTAGCACTTCCTAATTGAATGGTTATATGAATTATACTGGGGCAAAGAGATAGCCACTTCGTAGAAATATTAATTAGTGAATCTCTAAACAGCACAGTAATATGTAGTACTGCTAAAGGGAATCTTGGGTAGCATCTGATGGGTCTGGTCCTGGTTATCTTGCGTCCATGATGTTGGGGGCTAACGACTGGTTCCGCGGCCGTCCAGGGGGCCCATATGTGTGAAGTTCTCAAATACGTGGGCAGGTCCTTCTATCCAAATCTGCCACGGAGTCTGCCGGCTCTGGAATCTCACTCCGGAACAACACAAGGGCAGAGCTAGAAGTTAACTGCAGGGTAGTGACCCCTGGTTGGTGTCTAGCTTTCAACTGATTTGACTGGGGGCGGGAGCTAGATTTATAGGCTCGGTTCTGGACCCTGTAGACAGTAGGGATCTCGAGTATTATGGACTTATTTGAGCTCTCAATAGATATGGAGACTAGGTAAGATGGTATTTACTGTTGTGGCACATGGCTATAGGAAAACCTTTATATTTTCATATAACTGAGCCTTAGTAAGAGGTACTATTTTGGCTATACTGGAAGTATTTAGGGGAGAGAGACTGGATCTACTTTGCGAGGAGGATGGGGACAGCTGTGATAGGAGCGTCTCTCTTAGATTGTTCAATCTTCATTCTATGGTATAGCTGAGGTGCTAATTTAGTGATCAGAGCATGCAAGAAAGGTAAATGGTTTATTGTGAGTTAATAGAGGTTAGTAAAGGTGTTAGTCATGCATGGTTAGTTCATTGATAGGAAGAATTCCTGTGCTACCTGGCACTGACTCGGAAGTCAAAACAGGGGCCAGGTATACCTCCGCGGGGGTGGGGGTCTCCCTCCTCGGGTGGGCAAAAAGGGGGAGCTGGGCGCCCTCTCTCTGTGATAGTCGTCCGGCGGCTGTGGCTAGGGGCTTGCCATATCACCAGTGTTCGTAATAACCCTCTGTGTATGAGACAGATGTGGGTGTCCTTAATACCAAAACCGAAGGTGCCTTAGCTAGCTGGTTTTACTCCGCTGTTTTTTTTTTTTTTTTTTTTTTTTTTCTATGTGATTGAGGGAGGCAAAAGGCATAACTGCCTATAGCGAGTGCCTCCCCCATAGTTGAAAGAGTGACAGGGCCAAAATCAAGGGACGTTCGAGCCAAAATGCCTGGACACACGGAGTTTGAAGCAATTTAAGTCATAGGAAGAGGGAAAGACTGATTCTGGGACAGAGTTCCAGAGCTCAGATGTTGAGTAGAAGAAAGTTTGAGAGTAACGTTTCACTCTTGGGTTGGAGAGTTGCACAGAGTAGGGGTGGGATTGAGTTGCAAGACGGGTACCACGTGCCCTACGTAAAGGAGGTGGTATGCACTGGGATAGCTCTGAGGAACACTGATTATTATAGTAGCGATAGAATAGCGAGAGAGATGCAACATTGCGGCGAGGAGAGAGAGATTGCAGAGAGTTGGTGAGTGGACGGGAGTTAATGATACGAAAGGCCTTCCTTTCAACTTTGTCTAGGAGAGCGGTGTGAGAGGAACCTCCCACACATGTGAACAATACTCAATACAAGGGCGCACTATGCCCCTGTACAGAGCAAGAAGCTGTGCAGGGGAAAAGAACCCCCTAAGGCGGTTGAGCACACCCAGCTTCTGGGAGGCTGCCTTAGCAAGACTGGTAATATGGTCCTTCCAAATGAGAGCAGAAGAAAAAGAGACACCAAGAATATTGAGAGAAGATGAAGGTTGGCTAGGGGCTTGCCATATCACCAGTGTTCGTAATAACCCTCTGTGTATGAGACAGATGTGGGTGTCCTTAATACCAAAACCGAAGGTGCCTTAGCTAGCTGGTTTTACTCGGCTGGTTTTTTTTTTTCTATGTGATTGAGGGAGGCAAAAGGCATAACTGCCTATAGCGAGTGCCTCCCCCATAGTTGAAAGAGTGACAGGGCCAAAATCAAGGGACGTTCGAGCCAAAATGCCTGGACACACGGAGTTTGAAGCTAAGGTTGTTAATTGTAGGGTTTGCTGGATGTGATGGAGACTGGGTTGCTAACTCTGCCACATTTATCTGGAAGTATGGCAATAGAAGTTAGTTACTGGCGAGGCGGCTAGCCTCGCACCGACGACCATTGGGTGCAGGGTTGTGAATGGGTTGTAAGAGAATAGATGGCATGCAAGGGGCTAGTAAAGTTCTAATGTTGTTCTGGCCTACTAAGTGAAGGTAGGCTGGATAGGAGTATATATATAAAAGGTTGGAGAGCATTAGCAACGGACAATTCAAGGATCTTCAAGAGGTATGAGAGAGAGGCTAGGTCGGACAAGAGTAGAGAAGTGCGGGGTCTTATAATGAGAGGGGGGGAGTGCAGGGGGGCTATAGGGGAATTTGACCCTAAGGTCTCTGGGCGTGGGGGTGGCATTAGGCTGCAGTTGATATGGAAGTTTGAAAAGGCAGTAGAATACGTTAGCCAAATGCTACCGGGGAATGCAACTATGGGGTGGTATATGAGTCTGGAAAAGATAGAGTTATGTGATCAGTCCGAGGGGTTATGGATACTATTAGTGGCCCTGGGAACTGCGTTTTCTATTAAAAAAAATATACCAACAACAGCGGCAGTTCGTAGGGGTACTTATGACAGATACTGGTAACCAGGTTATCTTATACAATCTCTGGTTGGGGTAAGAGGTGTATGACACGAAGTAAATTGGCGTAGTGTGGACTGTGGATACGAAGGAGGCAAGGGAAAAGACGTATGACAATTGTGGAAAAGTAAATGGAAAAAGGTGAACACAATGGCGGATAAAAATACTTAACCTAAGGATTGAATACATAGATTTATGGGGCGATGGGTCTTCAGAAGCTTAGTCTGGCAAGACAAGATGTTAGGGAATGTTAATATTAATACTTAAACTAAGGATTGCATACATCGATGAACGATGACATTATAGTCGTCGTCCTAATAAGGTGATGAAACCTGGTTGATCTGTACTTGGCACAATACGACACAAGGACAGTGCCGCTATGTCGTATCAATGCTGGTGGCAGTTAATATATAGACTTAGTTACTAGAGGAACAATGCAAGGGGCGACTGAGCACGGGTTACATATATCTATACTCGTCATGGAAATGATATACGAGGTCTAGGGACAAGCGTGGGTGTTTTAACTTCTAAGATATATAACATCTACTTCTCGGATGTAAGAACATACATAGATATAATTATGGCTGTCTGATATGTTGGCATTGGCTCAACGTCGGGACAGGGCATGGATGTTTTTAATATGAATGTATATTCCTGTTCATCATCTTTGTAGTTAGGAGTGTAGGACACGAGGGGGGTAGTATACGTGAGGTGTGGAAAATGGTCAGTTTAGAAAAGGTAAATGGGTGCGGCCTGGAGCTGCTTAGCCCTGCGGGCTTGGGCCTGTCTGAAATGGCTGGCTCGGTCAGCTGGTCCTTTCGTTCTGTGGACCTTTCCTTTGGGTGTTTCTGTGTGGTGTTCGTTCGTGGCTTCTGTGGTGGGCTTCTCGTTCTGGGGCATTTTAATGTCCATACCAAGCATAGGCTAGCATCCTTCTCTTCATTCTGGCTGATAAGGGTTCCTGTTGTCCCACTCTCCTATAGACCTCTTCATTCCTCAAGCTGTCTCTACGCGTCACTCCACACATACTCCTCAAGCAGCTCATATTCATATCCAACCTTCTTTTCTTTTTTACATTCAGACCCCATGTCTCAGCCCCATACATCACTGTTGGTACAACTATCCCTTGATACATTGCACTTTTATCTTTCATTCCAAGATTTCTCACCTTCCACATACAGTACTTCCCATTGCTCCGAAAACTTTCCTTCCGTCACACACTCTCTGTCTTACCTCCATTCCCACACCTGCGTCTCTGCTTATCACTCCTCTTAGATATTTATAACACTCCACTTGTTCCAGCATTTCCCCATCCAGTCGTACATATGTATATTGTTACGGCCCTACAATGCTGAACCCAAGAGATTAAAATTCAAGCAAGGGCAACTAGCATGGCCAAAAGGGTTAATGTCTCAGATAATCACAAATTAATGAAGAAGGATGATATTAAACACTTCTAATTTTCGTATTAATTATAATTACTATTAACTAGGGAAAACGAACAGGTTGATAAGCATGATGATTCAGTTGATCACGGCAAAGAATGACAATGGGCTAAGCGCCGAGTGAAGGCCTCGAGTAAATGCACTCGTTACAAGGAATGAACACTACATAAAAAGAACATTTGAAGAACAGTTAATCAACACCTAGCGCACTGAACAGCAAACTGAATCACACTCAATCACAGACCGATATATGATACCATGTAGTATCACCAGTTAACACGCTCGGACAACGTGTACACTCTAGAACACTAATCAGTGTTCGTTA